>VXAU01000197.1:2280012-2671633 GCA_013399695.1 Formicarius rufipectus
TTTTTTTTTTTTTTTTTTTTAACAAAAGGGCAATTACCATGCAAAGTACCTCTGAGAGCTATCAACATTTGAAATATCTGTCACTGTAAATTTGGAGTGTTCATTGCTTAGTTGAACTTGTGCTGTAAACTGATCAGAGAAGAGACTCTGAATTAAAATGAGTGAAAAATTAAAACAGATTTTTTTTTCCCCCCCTTCATTTCCACAGGGTGTGAGCTGCTGAGGTGTGACTAGTTCCAAGAAGATAACTAATAAAAGATACCCTTATTTGGTGTTAAAATTAAATCCCCAGACTATCTTGTCCTTCGTGCCTCTTGCCAGAATCGTGTGTAGCTTCCTGATCCAAGTCAGATGAGTATCTAAGTGAAAGGGAAATAAGACAAATTGGAGGAAGTTCAGGACTGAGTTCAGAACTACCTCCCTGGGAAACCAGTCAACGACTGTGCTCAGAAACAGGGCTCTGATAAGTCTCTTAGGGGAAAAAAAGCATGTTGCAAACATGTAAATTAAACAATTTCTAATTAGATACATACTCTACATGCTGTAATGACCATTATATATTTAAATATGACCTTTTTGATTTTTACCAGTGAAGAAATGAGAGCTAAATTACGTGTCAAGGAGATGGACCCCAGTAACCATGTAAGGCTGGAGGTCAAGCACATGATATAAAGAGAAAGGAGTGAGTGAGCCATGAGCTGTGGGGTTGTGGAGAACATCCTCCACGTACAGGTGGAAGTGCAGGGCTGGGGAAGGAACCAGGTGAGCCTCCTGTTGAGGCAGGGACAAAAACATGATGATGGCATTAGGTTTCTGCAGACTGGAGCCAGTCCTGCTTCGAAGGCATCTCCCAACCCCTGGCAGGTTGCTATAGATTTCATTTTCCCAACATACAGACTTCTGGAGAAGTGGTGCCTGAAATACCTGGCTAGTGATAAATACTTCCAATAAAGGATCACTTGAATGCCTGTGGTTTCTGGTTAGGTCATTTGGAAGCAAAACTCTGGGCTGCTAGGGCACCCTGGTGATGAAACAAACTATTAGCACTTTACTTGCAGTTTAATTAAGTCTAGGGGACTGGATTTGCTTGACTAGAGAACTCTGGAAGAGATCCAGTGCTGTCAGTCCTGGACTCATCCACTAATTGCCCTAACTCGGGGAGTAATTTGGAGAGGTTCTATGGGATTTTCTGCATGAGAAAAAAAAAAATCTCTGTGGGGAGGGAAAATAAAAGCTTATTACAGGATGAGAGAGTGTTTGTAGCTGTAGCTTTGCATTATCCTGGAGGTATGTTCCTTCCCCAGGACACTCCAGCAGAGCTGAGCCATCCAGCCCAGGATGGGCTTTGGGGTGACCTTTGCTGAACTGGCTCTGCCATTGTGCCTTGCCCTCGGGCTGGAGAGTTGTGCTGCTGAGACACAGCCTTTTGGTAGCTGAGGAAGGAAACGTTTTCTGCTAGAAAAGGCTTGGTGTTTTTCTTTGCTAGGAAGGGTGATTATTCCCGTTCAGCATTTGTGCTCACAAGCTTCTTTCATGTTCCAGTCTAATGGTCTTTATTCAGACAGAGGCATGCCTTTCTTTTACTTTGGGAAATCTGCTTGTCACTTCATTAGACCACTTACAGCTGAGTGACAGGGAATTTAATTTTCTTCCTTTCTTTGCTACTGTTGAAGAATCCTTCCCCATCTCTCGTGTCACCCTGTCACATTGGAATGATGTTTGTGCTATAGAGATGCTGTAGCACAGCCTCTCAGCTCAGTGCTAATCAGCTGTCTCTTATTCTGGCTTGGTGTCACTGAGTCTGGCTTCTGTGTCAGAAAATCCTTGATTCATCTGTTGCTTAAATTGCTTGTGGATTTGACACATTGTTTTTTAATTCTTCTGGCAGGATCAAGAACATGGACACAATGTTAGAAATACGCTCTGTATCCGTTGGTTTCAGAGAAAGTCTTAACTCCCAGATCTGAAGTTTCAAGTTCAGTGCTAACTAAATAGAACAAATAGCTCTTGGTGCCTTCTGGCCAGGCTGCTCCCTCCCCATCCTCACCCTGCACTGAACAGAAGAGCTTTAGTTCTACTTTTTCCTTTCTGCTCTCCCTGCCATCCTCCACTCCTGTGATCCATTCCCTGCTTTTATGTATGAAATGAAAGAACTCCAGCCAGAGACTTGTTTGTCTCTTGGTAATTCCAGAAACTGCCCTTGAAATTCCAGAATCTGAGCAGAGTGTGTGGCAGTGCGTCTGGAAAACTTATCTTCCACAATTTTGTATCGCTGCTCTGTTGTAATTTTCTGCCTCTGTTCTCTGGCTGACCTATACGTGTAATAGAAAACTTTCTCCTGTATTTCTCATAGTCAAAAGTTGCCTTATCTTCAAGGAAGAAGAAAATAGGTTCATTACTCAGAGAAAGACAAGTAGATGTCACCTCATGCTAGGATTTTTTGAGTGTTTTGTTTGGGTTTTATAAGTGACCGCTACAAATTGCGGGGTGGGGGGTGGGGGAGAAGCACAGCAGCTTTTCCCATTACTATTTTGTTTTCTAATTAATCCTGTCCATTCAAGCTTTATCTGCTTTGCTCGTGTGGCGTTTGCTTTTGTAGCTTAAAAAAAGGGCTAGGGGGAGGTGTGAATAGCCTCCTCTGCTAATGCATTTGGATTGCTTTCCCCCCACTGTTGGAGTGCTTTTAGAAACACCAAGGCTCTTAATTTTTCATGTGACACTGGTTTCCCACTGCTCTGGGTTATTCAACTTGGCAAACATTTCACCTGCAGGATTGTATTTCCTTTGATGCACGGGGTGGTGAGCTGAAAGTTCAAGCCACTGTAGTTGCATGTGATGAAGGCACATTAAGCAAATTAAGGCAGGCTAATTTGTATGTGTGTGTTTAATAACTTTTGAATAGGCATTGGAGAAGTGAATGGTTCCCACTACTAATCACTGCAAAGCAATCATATGTTAGGCAAGTGCTTGGAGAAAAGGAAGTCCCCAGGACAGGGGTGACATGAAAGTAATGAAACTTTAGCTCAGCTGGATGACTGAAAGTCTCCTTCTGTGGCAGGTGTGGTTATGGCAAATTATCATATTGCTCTGCTGTCTGTACTCCCCACACAGGTGAGGGTTTTGTCATGACTGCTAATCCTTGAAGTTGGTCTGAATTTTCAGAGTTTGGTGGTAATGAAGCTGAATTATATCTGAATGTATTTTATTTGGAAAATGAGGTGCTATGTGAGTAACTGTGACCCTTCCTGCTGCAATGGTTTCATTCTGACCAGTGCATTTCTCTTCTAGAAAAAGCAGCTTTGTCAGAATTGAACTTTGCAGTGTCAGTCAGATGAAACTAGAATTTGAAAGAAAAATGGAATATTTGAAAAAGATCAGCTTTTAAAGCTGCAGAGTTGTGGAACAGACCCGATGTTGGCATCAATTAATTTTCATGGTTTTTCAATTAAAATGAAGCAATGTGTGTTTAAAAATGCCTGTGAAATGAAGGTTTTAGAAGAATTATTACAGTTTGGAACAGAAACTACACTCCAAGAGCATTTCTCCTGGAACAGAAATTCCAATTCTAGCCAATATTGGTGATACTGAAGAATAGTATGACTCTTTTATGTCCTATGCTCTCGTAAATGAGTGCCTATAACACCTCAGAGTTGAATAGGTCCATGTAAGTGCTATTATTGTTTATTGCTAATTAGCATTAGTGGAATTACGTCTCTCAGGAACCTGATTAAAGCAGCAGTAGTAATATTCAGGCCTTCACGTTCCGATTTGTCTTTCGATGGGTTTTATTTCATTACCTTTGGGGCTACTTAAAGAATGATTTCTCGTCCTCCCTTGGTAATTTTCTAATCTACTGATGCCAAAATATCTTCAGAAGTCCAGATCTTGGGCTGGTTTTCTTCCTTTAAATGTTTAAAAAAGCCATTTAATAAACCTTTGGAAAGTATAACAAAAATTGCCAGGCAGTGTAAGTATGCATGACTGTGAACTATATACACCCTAGTTCTGTGACAGACAAATCCCATTTTGTATGCAGTATCATTCCCCCCTCTGCTGCCTTCCCTGACTAAAGCTGTCAGGGCAAAGTGCATTTCAAAGCTGAAATGTCTTGGTGTCAGAGCAGTGCTGGTCTGTTGTTACTCTTCAATGTTTAATGTGGTATTTAGAGGTGAAATCGAAGATATGCAGAACCCCTGCAGTTACCTCTGTTCCAAACGGCTCAGATCTTGAGGGCAGTTATGATGGTCCCATCTCCAAGGCACAGAATAAATAAATAGCTGTGGCTCCAGGTGGACTCCAGTGGTCTGTTTTAAAAGTACCCTGTTGAGGCTTCACAGCTCCCAGCCTGTGCTATCCAGATTAAAGCTGTGACACGTGTCTGTGCATCCTGTAGCTGCATCTTCCAGCAGCACTGCAGTAATTCCCTTAGGAGCTGTGAAGTTTCATCAGTGAGCTGCTGGGGGAAAGCTGGATGGGGGAAATTACTTTTGCACTTGAATCTGAAAGCAGTGCTCCCTCTGATCTGAGGGGGAAGAAATTTCTACAGTTCGGTGCCCAGTTTTGCAGTAATTACATTTTCAGACTATTGAAGCCTTCCTTAAGGTGCTGATTGAATCATTTCCATTGCCACCTAAATGGTGCAGCTGTAGGGACAGCCCTTGAGCTGATTGGAAAAGGTTGCACACAAAGCTGAAGTTTGGGAGTGAGATTCGTTAAATAATTCTGCATTCTAATTGTGTCTTTGCAAGATGGTTGGAGCTGGCAGATGCCTGTGTGATGGTAAGGCTTCTGCTGGAAGGCTCATACCTGTCAGACCCAGATATCCTGCCAGATGGATGCACATTCCCTGTGCTCTGGATAGAGCTGATGAAGCAATGAGCAGAAGAGCACTGGGGTGAGAGCTGCAGGGAGACCTGTGCTGCTCAGCAAGGGGCCTGGCTGGATGCCTTTCAGCAGAAATGCCTCGTTCTATGAGTTAAAGGGACTTGACTAATCACCACTCTTTACAAAACAGGTCTGGTAGTATTTCATAAGCATTCCCGTTTAGTGAACTCATTTTTCTCACCTTTGTTATGGCCAGAGCTCCTAAGCTGGGCGACTCTTTTGGGAATACCTTTGTCCTCTTGGATGTGTGTAAGGAGAAATTACGAGGTGTCGTCGTGTCCACCGTGCTTCTAGTCCTCAGAAGGAAGTGAAAACACAGAGCAGCCAAACTGTAATTTCCCTGGGCAAGGCAGCAGCACTTCCAAACCATAACTTTTCTGATTTAACAACAAAACTTGAGCTTCCAAGCTGAAATAGGAAGGAGAAAATTTCACTTGAAACTAAAGATATATAGTTGTGACTGTTTTTCTTCAAAACATTGTATCACTGCCTTTCTTCTGAAAGTTCTGTTGTTTAACCTAAGCTCTGTTTACTTTTCTGTTAAATGTCCTTGAAATTCTCTTGTTTCCTATTCACTGCTGCTATTGCTCATCTCCTGTCCTCTGTTAAGCATTCTGAGACCAAAAAATTGTGGTCTTCTCTGGTGGTGAACAAGGAAATCAAAATTGTCTGAATTATGATCATCATCCCCTCCTGTCCCTTTCCATAAGAAGCTGTATTTCCTCCCACATTGATGGCTTACATACTTTTGAAATTCATGCAGTGGAATTGGTTACCTCAGTATTTCTCTTACAGTTTTCAGACTATTTCTGCAGGCACAAAATGATTTTGGGGGGTTTCTCAACTGAGAAGTCTACAGGCGTGGTAGATTTGAATGAGAGGAGACCTATGGATAATAGGAAGGAGGAGGAAGATGCTTGCCATATTCAAGTTGGAATCTTTCTTTCGTCAATTATTATTTGAAGCCTCTCTGAAATGTTGTTTGTGTTAAATAGATAGGGCATTGAAAATCTACCCAAGCAAAGGTCATCATCCTCTGGTGCAGAAGGAAAGTAGTGCTGATGCTTTGCACTGTTTGAACTTTTCTTACTGCAAGTCACAGTCAGAGGTGATAAATTATCCTGCAAAACCCGAACTTTTGTGTGAGCGTATTATCTGCCACCACCTTCTGGGGTCAAAGTTTCCCCAGTGCATACGTTTCTTCCTCTACGTGCAAAACTTCCAGCTAAAGTCTTACTTTTTGGAGTTACTTCTTCTTTCAAGCAGTGTCTTTTCATCCCCTTTCCCTCTGGTTTTAAGCAGCCACGTGTCAAACACAGGACTATGACCTTGCACAGTGAAGAAAGAAGGAATAGGTTCTGTTCCAAAGGAAATACCATGTGTGTGGCTGTGATTACACTGTGTCCCTCACCCTTCCTCATCACCCTGTTGGGATGCTGGTGCAGCAGCCTCATAGCATGTCCAAGAGGGTGAATATTACAGTTAATTAAATAACATCAGAGTGCAGGTATTTCTAAACTGCACAACAGTTCAGACTGTAAAGTGTTAGAGGGTGATTGTAATATGATAAACTGGCTTAGTAGTAAATCACAAGGCCTTGGAAAGTGCTGATTGTGAACAAGGGGCATTTCATCAAAGTTAATAATTGCTAAGGATAAGTCTGAGGACTTTTTAATAAATATGTGTGTGGTGTGAAGCAATGTGTTAAGTGGTGGTGACAGAAAGCTTGGAGCCTGGCAGGTGTGACTATTAATTTTGTAGATGCAGAGCAGTGCAAAGAGCAGCCCAGAGTGGAGCAGCTGGATCTGGTTTTGAGCAGCGTGGTGTGGTGGCTGTGATGCGTTACTGCCCTGACAGCTCAGAGGTGTGTGATGGTGGGATACCCTCCTGAGGTTTATGCCCTAGTGTCATACTCTGAATAAACTTTGCTGGCATGGGCTCTTGCAGGCTCTTGTGCCTTCCTTCTCTTGACTGATCTGGTGATACAGTGCAAATCAGATGCTCCTGTCCATAGGGATGATGAACTCTCTCTTTAACTTGACCAGCTGGACACATACGAAGTAAATCTTGCTGGTATTAACAAGGCTTTTAGGGGTGTTAGAACTTCTGCAATCTGTTATTGCACCTTTTAATCTTCATCAGAGCTAGAGCACTGAATCTTCCCAGGACTGTATTAATTGGATTTCATGCTACTGGGGAGGTGTGTGGTCTGTGTCTTGCATAACAATTGCAGGCACAGCCACTGAAGAGTTTGGTACTCCTTGTTTAATTCCTCCAAAACTGCCGTTGCTCTTGAAACTTTTAATAACCACCAGCTACATGCCTTTGTGAATCAATGATTTGAAGGAGTAAACAGAAGTGGAATAGCTTTTCAGCTAATGCAAGTCACCTATGGTTTTGGCTGACTCTGTCAAAGTGTGTTTCTTTCTTTAACCTTTGGTTGATTTTCTTTGCCAGTGAAATGCCTGGCACCATGGTGGCCTTAAGTCTGTAAAACAATGTAAGCATAACTTATGCATCTGAAAACTGTCATCTTTAATCTCGATTTCCAGAGTGCATCGCTGACCGAACTACAATTTTAAAAGGTTTATTCCCCCTTTTTCTGTCGAACAGGTCTAGTCAGAAAATAGTGGAGAACAAAACCATTTTTCAACCCAGATGAAGTGCATAAAAATTATAAATTGATTTTATAGTGCTTGTTGAACTTGCTCAATAATAAATTATTCCAGCTATAATGTAACCAATGCATTCCTTGTAACTACTTACTCTCTGAACAGTGACAGCCTACAACTTGTATTAATATAGACCATATTGAGCAATCAGCAGAGCATATGCAGTGTTTCAATGCAACATCAGCACTGAAATCATGATGAAATACTTGAGGGTGCCAAGCCAGTCTGTGGCAGGGAGCTGGTAATTTGGTCTGGTCTTCAAAAATGCTCTTCAGGAGCTACAGTGGAGTTAATGGGAAAAATGAAAAGGTTGACTGCTGGTAAAGGGCTGAGTGGCACTTTATTTGTCTGTTCAAATCAAGTATCAGATGCCAATTAAAAGGGTCTCCTGCAGTTGCTAATTAAGCAGCACTGAGGGATTGATTAGCCATTTACCAATGACTGTCAGTACAAATGCATTTGTTCTATTATCCCAGCATGTACTTCAGGGAATCGACCAGTTTCTATTAATGAATCTGAGCATGTTCACATGATAAGCATGGGACTCTGGCATTTTAATTTGCTTCAGTATATAAAGCATTAATTTTATTGACTGCCCTGTGCTCTTCAGTCATGCAGATGCTTTCTGTTGCTTCAAAGGAATTTTTCCTCTGAAATGATTCTCCATATGGAGACGAGCTATCCCAGAAAAATGGGTAAGGGTCATGATATTGTGCATTTCACTAGTATATTCCAATGCTCTGGACTTCCCACTGCATCTCTGGGCAATGACCCAGAAAGGCAAAGATGCAAATGAGAAGACTGATCATGAAAAATATTGCCTTGAAAGGCACAAGTTGAAGATCAGTGTTATACATCTGTGTCATTGCTCTAGCCCAGATTTGTTCAGCAGGGTTCTGGGCACTTGGCCATGCCCTGGCCTTGGCAGCACCTCCACTGCAAGGTGCTGGGAATCCTGAGAAGACCAAAGGCTACGTTTTAGTTATCAGTGCCTCCATTTCCTTCACAAATGTTTAGATGATAAGTGTATTTTGAAACGGAAAAATACTTTCCCAACTGTTTATCTTGAAATTTATCCTTTTCCTTTTGTTCAATTTCAGGAAAATACTTCTATGTGTAAGAATATCTTGCACCATGGTAGTGTAGCCAGCGACTTTTTGCACAGACACAGTTTTTAGTGTCTTAGTAAGAGGCTTATAAGCCTTAGTTTTTAATAAGAGAACCTGACTGCATCAGAAACAAAAATGAGAGTTTATTCCTCATCGTCTAAAGTTACCTTTCTATTCAGGAATGGCAGAAAAGGCTTTCTACTCCTCCTTTTTACTGTTTCCATTCTTGCATCTTTGTGTTCCACTGCGCAGGGATTTCAAAAGTACAAGAAGGAACTCTCTTCACGCACAATTATGCATATTTCTAAAACTAATTCACTCCATCAAAACTATCTAATAACAGACAGTTAAAGCTAAATATCAATTAAGATATATTTTGTAAAATTGGTGAATTCACAATTCTTATCTATCTTAATTTTAACTTTCTTAATAGAGCTCTTCACGTGCATCATTCCACAGAATATTAGTTGGCTTCTTGTCTCAGTTCACTGTTAGCCGAGGTCATTTAGCAGATTGCATTGTTATCACTGAGGCCTCTGTCTTAGGAACTGCTTCGGACTCCTTAGTCTGAAAATCTGCAAAATATGTGTTCCAACATGGTAGTGAGTGTATGGCCAATATTCCTGCCTCATCCTGTTAAGTTTCCCTAAGGCAAGGCAGCTGAAGCTACAAATGCAGCTCCTGCAGGAGATGGGTAGAAGAGGGAACTTTGTGGGAGTCACCTGTGTGTCCTTCCATGTCTGTGCTTAGAGCTGGTGAGAAGTGAATCTCTTGGGCAGGAGGAGCCAGAGACCAGCTACAGCCTGAGACATGTCTAAATACAGGCTTAGTGTTGCTGTGATTGTAGTTTGGATTCTGTTGACCCCTTCAGTGGTATTTCTTTTTGTCTCTGACTTTAGTGGGAGATTTGCTGCAACTTAGAGAAGAAAGAAATGCAACCAAGGTGAAATATACTGCCTTTATTTCCAGAAGTCAAAGTCTGTTTGATATTAAAACCCAAATGAACAAGAAGATAAAAATCTCCTCACAGACCATGATGAGTATTCCAGAATTCATTCCACTTTTAGTCCCATATGAAAGTCTCCCCTGGTTCTGATTTAATATTTGGAGAAATTAGATTTCAAATGAGAGATACTAGGAAGAAATATATCTTAAATTTGATGGTTGAAAAAATATCTTTAATCTCTTCTATTATTAGTACTAAAGGAGCTTTCAGAGAATAATAAAGCTATTGCACTAAGCCCCTTAATTCTTTCTTTCAGTCTTTTCTTCTCATGTTTTATTTTTTTTTATTCTTCTGATATTCCTTTTTTGTTTTGTTTTTCTCTGCAGCTTTCACCTTTTCCCCCACAGTTCAACATTCTCTTTAATGCTCTTTTCTCCTTCTGTTTTTAAAGTCTCATGATTATTGGTGTTTTTTTATTTTTTTTCTTCTCTCCCTCCTTCCATTTAAAGCCTTTTTTCTTCATATTCTCTGCTAGAACTCAGTCCTGTGCTGTCATGTCCCTGTTTCTGTCACTGTGGTCACAGTGGATAATCCATGGTGGGCTGTAAAATGGCTTCTCCTGCTTTTCCAAGGGTTCCCTGCCTGTGACTGCTGCTGTTCTTGCATGACAAGATATTTTGGCTGCACACACCACTCTGAGGCAAGAAATGTATGAGAAATAGTTTGAGAGTGTGTAGGAATTTGGCTGTGACTATTTTTGCTCTTTTACCAGCTGCACTATTCTTCTTATTTTAGTTTGGCAGTGACTCTGCAGTTGCGGTTTGTTACTTGGTATTGCTTTGTATGTTAAGAAGCTGCTGTAAGGGCAGTTGTGGAGAAGGAGGTCATCCAGATGGCTCATTAGAACCAGAAATCTCAGAGGAGACAGTCACAATGAGACTTGTCTGATGATATGATAATCCTACTGTTGTGACTACACTAAAAGAATAATAAGTATAATCCTTGGGGAATAAGAGTAATAATCCTTGTGTTATTTGCAATGGAAAGAGTTACATGTATAAATAAGCCTCTCAAAACAAAGTTGTTGCTAATCAGTCATCAGGTGGCTATTTTCATGGTACAATTATACCACCACCTTTGTGCCTTGTGGTCCCTTGCTTATTTTTCACTTGCAGATATAGCTGTTGGACATTATCATCTGGACTTGATAAGCAAAAATGAACTGAATGTAGTGGTTTACAAAGACAAGGTTTGGATGAAATTTAAGACACAGTCTTAGTACTGAAATTTGGTGGCACTCAATGCATATGGTGCCTGAAACAATTCTCATGATTATAGTGCTTTGGTTCCCGTTGCATAATAGAGTCAAATGTTTTCACAAATGCTTGTTGATGGCTGTGGTCCTTTGTAGTCATAAGAAACTGGAAAAGCAGAAGTCAACCAATAAAGAATGAAGACACATATTGTCTCTATGTCTCTAGTGATAGACACTATCCATTCTTAAGTACCATTTTATTTCTCTCTTGTATAAATCTCAGGAACTCTGAAAATAGCAATGTTTTCCTCTTCAGTAATAGAACAGAATCAAAGGAAGTCTGTTTTCCTTCAGATGAGAAGAGAGGGGAAACTTTTACATCCTTTGTAGAATGAAAGGGAAGTATTATCTGTCCTGTGTAAATAGCAGATTACATTAACCGTTCTTTATTACTTTAAAACTGGTGAAAGTTTTTACCTGTAATATCTCAGTATTGCCTGTTGACTTTTGAGTATCAAGAATGATACAGCGGGAAGGGAAGGAGAAAGCATTGTGGAGAACAGAGTTGAGACCTAGACTTCTGGCTTCCTGCAGCAGTTCTGGGTGACCTTCTGTGTCTTCCAGTCCTGTCCCTCACTGCTAAGTACCCCTGCAAAGACAGATGATTGACAATCTGTTTCCTATTTGCATTAAGGTTCTTTCTGTCCAGAAACAGGTGCTTTCACAAACCAATTACTGCTGAGTTCTGCGTGATTAATATTGACCAGAACAATTATTGTGGCCATTTAAATGTTTTGTGATCTCTCTCCTGGCTCTGGAGTACATCTTGACCTGTAAATTTGTCCTGGGACTCTTCCTGGATTAGGCATCTCCGAATCTCTTTACTTGTCTCTGAAGTGGATAAACTAACAATTCATTGCATCATTTTAAAGTTTTCCTTAGAGAATTCAGGATTCTGATGAATCAGCCTAATTGTTTATAAAGATTAAAAGTCTCTATGCAGATAAAATAGTAGGTTTTTGGCAGTGCTTTCTTTAAAGAGCAAAAGCGCAGTGATTACTGAGGATGAAGTGCAATTAATTGTCTGCTCGGATAAGCTGCCCATTCGCTTGCATTGTGAGACAGATGAGTTTCCATGATGAATAATCTCATGTAGTTTTCGTATGGGTGTGTTCTTCATGGCTGTAAACATGGCAATGGGGGCAGTGAAAATCTGTCCTTGGCAGATGATGTACCTAAATAATTTCTAGATTTGATCTCCATAGGGAATTATGTCCAAGCATGAGGATACAAACAACTCTGGTAACAAACATGGTAAAATTATGCACACCAGATATCTCAAATGGTCAACCATCTCACAAAGTACACTGTCTTCTCTGTGCTGGCATCACTTGACCAAGAAGGATTATGCTCTTTCCATTCTGTTTCCAAAAACTAAATAAGATCTCGTTAGAAATTCTGCCGTATGTCAGAGTGAGGGGAAGAACAGAGCAAGGCGAGAGAAGGGGAAAAAAAAAAAGATTAATTCCTTTGAACTTGTGAAGATAAGAGGATGCTTTAATAAGGAATGAGAAGCACACTTTAAAAGGAACCCACAGCCTGTAATTGGCATTGAGTAATACACTGTAATATCAGATGACATTCACCAGAACAGTAAATGTGAAAAGAATTCAAGGAAGAACTAAGATCATATATTTTGTAAACAGAATTTTACATCCCAATGTGTTGAAATCTGCCACCTGTTCCAAAATGCAGATATTAGCTTTATAATCTGTACCTGCTTATTCTTTGATGCCAATCTCCATATGAAGAAGAATCTGCATAAAGTGACCCTGAAATACTGAACAAGACAATGGACTATTTCTGTAAACTGGAGTGGCAAATTTTTTAATGAGACTGGACTTTGTTTTAAAATACGTTATAGACTTTCCCCCTCCTAAATATAGTTTCAAAGATATCTTTGTTTTAGGCAGGTGTCTAAAATACTTGCTGATCAATCTTTTAAAGTCTATTTAGGAAGCAAACCAAGTAGGGAAAATTGTTTACACAGTGAATCCTTAATAGGACGAGTCTGAGTAAGCAAACTCCGTGTCACTTTTGCCCTTAGTATTAATGTATTAATTTTCATTAAATGCAACATAAATGTTTAGTTTTCTCTCTTTTGTGTTCTACTGTTAAAGTTATCATGACACAAAAGCTAAAATAACAAATGTGAAATCAGGTTCTGTAAATTTTAATGCCCCAAGGATGATCACATCTTAGCTCTTTTCATAAAAACAGGATACAGAACTAGGGACAACACAGGCTGCAGTGCTTGTGACTCTCCTTGCCTCTCTCCACTGCCTGCCTGTCAAAGCTGATGCGCTTAGACCTTCTGCAGTATTTCCTTGACCAGAAGGCAACTGCAATAGGAGACAAGAGTCCAGACCAGACAAGTGCCTGATCACACACTTGTGTGCAAACCTGCCCCTCCCTGAGCTCCAGCAGGTGTTAACAGCCAGAGAGGCAGAGGGGAGCAGCCTCAGGGTCTGTGCCATGCTGAAATCCAAACTGGTAATTTAGTGTTTGGAGACACCTTTCACCGTGTCCATCCTTCAGCATTTGGATAAAATCGCTGGGTTAAGTGGTCTGAGTGTCCTGAGGGCCTTTGCAATAGGGGGGTGTTGAAGTTGAGGGTGGCAGCTGCTGCTCATGCAGGAGTCATACTCCCCTGAGCTGTGGCTACTCTTGGAAAATGTGATTTGAAGTAGCCAGGCATTCTGACTTGACCATCTGCCTCAGGGTAGGTGTCCCTGTGGCTCATCAAGCCTAATTGCTCCTGTGATCATTAGTAAAGGGGCGGTCTATTTTTCCTTGTATATTTAGTGGTGGTATTTTCTGAACTATAAATATCAGCTCCCCTCAGATATCCACTGGCTCCCATTTATCAAAGTGACAGCCAGACAGCAAGCAAACCTCTCAAATGCCTGATAAAATTAGCTACAATCAATACTCCATTCAAAGTAATATAATTAAGCCTACAAGTTTGTTTAATTTCATCTTGCAGACTGTAGATGACACTGTTTCAGAAAGACCTGATTTTTACAATAGCCAGAAAAGATAAGCACAGATCAATTCACAGTTCTTGTTGGCCAAATACACTTACTAAGAAAAAAAAATGTTAGGAAAAGTATTGCTGATATTTCTGTTGCAGGGAGGCAGTTACTGGGTATCACAAATTTCAGGACAAAATAGCAGAAGTTTTATTACACAGTTGTTTTTTTTTTAAGGACTGCAAATTATGATGAATGCTGAGCCAAACCATTTTGAGATTCATGCAATCACTGGTGCACATTGAATTTAGGGAGGCAGAATGCAGTTTGGTATTTATAATTGGAACTATCACTTATAGGTGCATGTAGTGTACCAATTAATCTTACTCCTGGTTGACTGAAGAGCTTGGGTAAGTATCTAAATTGTGAATATTTGAAATAGGAAAAGGACATTAGTAAGACTGATTGTTTGGGAGTTACATTGGCTATAAGTAAAAGACTTTTCCAGTATTTGAGTCTTCAACCTCCATATATTTGATAGCTATGTAGTTTCATCTGCTTTAGTGTTGATTTTCCCTGATAGTTGTCCTTGGGTCACTGAGATGTCTGCACAGCATAACTGGTTCATTGCCAAATGGTAATTTTAACTTGCAAAAATTTAGTAAAGGGCATTACAACATTGATGTTGAGATTTGCATCTTGAAGATGCATCTGAACACAGCCTTCAGTAAGAGAACACGGTGCCTCTGGCAATGGTGGTGCTTATTTTCAGGTCCCATCCTGCTCCCGGTGTTCTTTCCCACCGTTGTACTTGTGGGCCATTTCATCCTTTAGCACTCTTCTGTGTGATGACTCCTGCCTGGAGTGGCCAAGCTCTGGGGCTGCCTTGTCATTGTCCCCTGCTGCTGCTGTGCTGTAATGCAATGTCAGTGAAGCCATAAATCAAGTCTGCTCTGAAAACAGCCACTTGCAGAAAGCTAACATCCTAAAAGTTCTGCACAGTGCACAACCCAGACACCAGGCTCATCATCTCTTTCTGAGCAAGATGTTTCCTGTTATAAGCTGGGGGCGGCTGCTGGCAGAAAATTCTCTGTGGAAATTAATTCTTTGTGGAATTTGTTCAGTTTCTCTCTTTGATCTGTTCCTCTGACTGGAAAGCCCTTTCCTGTGGGCTCTTTGATTGCGGTCCTGCTGTGGATGTAGGGCAAGGTGTGCATGTCCTGTATGAAGAGGGATCAGCAGCAATTGCAAAAGAGAGTAAAGCAGAGGGTTTGAGCAGATGGGTTTTGGCAGCTTTTGCTGGCAGCAAATCCAGAGTGTGTGATAGCACTTACAAAAGGAAATGTCAGGAGCTGGTGCCATATTAAAGAAAGCCTGAACTAATCCTTCCATTTGGGCTCAAGAGACTCTTTCACAGTGGCAAGTGCATGTGCATGCACACACACTGTGTGTTTGTGTGTGTATACACAAAAAACCTGGCCTCTGATTCTTGTAATCCCTCCCTACTGGAAAAAAATTTCATGGTATTGCACGGATTTTTGGTCAGTTCAGAAGAAGAGTTGTGTTTTAGCTCATTTCCAATCAATCAGTGCCAGAAACATGCTTCTGACTGTGCACTTGTGTGCTGCCTTTGGGCAGTGATGTGCAAAAAGGAGCTTTAGCTCTGCCCAGCAGGAAAGCAGTGTCTGTATTAGGAGCTCTCCTGCACGCTCTGACCATGCTTTTGTCTGAGGAAATGATCATGTTTGCATTATAGGTCACTTGGAAATGTTTTCTTCTGAGCAAGTTTTTTCCTGTTCTAACTGCTATCTAACCCAGAGCCCAGTGAAGCAGCTGCCTCTTGGGTAAATCCTCTGACAGCACAATTCTTGTCAGACTTTTTCACGTGTTCATCTAGGTTAAAATAATCAGAGCTGCTCATGTGAGCTGCCGTCAGCAACTGTATTGGCCTGGCCACATCAGTGACTAGAGTGGTTAATTAAAAAAAATGAGCTGATCTCTGTTTGCCCTGAGCCAGGTTAAATTGCAAGAAAGCTTGCAAACAGCAAGACCTCTTGCAGGGTGGCACCTGACAGTGAAGAAGCAGATGCTGGGGGTGACTGTCATGTTCCCTATGCAGTTGCAAATGCAGTCCTTTCAGGATGGCAGAGCTGAAATTACAGCCCTGTTTGTGTCAAGCTTTGTAGAGGTGTGCTGTGGCTAAGGCTGCCAGTAGCCTTGAAATTGTGTCTTCCTTTGGTGGATCCCTCACAGCAGTTGTTTCTGTTGAAATGCATATCAGATCTGGGAGGTTTATATTCCACACTTTAGAGGCAGTGTTTGGCGAGAATTGTCATTCTTAATTGAGGCAGTGCTTGCTTCCTGGGCCTTTGCTTTGTCAGGTATGAGTTTGCTCTTCAGAAAGACTTTAAATGTGTTTGACTTCATGCTCTGCAGCTTGACTTCAAAGGATTTGCCCACAGCTCAGAACTACAAACACCTTCATCTCTGTGTCAGGACAGCCTGGTTCCTTTGCTCTGCAGAGCACAATGAATGGTGCTTGCAGATTGCTCTGACACCAGGCACTGCCTGGGCTTCAGCTGCTTCACTTGCAGGACAAGAGAATGCAGGGCTCAGCTGGCCTCTCGTGTGTGTAGGCTTCTGCAGGTTGATGTGGGCTGCTTACTGCTGTAAGTACTGCTGTGGTGCTTTAGGTACCTCAGAGATGGTAATTGTGAGAATCCGTCTGACTGTACATCTTGGTGAAAGTGTTGCAAAGATGGATTAATGACTAAGTGTTCCTTGGATATAGTTGAACAATTGTCAGAACAATGGAAGGTGGCCCAGCATTCACATGTTCTCCCAAGAACTTTTCTTCTCCAGGATGTGGCTTTCCAAAAGCCTCTAGGAAGCTGCTGATGACTTCATCAGAAACATTGTAAGTGGCAAAGCATTCCACAAATTAACTCATCATCTTAAAAATCAATATCATTTTAGATGTGTGTTCCAAACGGTGACAGCACTAACGGAGTGTGTTCCCTGATTCAGCAGCTGAGTGGAGCATAACCATTAGAGAACAGGATGCTTCCTACTGTTCAGCCCACGCCTTTCTCTTCTTCCTAACTAATTTGTGTTCCTTTGCAGCTGGTAAAGGCAAGGAGCTCCTCTGTCTCTGTGAATTCCTGAGGCATGAGGAGAAATACTGAAAGAAAGAATCAGCAGAAAAGTGACTGTGAGAGAAGTCTACCAGTTAAGATCTTAGCTTTGTTGTTGGATAAGTAGGATTTGCTTGTTCTTGGGGTCAGTATGGTTAAATGTGGGGTTTGGGACTTAGAGGCATTGATTGGAGTTTGACAGTGCTTGGATTTAGGACTGGGCTATTGGATAAGAGATATAATTGGGGTGAAGGACTGAAGGTGCTAAAAAGACCCCAAATACTGTTATTGCTGAAGGATGTAGTGCCTGTTAGTGTTAGGTGGCAAGGCTGGCAAGTCTATCTGGACAGATTTTTACCTGGGGCCACAAGGTGTTGGTGCCATCAGCCTGGGTGTTGGACTGCCAGGACAACGGGGACCAAAAGGTTAGTAGAAATCAACGCTGCCTTGATCTGGAACTAGGTTTAGACAGGGGGTTTGGGTCACCTGCCAGATGGAAGCTCAGTGTGTATGGGGTAGAGGCATCTATCCTGGTAATCTGTATTTCTTGTTGAGTTTTGAAGGAACATTTAGGCTAAGCTAGGCTAGGTGATGACTGCTGGTGTTTTATTGTTTTATTAAATATGGGTCTGAAAATATCTGGGTCTTCATTAAAACTAGTCACTCATGTAGAAATCAGTGACACAGATTTTCCTGAGGGCTAAAGTAATTCAGCTCTCCTGTAGAAAAGGAGTGGTCAGTCACAGAAGACCATCTCCATATATCAGTGACCTTGATTTAAGCAGACTGACTTGTTTTTCACTGTAAGCCGTATTTGTGGGCATGGCTTCTGTTTCCTCCCTTCCGGGCTGATGGACACTGCTCCTGGCCATAGGGTGCAGTCCTGCTTCACCACGTCAAGCTTTATGGCCCACTCATAAAAGTAGATTTAGCAGTAGCAGAAGCCTAAAAACTACAGCATTATTGCAAAGCACCCAGGATCCAGGGTCCCTGCTTCAGCAACCTCATAAGAAGTTTGGCTACTTGCAAAGCCACCAGGGTCAATGTAGAGTGCCTCCAAATCTGACTCGATTTCAGATGTGGTTTGACACCCCTTTTAGCTGGCTGAAATTCTCTGCAGCGATTTGCAGCATGCAGGACCCCAGTTCAGGCTTTCTTCTGGTGCATCACCTTGGTTTCTGTGGAGGGGAGGTGTGTGCCTGGCCCTTGTGTATTGGCTGATTCCTTGCTGGCCTCGATGCTCCCCCATTACTGCCAGCGCTTGGCTTCAAGTGCAAAAGGAAGTTTCATTATAGCAGTTCAGCTGCAGCCAAGGAGAAAGATGGGCTACATATTCAGGCAAGAGCAGACAGAGAAAGGGGATGAACATGTGAGTGCATAAGGCAAATTCTTAAAAAAACAATAAAATAAAAAAGTCAAGGAGAAAACAAAAACTCCAGGCAGAAGCAAACTCTTTAAACACCCGAAATAATTTCTGTAATGATCACCACCATAACAAATGCATTTCTAATCTCTGATACCCTCTTCCTTCTTCATTTTTAGAGTGGTTTGTCCACGCAAAACTATCCCACCTGCTCTGCCAAAAGGCCCCACCTGACAAATGACCCAGGGGCAAACACAGCATTAGAACAAAATAAACCAACATGTTCTGTGGGGAGCGAAGGCTTTTCTTAACTCTTGTTTACAGCTCTCTTTTGTACTCCTGCCACACAGGTCCGTAGCTTTTTATCTCCTGGACACTCTAGGGGAGGTATAATATTCTTTAATTTCCAGAGAAAGCTCTTCTACCCGCAAATTCTCATTATAGGATAGAAATGTCTTTCTCTCTGTTCTTTAAGGGAATCATTTGGGAAGTCGCTACTTTACTACTACTGCAAGCAGCAATAAAAGTGCTGTCGAGACTTTGATAAGCTGTGTCTACACAATTTCACTGCAGAGTTTTGTTTCTTGATTTCCCTGGGCCATTTTGCTGCGTCCCTGTTGTGCTCAGAGGATCTGTTTGTTCTTGGTGAGACTGCCCCGGGCGTTATTTCCCTGATGATTCCAGCTCAGCCTCTGAAAATGTGTTGGAGGAAAGGCTAAAATCCTGTCTCTGAGAGAGGTTTGGTGGTAAAGGGCTGGACATGACCAGTGAGCATTTCTCTGGACTGCTTCCTTTCTCACCTGTCAGGGTCCACCTCTGAGGCTGACAGCAGCACACTCCCAAAAAGCTGTCCTGCAGTTTGGAGGTGCTGCACTTTGAAGGTAGAAATCTGGCAACTAGACCTGTAATGAGGGCCTAGAATTGGCAACCAGCTCCTTTCCAGCTCAACAGTGCAGTCCCTTGAATTGTTTTGGATACAAAGAAAGATCGAATGACGTTTATCAGCTGTTGCTCTTTCTCCATTTAGGCTGTGACTTTGCCTGTTTAGCATCTAGCAGTGTTCCTTGGCCCTAACAGAACTGCCAGGGTGAGCAGCAGCAACCTCCAGACTAGTTAGGAGGCTGCTTGCTGAAACTGGGCTCTCCAAAAGCCAGAGACTTGTGGGACATTTTGTGACTCTGCTTTTCTAACTACCTCATCATGTGCAGGGCCAGCTATTTGACAGGTACAATTTCTTTAGACAGCTCAGTATCGGTTGGAAGCATTGTGTGCATGTGAATAAATTTAGCTTTGGATGCTCCTTTAATAGAGATTGAAGCCCAGATGAAGTGTGAGGCACTGGTTTTGTAAGACTGTGTCCTTAACATAGTGATGGACTGTCCTAATGTGCCATTATGTTTCTTATGCATCATGCTGATACTGTTTGCTAGTTGGGTGATCCTGAACACTGGTGGCTTGTTTTATTGTACCTTAATATTAAAAATATATCAGGTAGTTTGCCTTTTCCAAGTGCCTGGTGTGTTTGGTTGCCTTTGGAACCAAGAGCATTATCCAGTCAGCAAACAACATGGCAGGCTGGAAAAACAAACCCCTTCTGAGTTCAAAGCAAAGTATCTGCATTTTACCCTGAGTGTGTGAGTCAGCACAAAACCTGAGTTTTCTTTGTGTTCATCTAAGTATTGCTGTAAAACATTGATATGTTCATATTGATCTCCATAGTACTCTAGTAGCACGTCTAAATCACCTACTAGAGAAGGAAAACCCTTTTTTTTAATTTTTATTTTTTTAAAAAATAATTGGGTAAGCAAATGAAACCCACTGTAAGATTAAACTACATACATCTCTGTCACAGTTGCATCCCTCTGGCTCCAACCTGGCTCTGTAAGGTGTAAGCCATTTACAAGCCAAGGGCTCTTACAAGCCAGCAAGGACTAGATAACTGACTTCTCCCAAACATCCTTCATTTGGGAAAGTCAAGGATTAAAAAACACAGGAGAAAGCTTGCAGGTTGGATTAGGCAGCATCCTGCCTGGAACTGCTGGCTGCAGGGGTACCCCAGGGCTGACTGCTGATGGGATCCCACCCTGGCACTTCTTCAGTTCCAGCGAGTGGGATAAGCTGGTGCTGCCCTGCAGAGACTGCATGCAGCTCTGTGCTCCCCTCCTTTGGGGGAATAGCTAACATTCCAGAGTGCTTGAGGCTAATAAGGTCTTCTTTTCCTCTTAAAGCTGGAAATTTACAGTAAAAATGAAGTTTTGTGATGCTATTCTGCAGCCAGCCCCAGCTTCCCAGGAGTGCAGAGGTGCAGGATTCAAGCTGCCTGAACCAAATGAGACAGCGGGAGCCCCGAGAGCAGGAAAAGCCATTTAAAGCTCTTCTGCTTATATCTTACACTGCTGAACTTGCTGTGGGGGGAGATGTTAATTTAATGAGTACTCATTAAATTATCTTACAGTAGCTTAGATAGGTCCCAGCAGGTTCCTTGAACATGACACAGGATTTTGTTTTGTATTGTTTGGGCTTAATTAGGTTTTTTTTTTTGAGGGACAGTTATAGTCCTAACTGAAAAGGATATAAAAATAACATTATGTAAAACTTTTAGAAGAGAACTTATCTTTAACCCCACCTATGCTCCAGGTATTTTTAGGGTAATATTTAAAATATAGTTCTGCTTTCAGTATTTTGTCCCCCCAGACATTCTAACTGATCTTTTGGAGATGTTAAAAACAATAGCCTCAAACAAAGAAAAGTAATTTTAAACAAAAGCAGCTTATATGACTCAAATTAATTTGAAATAAATCAAGGAACTTTTGCAGGGGTTTGCCTGGAGAAAGAGAAATACATTTTTATCGTGGGATCTATCATAGTTTTCTGATTTTCCTCAGATGCAGAAGATCTGTTGTTCATACAACACTACTGTCAATGTGAGCTGGGGGAGGTAAATTCCACCTGAGATGAACAGTTATCAGTGAGGTGTGACCCCTCTAGCAGCAGCAATTAAACACAAAAAGTGGGCTGCTCACCTGAAACTGAAGCCTGGTAGAAAGGGACAGAAAGGAGGAGACTTGAAACAAACTACATGATGGTAGTCACAATGATGTTTTTCATGGCTGTTCCTAAAGGCAAATAACTGACAGAGTATTGGAGGACTGTCCTGTGTTAGCAATAATTGAGGACTAATTAGCAACAGGGATAACTGTCCTTGGTGATCCAATCTTGGTAAATGTGAAAAATAAGGGGTAAAATATTTACGTTTTCAGGGTTCCCAAGGCTGTCAGTGGACTCTGAAGGGAGTTTGCTCTCTGGGACGTGGCTGTGAGCTCAGGCACAGCAGTGTGGTGAAGCTCCAGACCCCTCTCTGGAAGGTCCCCTCGCTCCCCTCACTCATGGCAGGAGGTATGACAATGGATTTTGCTAAAATGGACGAGCCCTCCATGTGTAGCTTTCAGATCCCTGTCCTGGATGGTGTGACTGACTTCACCCCTTCCAGGACAGGGTATGTAATCTCTTCCAGGCTCCAAACCCTCCTCTGTTAACAGCAGTGGAGCAAAATACCCTGTGGTCCTCCGGTGCTTCTCTTTGGTCCTGCTGTTTTCCATGTCATCAAGCAAGAAAGCTCCGATCAGGCACAGAGGGAACGAGCAGGATGCTCAACAGCTACTTTTATGTTAAAAAAAAATTTTTTTTTTTTCTTTTCCCTCCCATATTTGGGCTAACAGCTTATCAGTGTGAGTCAGGCCTGAAGAAATGAGCACTGTGTTACATGGGTTTACATACAAATTAGCTGACATTTTGTCACAGACAGCCTGGACATTTTCTGCCAGTTTAGCAGAATTTTCCAGTGATTGGGGTTTTGAAGGGCCATGCAGCCTCTGCAATGAGAATACTTGCTGATGTTAGAATTCAGTTTTTATTAGAGATGAGGTGTGGCCTGTAAGTTTATTAATAGCTGAACTGCTGTGCAGGCAGCAGGCAGGTCAAATCACAGGCAGCACTATTAAAACTAACTCAACATTCCACACTACGTTTCTTTTATGGAAACATAAGAACAATTTCAGTTCCCTCTGTTAAATAAATAACATGTCAGGCTTGCAAATTGTATTTTAATGGAAGCTTTGGGTTAGTATATCCATGCTTCTGATACAGACAAGGCAAATCCACCCAAGGTAGACTTCAGTTACTGACCTGTGGGGAGGAACATTTTTAGATCTGCAAGCCTGAATTTTGAATCAGCTGAGGTTTCTGGTGGACACAGCAATTGAAGATATTTACTTGAAAGCAATTCAGTAAGGGAGGACTGTGATGAACATATTCTGTGGATGTGGACATCCTGTATTGTCAATAATTCCTAAAGTGCTCAATCCTGTGACAGAAAATACTGTAAAATGACAGAGGTAAACTGCCTACAAGGGCCATTGCTCAGTGCTTTGACCTTAGTGTGGGCATCAGCAGCTTATTTTACTGTGATTGATGCCAAAGCTGTCCAAGAGTTAGAGAACAAATGTACATGGGCAAATAGGGAGCTGTGGTGAGAGAGGAAACTGAGACCTTGGGGGAGATAATTGGTGGATCCCAGGTTGAGAGGCAAAATCACTCTTTCTTGGGTGGAACAACAAGGCTGTCTCTAGAAAGGGGCAAGGAGACCTCCAGAAATAAGCCAAGAATGTTTTCTATTACAGGTCTTATATATTCCAAAAACAAATTCTGTGTGTGTACTTATTTTCTAAGAATATGTATAGTACTTAACATAGTAAGCCTGTGGTTCTGGGCAACTTAATGATGCTGTAAAATGTGGTTTATGGCTAACTTTCTCTGTGTTAATCCCTAAAACAATGCCTGCGGGAAACTGAGGGGCTTTATTATTACTTTTTTTCCTCTGTAAGAAAACCAGGCAATAACTGCTCTTGATTTTGTGGTTGAAAAGTTCCTGGTGCCTGTTTTTTTGTTTATTTGCTTGAGGTTTATTAGCAGAACCCTCAGTGCCTTTCCCAGTTGCAGGAAAGAGGGTGTTTCATTACCTTGGTTTATCAGACAATTATATCCACATAAACTGTTGTTTTATTATCTGCTTCTGACACTTCCAGAATGGAACTGGAATCTGCTAAAATTCAAGGAGGTCTGATGGAAGCTGACAAATTACAGTAGGAATTTAGTTGCAATATTTTAAAAAGAAATGAATAAAACATTAGTAATGAGCTCTTAACTTGTGGACACAGAACAGTTCTCCCAAGTACAGATTGTTTTCATACTTCAATACATTCTCCATTATGAGGCAATTAACTCTCATCTGTTGTCTTTTAAGAACAAAAGCATTTGTTTCAAACATGGCATCCTCCTGTCTCCCCAAATATCTCTCTGCAGTTTCTTAGTCTTTACTGTTTTGGATGAGAGATTCACATTCTTCTTGGTGTCAGAGGCACGTGAAGAGCGGATCTGAAATTTCATGTATTCAGTTTCCTAGAGTACAAGTGTTAAGGTTGAGTTCTTAATATTTTTTCCAGGGAAATAAGTACTTCTCTCATTCCTAAGAAGCAACTGCAGAAAAATGGAGATGTCTGCATCTGCACGGGGTGACATAGATTTTAGCAAATATTTTATTTACTTCAAATTGTGACTTCCTCTAATCATCAGGGTCAATCTAGATTAGCAGCATGATATCCACTGCAGAGTTCATGCCACAACTTCAGAGCATCTGTTTTGTATCATATCTGAAAATGCTTGACTTTGCTATCTTATTTCAACATCTTTCACTTCCACTGCCTGCTCTTTGAACTAATCAGCAGCAATCACAAGGGGAGAGGAAACACAGTACGTGCCCAAGGTGCTGTAATTCAACCCAGGCTTGGAGAAACCAAAAACTCACTGGTGCTTATTTTGATGGAAATGAAATATGATTTACTTTTCTTAACACAACAACAAGAATCCAACAATAAAAGGGTCGTGAATTAGGTTTTAAGATAAGTTTGCTTTGGATTAGAAATGTGCCTTGAGTGTTGAAGGACATAAAAACCCCCCTGATGTACCTTTTCCTAATTTAATACTTCTTTCTTGGAGCTCACCCAGTGTGCTATTACGAATGATATTAGCCAGGGGAAAAAAAAGAGTAATTTTAATGGTAACAACTTTTAATTTGTGTAGTAACTTAAACAGAATGTAAACAGACCTTTGAGTAGCTTCTGGTGATCCTTGTACCTGAATCATATTCAAGAAATACAGAATTTCTTGGGCATTTTTTGTTTTCAGACCCTCTTTTCATCAGGGAATGAGATAAATTAAAAAAAATGAGATAAATTAAAAGTCATTTTTGCTGCAGTCCCTTTTTTTTCCCCTGGTATGACTGAGAAAGTGCATTTTTTCTTATTCCATTCTTTATATTTCTCAAACGAAGTTTACCTGTAACTTTGGTTTTAAAAAGAGACTACTTCTTCAGGAAAACATCATTGTTATCTTGACAGGGCAGCACAGTAATCTTTGGAAGGCTGTTGCAAAGGATTTGTCAAACCCACTTGTGGGTGTGTGGTTTAACCACGAGGCCTTGTTGCTGTGTATGTTCTGGTTTGGTGGTTTAGGGGGTTTTGTTGGGGTTGGTTTGTTTGTTTGGGGGGGAAGGTGGGTTTTTTGGGAGATACTCATTTAAACGATTGTGGAATGTGACAGAGTTTATGCTGTTCTTGGGAGATTCCTGTTCCAAGTTCTATTTTAATGGATTCGAAAGTGGGATTTGAACTCATCTCTGCCACTTCCCAGGTCAGTTATTCATGTTCTAGATTATTTAGTTATTTGATGTTTGTGGAGTTATTTGGTTGACTTTTTTTTATCGGTTGTTTTTTCCTTTCCCCCCTCAAAAAGAAGTGACAAGAAATGTAAATCTCAAAATTTTACAGGATGAAAAATTTTATTTCTCCCCTGTCTTCTCTGTACTGCTCCCTCTTGAAGATCAATTAGTTAATATCCATTTTGACAAAACAAGCAGACCTTTGGTTTTAGGTGCTGTATTTGTTAGAGGAGGTGACCTTATCTTAACACTCACCTTTTATTCTTTCAATAAAACCCCCAAAACATTTATTAGCACAAAGCTGTATGGGAGGTACATAAATCCTTCAATAATTTCTGCTTTTTCTTTTTTTTCCCCTCTGATTTTTTTTCCCCCTCTTCTTTTTTAATGCCAAGAAGCTTTAAAAAGACACTTGAAATCCACAGGGGAGAGAGAAATTAGACTCCAGCTGACACAACTGAATTTTAAACTACTAAATATTTTATAGTTAGATTAGATAATGTGAGTTCCACTAAGCATAGCGTCAGGCTGGTTGGGGATTTTGCTTTTAACTTAATATGCGATTAACCATCTTGATCAAAACTGGGGTAAAACTGGTGTCTTTTTTTTTTTTTTTTTCTCCAAAGCTGAGAGAAATTTGACCTTCCCCAGCCTTTCTTGTAAGTGATCTCAGTTTCATGCGTTGTTCATTGGGGTTCACCTTACTCTCCACAAAAATAATGTAAAGTGTTCCACGAACTGGCTCCTGTTGATAAGGTGGAGGTGGTGCCTCTGCCACTCCTGAAAATGGATGCAAATGGTGCATCCTGCAGTTCTCCTCCAAATGACGTGGCAACGCTTTATCGTAAAGCTTCCTCTGACCCCCCTCACAGTCCTGCTTGGAACTTGGTCCCAAGCTGGGAGTTTTGCTGTGTATTTTTAATTTATATTTAGGGAAAGACAAGCTAATCCAGTACTAGCATGCTGAGTTGGCTGATCCAGTGCAAATAATTACATTTTTCATATTTCTGAAAGGATGTATTTAATTAAGTAACTGAAGACACGGCAGCTGAAAACATGTTCCACTCATTTATTTTAATCTTTTAAATATGGTCATAAATATCTAAGTGGCTCACAAGTGCAGTCAGACCATTTTTGTAGGCTGACACACATCCTGGAGCACCGTGCTGTGAGTTCTTTTGGACAGAAAGAGGGGGAGGGCGAGCACCAGATGTCTGCTGATGTGGATCAGTGAACCAAGGAGAATTCTCTTCTACTTTTTATTTTCATTCATTCAGCTTAGGATGGAAAAATAATAGTTCAGTCTGGAAATCTTTCTCAACAATAGTGAAACCTCACATAGTGGTGAGAGAGAAAGAGGCTTGGAAATGTTTCTTCACGGGTATGTTGTGCCTTTAGGACACCTTTGAGGTTCTGCTCAAATGGGATCTCAAACTAGTAGGATCTTTCTGGTGAAGCTTCACTGTTGGTTGGATACAGCAAACAGGCTCATGTACCCTTCAGTTGCATGTTGATAATTACTGTTCTGCAAATGGGGATTCATTCATCTTCCTGTTTGCTGGATAGGGATTTTCCTCCTTTTGGGAAGAGAGAGCGTATTTTTCAGCCTGAGGATTGTGGTAGATGCAGAAGAGAACGTTACATTGAAGGTCAAACAGTGTTTTGTTTTGTTTGTTTTTTTTTTTTTTTTTTTCTATTCTCTCTGCTGAAGACAACCCACAGTGCTTATTTCAGCATGTTAACATTGAGCTGCCACAAGGGCCTGGTGCCTTTTGTGGGGTTACACCTTTGTGATGTGTGACACTGAAGACATTGCTTGGTCACTGGAGCACAAAAACTGTTTGACATGAATTGGTCACTGCACATGCTCTTAGAAACAGCAACCTGAAAGTGTGTAAAAACATGTTTACCCCTTTACTGATCTAAAATACTTCAATTTCGTGGTTGTTTTCAACTCTCTTGGGTTATTACATTTCATAGGCTGAATTGCTGCTGCTGTCAGGAGTTGGGTCCCTGAGCTCCTTCATGCTCCTCTTACGCTGAGTGCAGAGCTGTGAGCAAGGTGTTGTGTCTTGTGGAAGAGTCAAGGCTGTGGTTTCAAGCTTGGGACCCTTTTACTCCACCCAGAAGGATGCACCTGTTGCTTGGGATAGCCCCGTGATAGGTTCTAATTCATGTGGCACAGCATCCCCAAGGTGAGCCATGTGGGCTGTTGGTTCTGGGATGCTGTGTGAGAGTGAGCTCATTTCAGCACATGCTCTGGGTGTGATACTATTGTCTGATACCTGTTTGCTTTGCACAAATGCTTTTGAAGTTTATTTAGTAATAATAAATTGATATTAATATATTTTATATTTATATAAATTAAATAAATAATATTTAGTGCCAAAGTTCAGTCTCTTTGGGTTCCCATAACAGTTGGGTGTGAGAAGACAGAGGATTTGGTTTTGTAGTAAGAAGCCAATGTCTGGTATTATAAGACTATAATATATATATGTAAGGTGTTATAAGACTAAACAAGGAGGAGGTTTTGCTGCTAAATTTTCATGTAAGTAGGGAAAGAGAACATGATTAAGGATGTTTAAACTTCAGTTATTTCCAAGGCACTTTTTCAAGTTAAAAGGGAAACTTTATAAAAGTGACAAAATCATATGCTGAGTATAATTGCGATTCTCATGCCTACATGGGAAGACTTTTTTCAGTCTGTAAGAATCTGTAAAAACAGTAGGAAAAAGAAATAATTTATTTCAGTAGTTGGTATTAGACAAATGATGTGTGTGATTCCTTTGGGTTCTCAAAGTATGCTCTAAGCATCCATGTGGACTGAAAGAAAGTTGAGTGTGGTGAATTCTGCAGACAGACTAAAGAGTGGGTCTGTGTTCAGTGGAGAAGATCCCGCTGCTTGTCAGGAAGGGAATTGGATCCTACACATGGTCTGTGTCTGGTTTTTTTGTATCATATCTCTAGTTCACATGGGCTATACCCTGCACAAGTTGGAGGGGAAGCTGTGCTACACCCCTGGCACCAAGGTCTGTCACAGACATGTGCTGTTGTGGGACACTGTGGGGTTGGTACTACCAACCAAGAGAGTGAGATGCCCCTCACAACTGGCACGTCACAGTGTGCAGGGTGTTCCTGCAAAGCCTCTTGGAACAGCCTCATTAGAATGCTGAAGTACTGGAGAGGAGAGGGGCAGGTTTACAATCATCCTATATTTGATATTGGATATTACTGAAATGTCCATCCGAAGCCACCTACCAACTCCATCAGCAGTTTATATAGATGCAAATGTGCCTCGTGCCACTGCCAGGTTTTGTCACAAATTGATGATTATGGACACCAGCCTATTTGAGCATCCAGCCTGAGAAGCCTTAAAAAGGCCTTTAGTGGAAGTGCTGCCAAGCTGTTTGCCTCAGGATGTTTCAGTGCTGGAGGCACCTCAAGCTACTGGAGCTTTTTGCAAATCTTGGCTGTAAAGTGTGAAGCTGTGAATATATAATATGTGATGGCACTAGACCCAGCTGGAGTACAAACACACACATACAAAACCACATGAGAATATGAACAGTGCTAACAAGATAAAGATACTGTGCTCTACTGCTGCTCTCATCCCACTCCTATAAAATGGCATATGGAAAAGAAGAATTTACTCCCTGTCCGTTTCTTCTAGCCTTAAGGTTTAATTCTGAATTTTATGGGACTTTCTGGTTTCCTCTGTTTTTCATCTCCCCTTTCAACTTAACATTGCCTTTTAGTTTTATTATCTTGAAAGCTCAGAGAGACTCTGAATTTTGTCTGCAGGGAAGCTCATTTGTTTTTAAATGATTTTCAGTCTGAAAATGGGGAGATTACAGGCAGCTGTAAAACAAATTGCCTACGAATAAAGATGAGTTTCTTGGTTACCTGAAAACTGAAATGGGTTCAAAAGAAGAGTTTAAAAGATGAGATTCTTTTGGCAAGTTGATACAACGATTTTGCACCTCAAGGCCTGTTAAATAATGAGGGAGACTTGGCTTTCTCCACTTCTTCCTGTCTGTCAAATGCTGAGCTGTGGCACAATGTGAGCTTGGTTGGGTCTCAAGCAAATGTAGGAGAGCACTTACTCTGTAGCACTCTTGTCAGCTCTGCAGCTAAAAATCTCACCACATGTGATAAGGGAAGTGTGTTTGACACTCTGCAGGCACAGACCAGGCAAGGACAGCTTTGGGGTTGACAGGCAGACCAAGAGAGAGACCCCAGGCCCTGGGTGAGGTACTTGGCTGCAGCACTGCTCTGATTGTGGGCTCTGCTGAGCCCACACTAATGGTGAGAAAGGAAAACAACCCGGTGTGCTCTAAAGGAAATATTAATTTTACCACTGCATTCCTATCACTAACAAATCTAGGTAATCCAAGTTTGGTACTATGATGCTACAGACCCTCATTTATTCCTAGATATCCTTTGATAAAAACCGCATTTTGTAAAAAAAAAAAAAAAGGGTAAGTCAGGAAAATGATATGGCTGTCAGGAGATTTTTATGTTTTGTAAGGCAGGTAATATTAAAATACTTCATAATGGATGGTTTAACTTAATGTGATTAATACAAGATCATTTTCGTGTTCTGCAGATAGAATGATATATGTGAAAAAGCAGAATAGAAGCCCTAGGGAAGTAATATTTTCATCCCAGGTTTTTCTTTTGCTTCACCCTCTTTTAGTTTCCATCTTCCCCCTGCTTTTTTTTTTTCTTTTAAGCTGTCACAGTTTTGGTTTTAAGAAGAGATAATTGTTAAAAGAAAGACATTTAAAATTAAGACATTTCAAGGTTTGTGTTCTGATATCTTCTGAGAAAACTTGAATTGCTTATGTTTTTCCATTTCAACTTCTGTGCTGTCCCTGATAAGAGACTTCAGTGGTTTGAATGAAGACCAAAGTATTAGCCTAAAGCAAGAAAACTGGCAAAAAAACAACTCAAGGCTGTCTTTTAATGGGCAATGTTTGTTCCTTTCTTGGATGATTCTCCTGTGACTGTGATCAGGAATTCTAAGGACTGTGGTACCTGCCAGTAAACTTGTGCAGATGCACACACAGAGGCACACAGTGGGAGGAAAAACATTGCATTTGATCTGAGGGATCAAACATTTTGGGGAATAATCTGATCTCAAGGATATCTGTTCCTTCCTTTCCCCACATGATTTTCTTTTTTTTTTTTAAAGATGCATCCCTAATCAGACTTTGCCACTGCTCTGTAAACAGCAGGCCTGTTAGTGATGCTGAAAGATAAAGAGATTGGCAAAGAAAGAAGGGGGAGCTTGTCTTTGCATTTGTGTTTTAAATATTTATTCTAGATGTGTGCCAGACCACTTCTAATTTGGACGAAAGGGACCTCAAACACTAAGTGATACAAAACCAGGAAAGCATTATGCAGGTTGCAGTTGTTGTGTATTTTATTCCTACAGCGTATCCTGCCTGTTGGGGATGTAGAAGCTGCTTTTTCAGGTCACAGCCCCTGTCCCATGTTGTCCCCTGTCTCACAGGGACTGGTGCTCGGTGCCTCCAAGTGCCCCTCGGTGCACAGGAACAGCCTCTCGGGGCAGGACTCTGCCAATCCTCCAGGCTGAGCAGTGGCTCCAGTGCATGCCCAGAACTGCCAGGGAGTGGGTGAGGGTGGTCATTCCTCCCTACTCTTAGCAGAAAAGTGCTGTGAGCAGCAGGCCGGCCATCCTTTCCACGGAGTCAAGAGTCAAGCAGCCTGCCTGCCTTTCCATCCTTTTAAGAGACAGGAAGTTTTGTGCCTGCCTGAGGTGGTTTCCAAAGCTGTGAAAGCATTTCTACTCTACCTCTGTTAAAAACTCAGCACAATCAAGACAGATTTTTTTTTTTTTTTTAAAGTCTTTCTAAGGTAGATTCTGTGTTATCAATGTGTCAAGGTGCTTGGAACAGATTTCACTGTGTACGTAGCGCTGCAGTTCCTTTTAGCCTCAGTGTGTACTTGAAAATGAAAAGGTGTAATTTCCCCAGTCAGCTTCACAAATAACATAACAGCTTCACAAATTTTGCATAGGATGATTTATCAGTGCCTAAAAAAGCAGTGGGTTTTCAACCCGTAGCTCTGTGGGCTCCCTGCATAAATCCACCAGTTTGTCACTGACCTGTCCAAGTTGCTGTAAAGAAATCACATGCAGAATTTCTTCTTTGTTGTGGGCATCGAAAGTTGACTTTCTGACTGCACAGCAGAAATAGTCTCTTTGCTACTTACATGAGCATAATTTTGTGACTGAATTACTCAAGTCAGCAACTAATTTCACTGCTGCCTCAGACCTGCTTTAAATGAACAGGTATATTCATCAATCACCTCCCTTCTTCTTCGAGTATCAGCCTAATCAATACTTGAAAGAGCTATTTAAACACTTTCTTATTTAAAAAAAAAAGTGAATAGGGGAAACAGCACAATAAATATTAAAATTTTAAGGACAGACATTGAAGCTTGATGCTATTTTAAATTAGGTCTTTGTAAATCACTAAGCAAGAAGGAGTATGTAAATGGTGCCCTTCGGCCCAAGGCCCTGAATTAACAGGGCATGTTGTTTGCATTGTCATGGCTGCACTGATACATCTGACAGTTTTGAAGCTTGAGTAGTTTGAAAATACCTGGATGTAAAGGTATCACATTGTTGCTGAACAGCATGAACACTTAAAGCACATCCCTTGCATAAAAGACAAAGGAAACACTGGATGTGCTCTGAGATGGCTGTCAGATGCTCAGATGCAAAGTGTCATGCTCAAGAATCCTGCAACCTTGTTGCAAGGAGGTGGTTTTGTATTTCTGTGTTGGTCACAGCTGACTCTACCAAAGGTTGGGTACCTGTACAACCTACTGGCTGGGAACAATGAGATTTTAAAACTACAGGTATTATTGTGCTGCGATGCCCTAGCCAAGGGGAATGAGAGAACCTCCTTCTGCTATTGGATGTTCTCCAGGATAACTCCTCTCCACTCACCTGAATGACTCAGGCTTATGTGGCTTTAGCAGAGAGTGTCATTGTGGAGATGAGCAGTGGGGTCTGATGTTATTGAGACTTGATACCTGATCAGCTTCTGAGGTTAGGCCTGTGATACCAGACTCATAGTACAGAGTTGGACCTGTCTTGTGTGCGCTTTGAAGTGGGCTTAACTTCCTCCCTTCTTTTACAACAAGCATATTTTTAGCAATGCTTCAACTGTGGCACCTGCTGCTGCAGAAACACAAATAAATAGCACTGTGTGGTGTTCTGGGTCTGTTCCATAGTGGTCACCGAGAGGAGAAGAGTTGTGAAAAATTTTCCATTGGAATAAACATGTTGCTTCCCAGATTGGCTTTGCCCAGAGTTTTACACCTTCTCACAATTTGCCAGCACTCTGCAGCCCATTGCTGAGGTACCTTGAATTAGTAACATGTATTTATGATTTAGCTTTTTATTTCCCATCTAAGCAGTGATCATTTCCACAGCAGTCTGTGCATCAGGACTCTGACACTGTGAGGGGGTTCACTCTGTGTCCTCCCAGGGAGAGATGTAGCACAGACCTGTTGCTAAGAGCTCAGGAATAACCTCAGTTTGCAGGAATGGCACAGGCAAAAGAAGGATGAGAGGCATTATGTAATTGATAGCTGGATCTTTGTTACCCAATTAAAACTCATAAGTCCCACAGAGCTTTGCATGTCACTGGAAGTTACTGTTGTCCTTTGTGCATTTTGCAGCATTGAGGGCTTTTTGGTTTATTGGCTTATTTTCTACTCTCAGCCTTGTTTCTTGTGCTGCATAAGAATGAAGTGGCTAATAAGTGTTTGCAAGCCAGAAATGCTAATTATTAGAAATGTAATTATAATTTCTTTTGAAAAATTAATTAGAATCATGAGTTAGTGCTTTTATATTGTGATTCATTTAAAAGAAACGTTTAGTTAGATATAAGCTTAGTTTGCATGCTCACTGTAGTGAGACTGAGTGAAGTTCTTGCAAGAGCAACATCCTTCTCTCTCCCTCTTTGTTTAAAACTCTTTACCTACACATTTAACAAAATGAAAGTTTAATAACTTTTTTTTCTTTCTGAATGTACCAGTTACATCACATTAGTCTGTTCTCCACCTGCAAACCTGCATTTAGATGCTTAATCACATAATCTCTTAAATCCATTATTACTTGCAGCATGTGCTTTTATAATCAGTCATTTTTCCCTTTTTCACAGTCAAAAGATGATTCATTATTCAGCAAGTGGAGGCATCTCTTCTGGCCATTGTGTAGAAGAGTACATGCTGCTGCATTTTAAAGAAACAGGAGATTTGCTGATCAGCTTCCCTATGGAGGAGACAACAGAGAATCTGTATATTAAATGCATCTCTTTATTTCCAAACCTATACAAGTGCTGGAACAGAGGCCACCATAGAGCAAGTACTCTGATAATTCTGCCTTCCAGAAATGCCATCCTGAAAGCTAATGACATCTTCCTGGGAAGCTTCTCTACCCCTACAGTTTTAGAGGGTAGGAAAAAATTCCTTAAAAAACAAACCCTACTAACCACCGCTGTTTTTCCCCACGGGTGACTGCTGAGCAAAAACCAACAGCTGGTTTAGAGACTGAAGCCTTACTCATGTGTTAGGGAAAGAGTTTGAAATATTATGTGTAATAATAAAATTGTGGACTCCTGTCTTAACACTACATTAATATTAACAAAACTTGCTTATCTTTGGATTTAGTAAGAATGAGTGATGTGAGATGTAGGTTAGGAAAATACTCCTCACAGTAGTTATCCCTTCTACCATATCTCAATTTTTTTTTTCTTTTTTTGTTCCCCCCTTCATTTGAAAATGTCTGGGGCTGCTTTTCTTCTTCTATTTGTGTACTCTTTTAGTACCTGCTAAAATCAGTGTCTCTAAGGAAGAATTCATTTTCCTCAGTGCAGTAGGGTACAGCTCTAACATCTAAAACCCTGGGCTGGCAAAACAAAACCAAAGCTGCAATATTCCCACCTACTGCTCCTCTAAATCCCTGTTGATCTGTAGGGGATGGGAGAGTTGTTCCCTTCCAAGACAGGAATGTTCAGGTGAAGAAACTTTAAAGCTGCACATTTGTTTCAGATGTATCCTATTTAGCTTGACAGTAAAAGAGCCACGGCTCTGAATTTTATTAGATATTTGTGCAACAGGCATTAAATGCTTCATGTTAGGAATACATTAAATTCCTTAAAAAAAAACCCAAACAAACAGCCACATTCAGGGAGAACAGAAAATGAGTAGCTTTCCTCTGAGATTTTTTGTGCAGTGAAAATTGAAAAAAGAAAGTGCTGAAGATAACACAGAAGATCTCATTACTTCTCCTGCCCTGGCCCTGCTGTGTGATTTTTTTTTTTTTTGTCTTGTTTTTCTTTAGCTTGGGTTTTGTTGGAGTGGTGTGTTGTGCATGTCAGTTTTTGCAAGTTCAGAAAAGCACCTTCAGAAGTGTCAACAGTTCCATCATTATTTCTGCTTTTGGCCATGAACTTGCTGGACCAAGGCTTTCAAGGAAAGTCAGATCCAAGCTAATGCTCTCTCTCTGAGTGGCATGAAAATCAATTTGGTGCATCAGTCCTGAAGAAACCAAATCCTCCCATCTTTCTTTCTGTAGCCCCTTTGATTCTGGTATCCTCACACATTCATGCTCAGGAAAGGTGAGAACTCTGCTGTCTCCCAGGGCTGTTTGCAGAGAGCAGCTCTTGGGCACAAGTGGAATGATGGAAATGGACCTAACTGGAGACAAGATGAGGAAAAAACTGGGCAGTGTTATAACTTGTAGACTTCAGGTTGAATTAAAGCAATCTTTTCACTGCAGGTGAATGTAGCACTCATGCCCCCTCAGCTTTGAGAGGAAAAGTATTTCAACAGAATGTAGGTGGGGGTCAGTTTCTTCACTGTAGCAGCATCAGCACTGTGGTGGGGTCCTCTTGGGTTTGCTGCTAATTGATAAGTCTTTTCAGGGTAGCTGATTTTGGAGGGTTTTGCTCCATATCCTCTTGCAATAGCAAAGAGATATTTTCTCCGACACTGAAGTGATATGAGTATGCTCTGACCTGGGGAGTCATAGCCAGGCAGATACACAGATTGCTAATTGCACTGCCTATAATCATCTCCATTTCATAGACAACTTATACCCTGCCTTCCTCTGTTCCCATCTGGCACTGTGCATTTCTGCTTCTGCCTTCTTAGCCACACAGCATTAACAGTATTATAGATGCCAGGGTGGAAAAATGCCATCCTTGGAAGCATGTGGGGGAGGATTGGTGAACGATTGGCATTAATCATGCTACAATTAGATTTCCTTGTTAAGATTTTGATATGTCTTTGGGTGACCAAGCTAACAAACTGCCAAGTGCTTGTCATCCACAAGCTTGGTGCTGATTCATATCCACCCTTCTCAATAGGAGTTTCCTTTTCAGCATATTAAAAGGGAAATCAGGCAGAAAGGACATGTTATGTGTTTTTAAAGAAATCTAAGCTTCATGGATTTAGCTCTGATATTAGAATGGCACCTTTAGGGGCAAAGATAGTGGAGCTGAAGCAGTGCAGAGAGGATGTTGCAGTCCCCTAGGGTGCTGTACACATCTGAGAGTGCTGGAAAGAGCTCCATGTGTTCAGCAGCCAGAATAAAGTGTAGGTTCATTTGACTGATTCCATACTATATCCAGAGGCAGCATTACTGCTGAGGTTGACTGCACAAGGACCCAGGGTTACCCGAAGTCCCAGGGGCATTCGTGGCTTCCCCATCTCCAACAGCCTTTAGACTCAGTCAGGTGCCATCCTGAAATACAAACTCTGGACAAATACAAAGTTACTGCAGTATGGCAGCGGTTCTGTAAAACAGAACACCCTTGCCTAGATGGAGTAGATCTTTTAATCTGGTCTAAACTCTGTGTTAGTAACAACAAAAGAGAAGAAAATACCTTCCAGGACTATAGACTTGTAGTCTTTGAATACCTTACCTGAATCACTAGCAGTGCAACATCTAAGGGGTGATGTGTAATTGTAGAAGATTCTGAACCACCCAGGATACTCTGTGCAAGTGGGAAGCCAACAGGACTCATGTTTTAGCACTGGAGGTTTCTCAAAGCAGTGCTGTTTTGACAGCAGCAGCGTGGCTTTTGCGTTATCCTTTGGTTTATCAGAGGACTTATATCTTGGCTTTGTTATTAAGATTTCATTTCACTATCTGGGAAGCCTTGTCAGGTTATGACCATTTGCTCATATGAATGACTTAAAATGCTCTTATCTAGACTGGATTATTTTCAGAGGCCTTGTACGTGTTCTGTCAAAGATGTGGAACTTGGCACTGACTGTAACCAAGTATAGAAGGGACTAAATACATTACTCCAATCTTTATTTCTTTATCCAGAGTAAAGGTTTGCCAATATAAAGACCTATATCAGCTGGAAAATTATTATAGCTTTAAGGTAATGGCCTTAAAATATCTGAGTAATGTTCTTTTGCCTGATGTCCCCTCATGATCATTTTACATTTCCTCTTGTTTCATGTGCAGTAACAAATGGAGACTTCTGTTCATGTTCTGGATGCACCAGAGTCATTTATTAGCAGGGTCACTGTCCTGAAAAGCTTGGTCCTGGTCAATGAGATAAACTAAGGGTGAAATAAGAGTTACCTGTGCATGACTGAGGGTACATTAATGCAGAGAGAAGGCTAGCTCACAGAATTATCATATGCTGAAGCTGCTAATTGGCTTGTGATATCTAGGTTTTTGTTTTAGATCTTCTGTGCAAGACCCTCCTTTTCTTTGCAATGAGAGAGCCCTTCTGAGTTGTTCTTGCTGGCATTTTAGTGATGATGGGTATGCAGTCTGGAAATAGTGTGAGCCATGGGAATGATTCTACCATCTCTGTGAATCTATTGGGTAGCTAAGCATCAAGCTTTGTCACCTTTTTTTTTTCTTTTCCTTGGGATCCTGATCTACAGGATTTCCCCCTGTTTTATCAATGGCTTCATGTCTCAATCATGTTTGTCCAGTTCATTGTTCATAAAAACCTATGCCTGGACTTTTACATGTGCACATTCTGGCTGTGCAACCCAGGACCAATCTAAAACATGAAGGCTTTATTTATCTCATTGTGTAGATGCTTCAGGAGGTTATTTCCATTTTCCTGTCCAATTCTGATGTAGAGCAAAAGTGAAGGAAGAAACCAGGGTGGCAAATAAACAGGTTTCTCTTGTTCCTGGAGAACCATAGACTGTGCACAGGTGGCCTCAGGAGAGAGTAGGGACCAGCCAAGGCCGTCCTGCTGCAACAGCAGTGTCAGTGCTGCTTCTTTCTAATCAGAAAACATGATGAGTGTTAAAATAATTACCACTTCCTGCAGTCTGTAAAGGATGGATTTGCTTCATTTGATGCCATGTCTCCCACTACCACTGCTTGCTGCAGCAGTTGCACAAGATTCATTTTCTGCTCCTCCTGCCTCAGGATGGAAAATACTTGAACAGGGCTTTTATTTCTGCTGAAGACCTGCATGTCTGTCAAAAATCACAAATGTGCATTAGAAGATGAGACACAACAGCCTGTATGCTTATTTGAACTATTTTCAGTATTCTTGTACCCATTTGAGGATAAGGCCCATTATCCTGAATTTTGTTTTTATTTTTGTTTGTGAAATTCCATGCAAAAAATAAACCAAAAGCCAGATGCCATCTGTGAATACAACTTAAAATAATTAGAGGAGGAAAATTTCAAAGTTCAGGAACATATAAATTAATTTACTGGAGGAATTTATTAAGAAAGCCTAATTGTTTGCTCTGTAACTTCACCACCTTCATCTATTTTATTCCATAAATATTTAACAAGTCCTTTGGTGAAGAAAATACAAGAGAAAAATATTATTGTGCATCATAAAGAGCTAATAATTTGCCACAGAATTGCTAATAATCTCTGTTTATATGTGACCTCTTTTAATGATTTTAAAAATGCATTCATGCCATGAGCTCAGCATTGCTTCCACTGTTGTTTAGAATCAAAGTCTTGGTTTAGTGGGAACAAAACCAAGTTGGAAGTTGTATGTTCTTTACTACAGGTGTCCTCTGCGTGTGTAACGCTGTGAAGAGCAAGCAAAGCACACACTGTAGAAGAAACCATGCAAAATAGATTTTCCAAATGAAATCTGACATGCCATGATAACTTTTAAGCACTGAAGCAGAAGATGACAAGACCCAGAAGAGAAGGATGTGCATGCTGGTTCTTGGCATTGCAGTGGCACCCTGAGCAGTCCAGGAGAGCGCTGTGTGAAATTCAGTGCAGGTGTGGAATGAAAAGTCTCTTCCTTCCACAGCCCCTGCAGTCCAGCTGTCTGTGTCTGTAATGTGGCAGTGGACTGGTTTTTGGTTCTGTGCAGGAACTGCAACTGGCATCAAATTCAGATTCTCACATTCCACAAATGAGACTGAGGTATTTAGAAGTTTCCCAGATGTCTGATTCCATCTCCTGTCATGGCACAAAGGGGTTAGTTTGCTTTATAGTATTTTGATTTTCATTTGTCACAAACAGACTCAACAATGTCCTGTCTTGATTATAGGCTTAATTAGAATGCAAGATTAATATTTAGGATAATAAAAACGCACAGATAATTAGAATAATAAAACTCCAAAGATAATGAAAACAATTATACTGGGTGATGTAAGGATTTGGAACAATCTTTGGTACATCCGGCATTTTGATTGTAGTGAAATTGTCTCTGATCTCGTGATCTGGAGGTGAATAAGAACAAAGAGGTGAATAAGAACATTTAATATTAAAAATGTCAGGAATTGAGCATTTTCTTTTTTATTTTTCTGAACTATAGAAGTCTGTTCACCTGACAAAATATTAGTTTCTCTTGAGGATCAGGGGGTGATCCTCATCTGCTTTCCCTTTTTGCAATGCAGTCACTAGTGGTACCTACAGCCCCAGTTTGAAGATCTGTGATTTCTTGTGAGACATCCACCTGCTAACACAAGCTAAATTGCAAAAGGCAACAGAGATCTTTTGAGCTGCAAGAAGAGTGAAATATCTTTTTGTTAGCCAAAATTTTCTTCAGCTTAACAAAGCAGAGGGGTTGGGCTCATGTCCCTCCTCCCTTTGCTCCTGTTTATGCTGTGTTGTGATGATAAGCTCTAGGCACTGTCCTGTCTTGGCTTCTTCAGCCCTTTTCCCATTGAACTGAAGCACCATTCTGGTGCAAGTTGGTGATACCCCGTGGTGGTATGGAGCACTTCAGTGTGGTTTCCATCATAAAGGCTTGGTGGCCCAGTTGTGCTTGATTTCTTCCCATCATTTCAGACTTTCAGTACTTCGAGTTATGCAAATGTTTCCTCTGGGATGTGATCATCATCATCATCTCACAATGTTATGTAACTCCACCCCCATCCTAACACTTGTTATTTTTAGCAGGTTGAGGTTCTCTTTCTTTTTTTTCAGACTTCAACCATCTTTGTGAAAGTACCACCAGTGTGGACATGTTGAGATGTGCTGGTAGAAAAGAAACTATTACTGTTCAAATGGTAAAGGGGAAAAGTAAAATACTTATTGCCTGCAAAAGCTTTCTCTGGCAAGGGCCCCTGCTGAGTTTGTTGTTTTTGTGGTTGTTTCTTTCCCTTTTTCATTAAAGCTGGTACAGTGTCTTAGTTCTGAAAATCTAAACTTGGATATTTTACTAGGCAATGACAAGTTTTCCCTGCATCTCTGACCACCCACTGCTGTATGTGGCTGAGTATTGGGACCCAGAAAAATAAGAGGATGACATCTCAGGTGAAGTTATGGCAGTGTCTGTCACCTTCATTTCGAAGTCAAGAAAGAGAAAAACTGAACAGAAAGGAAAGTCAGGGAAGGCCTTTAGTGCAGTCCAAGTTAACAAGGTGCTGTGTGAGCAAGGAAAGCAGAGCACAATCAATGGCACAGCTATAATAAAAGTAAAATTATGTCTAAATCCTGCTTGGGGATGAAATGTTAATCAGGGGAAGTGGAAGCAAACGATAAGTTTGTGTGACTTAGTGAGAGCTCTTGGTCTGTGGGCAGGAGCAAAGTTTCTGTGTGACTGCTGCTGCAGAAAGATTTTATTTTATTTTTCTCTCTTGTGGGTAAAAGAAAACATCCCCTCACAAAAAAAAGTGCTTCTTTTCACGGGGAATTACTTGAGGATTTGTGACTGTGGAACAATGGATCGATACTTGTTTGTGAAAAGCTTCAGTTAAAGTGGGACAAGTAGAGATTAGCCAGATGATCTGCTGGTTGTCCATTGCTATAGATTTCTCGTTGTTAGCTGGAGAGGTTTATCTTGCCCTCCCTGTTTGGAGCTGAGAAGTGATCTGAGATGGACTATGTGGCTCAGGGGAATTAAAAACAAAAGCTGCCACAGATGCAATTGGAAAGAAGGACTTCTCTGGGGGACTGATGTGGGCACCTCTGAACCTATCTGTGCTCTGGACAAACTTCCCCTCCTTAAATCGTCCTTTGCCTCAGAGGAAGCCTGAGCAGGCAAAGGTTATGGGCTTGATGGGAGGTTAATCAGCCTCCAGTTTGATAATTGCTGCATAGAGACACCCTCAAAATAGGTTCAGCCCTATAATGGGTGCCTTTTTTTTGTGGCTGTAGCCTTGTGCCCAAAACAGGCCTGGGTTTTCTTCCAGCCAGTTCTGCCAAGATGCCAGATGCCGCCTCTAGGGGTGTGACAAATTGGCACTTGCCACGCATTGCTCAACGATCCACTAAAATCAAGGTGTCTTCAGGTAATTGCAGGGGTTTAACCTCATGGCTCAGACTGAGAGATAAAGCAGTATGTGATTTCCTCTGAGATTCAGAGTGAACCACACAATATTTGTAATCTGAGTTTTTCAATGCCATACAGCTCGGTCATTTTTGTACGAATTGGATTTGTTCCAGTGTTTTGTTTGTATTTCAGTAAGGGATGGCATGACTTAATGTGATTTTTTTTTTTTTTTTCCCAGTGACATGGATGTATTAACCAGAAGTGTCTAATTATCTTTATTGATTAACCTTATCTTATAAAGAAGTAGTCACTCAGTAGAGCAGTCCATATTCTGTACACTGCAGAAAGAGAAAATGATTAATTTACTCCCTGGATTGTACTCTGTATGCTGCAGAGTAAGTGATGGATAAAGGACAGCCTGCATTGTCTTGGGTCAGAACAGTAGGTCAGAGTCATTATTTACCTTTTGAACATAGAGCAAAATTTTTGTTTTTTTGCAAATCATGATTCCAATTCACTTGAGTACAGGGAGAGGAAGAATTGGGTTCACAGCTGTGTTATGCATTATATGTGTGAGTATATAAACCTGCAGTTACAGTAAGTCTAAGTATGCACAGAGGGAAGTAAGAGCTGTGATTTCTGAGATGAATTTAAAAAGTTTTCTCTTACAAGTCAATAACTTTACTGTTAATTTCTTTCAAATCATACTTTTCAAACTGTCCTCTGCTGTGATGCAAAGTAAAAGGAACCACAGCCAGAGTTCTTAATTCTTTGTGTTTCTTTATGTCACCCACTAGCATCTCACTTTCTTCCTTGTGATCCACCACTACTTAGTCTTATGTTATGGTTGGAGCTCTTGCTTTGGTTTGTGTTTGCAAGTCTTTAGTGCAGTAAGATCCTGATGTGTGATGAAGGGTCCTAAATGCAGTTTAACGATGCAATATGACTTTTATCCAAGTTTATGTATGGTGTACATATGTGTGTGCATGTATGGTGTGGGGGCACACATGGATTCTATTCACATCTGGAGATGCCTGTGTCTTACAAAGGTCAAGGAGGAATGCTTATCCTGCATTGAAATTATTAGTCCATTGTTATTACAATGGAAACAAAATTATAAAAACAATACTACAAAAAAATCCCATAAACAAAAATGTCAACCCAGGAATGCTCTGTCAGTGCCATGTGGGTCGAGAGAGCTGTAGGTGTTACAGCATTCTTAGGTGTTTGTCAGCCTCCCCTTTGGTTTATTGTCTTCTTATCCAGTATGTTTAAGGTTTAGTTTCTTTCTCTGCACAACCAAGATTCTCTTGTAGACACTGACTATTCTCTGGTTTTATTCTGCCTTTTATGATCCTGTATTTTGTGCTAGAGACAGACTTATTCATGCTTGTGTCTTGAATGGAGTTACAGTCTTATTTTGTCTCCTTACTTTGACTCCTTTCCACATTAAGGAGTGCTTCCTCTTCTCCATTCCATCAAGCCAAGCCCCTCCACTGTGAGAACCTTATCTCCTCTCTCCTGTTTCTGAATCACTGTTGCCTTCCACTTTAGCAGTAAGGGTGCTGATGGACTGCAGCCACTGTTACTATAAATACTGCATTCACCTTAATGTTGAAATGGCTTTTCACTCTCCCCAGTCTGTCTCTGTAATCATTCACTTCCAAAGGAAGTCTAGTGTCCCTTGCTCCCTAGAAAAATGGTCTTCCCTTGATCTTTGGGGCTCTGAGTGTTCCCATAGCATCTCAAATCACCCTGAAGGATATTGAATATGTTTGTGTCCCTCTTTCTGTAAAGGCTGGGTGAAATCATCTTCTGATGAGTCAGATGCTTCCTGCTCCTGGTAAGACAAATGTGAGTGAGTCAATTTTGCCTTTAAGTGGTTTCACTTTTATTATACCCCACACAATGCACTGACTTTTTGACCTATGCCATACTTTGTTTGAAAAAAAAGACCCTAGTGATTTTATGTGACATGTCTTTCTCAAAATTGCATGTTTTTTTTTCACTGATCCAAACCGTGTGATTAAATGGTCCAGGCTGCATTTTAAAGCACTGTTGTAGCTTGGATGGTGCCTTTCCCAACTAGTTCTTCAGATACAATGAACAGCAGAGGTTGGATTTGCAATATGCCGTTTTCTCCTGGGGGTGGCATCTCTAGGTGATGCTCCCGTGTGTGTTTATAGTGTAGCTCACAAAGCACAAACCTCTGCTGTGACTGTGGCAGGAGCAGTGCTGGCTGTGCTGGCTGCAGTTTGGACGTGATCACCCCTGCAGATGGGTGTGCTCAGCTCTTGAACGCAACCTGAGCTGGCAAACCCTACATATTAGTCCAGTTAAGTAGGATGCAACAACCTGTTTTTGAGGATGTTGCTCAATGGTGATTTTCCATATTTTGGGAGATGATGACTTTACACGATATTCTTCATATGATACCTGATGTCTGCTTAGTAACTTGTATGTTGCCCAGAGTACCTATTTTTGTCTCTAAAAGGTATGAACTCAGCGCCTAAAAATAAATTTCCTCTTCTTTGATGTAGTCCTGATTTTTATAATTTTTATAAATGCAATTCATGCATTTCTTATTTCATTTCTGCATTGCATTTATTTCAATTGCACAAGATCATGAGATTGAATGATAAAGTGATTAACAGGCATTTGCATTTATCACAGATTCTGCATCCTGCATATACCTCTTTTCCTGTCAGTCAGATCTTGTTTGCCCTGCTGACATGAGTAGTGGTGCTCGTGTGACCAAAGAACAGTAGGAATTTCTTTGCATGGAGAGAAATGCTAACCTGACCAGCATTGCCCATGGCACACTCTGTTCATTTGAAATCTTTTGATTTTGAAAGGGAGCTGGGGTTTGCTCTTCAGACATGAAAAGAGAGAGGTTTTCTAAGTTTCATCTTCTGATTTCCAAATTTAACCCATAACTTTTATTTTAGATGATTGTATCACACAGTATAAAGTAAACTTGTGCTAGATTAAAAGCCATTTTATAGAGTTTACACTTTGCTGGTTTTATAGACTAGCATAAAAAATAGAGGTATCTTGGGATTTTTTTGTTCCTCCACAAGAAATTGAAGAGTATTTTGCTAGCTGCTTGAAAATGGAATATCAGAATGTGCATTAGTACAAAATAACCATTTTGATCATGTTAATGCTGCTCTGTGGGGCAAATTCTGCCTCATGAGGGCAACCTTAAATTCTTCTACTACTGGAATAATTATGTTCAATTACGATTTGTAATCCAGGGCTTAATTTAATCCACAGATAAAACACGTGCTTTGTCTTCATCTTCACTACCCAGCTGTTAAATGGAACAGAAGGGAAACATTTATCTCTGAGAAAATTTGTTTTTTTAAAAGTTTGTGTTACAGTTTTGCTTTCATCAAGTTCTGTACATGGAGGGTATCCATTGGTGAGCATTGTCACGAGCGTCACTGGTTAAGCAACACACAGAGGCATTTGCTGTTTTCCTCTCCCCCATTTTTCCAAGACAGGTGCTCTCAAAGGCATTCAGGACACGGAGGTACCTTGTGAAGGTTTTTCCACTTCATCCTCAGGCTCAGGTGATCTGTGTCTACACAGCACCTGAAGCAGCTGATCCTGTTTCCTCGGGCAGCTTTGGGAAATGTCCCACTGAAAGTTGTGATGTGGAGGGACACAATTAGAAAAAGACTTCACTGATCTTTGGGAGAAATGTGAGGCCTGGGATAGTGCAGGTTGTGTGCCTGTGTTCCAGAGTAGCCCATGAGATTGGCTAAGTGGAAATCTCTTGTCTCTAAAATAAATAAATGAGGTTCCAGAGCTATAAGTACCTGTGTGGGAAAAGGCAATGCCATGTAGTATCTTTAGTGTATCCCTGATAAAGACTAAGACTTGGGTGTGGGTCTAGCCCAGGACACAGAAGCAGCAGGTTGAATTCCTCCCCTGCTGTCCTTTGTGAATTTTGCTGTTCAGCTTGATAAACTTCTGCAGTTTTTCTATTACACAGGACAAATCATCTCTATTGATTTTTATAGCTTGATGCATTGTATTTCTGTTTTTTTGCAAAATCAGCACAAAGGGGGGAAAAATCACAAATTATTGCATATAACTGTGGAAAATTTTCAGGCTTAACAAGAGTTTTGTACTTACCTCAGAAATTTTAAAAAGCACATGTGATGGATCATCCCACTGCTACTGCTTCTTCTCTGGAAATGTTGTTGAAAGCAGACAGATGTTTGCCATTTGCCAAGGGGAAAATCAAACTGTCATGAGTTATTGCCTGTGCTTTTCATCGGGTGAGGGAAACATGAGCACAGCTCTGGCCAAGTGGGCTGAAGTGGAAGTTGTTGAACTCAGCCGGTCTGTGTGGTGTCTTCACCCAGTGAACCTACAGATATCACCCCAGTCAGAGCATGAAACCCTGCTTATGAAATCAAGTCAGCATGAGCTTTACTTCTCAGGGATCTCAAACCCATATCAGTCAGGAGAGGTTCTATCCTTCTAATGACCACATGGACCAGCCTGATACGTTGGTGCCTGGGAAACATGAGTTGTTAGGCTGATTGTAGCATTTCATTGGGTAAGGGGAAACCTTTTCAGTACTTCACATATAAATATATCAGAAACTCTTCCAGAGTGAAACAGCCATAGGAAAAAAGAATTTCATTCTTTCTCCTAGATTATGGACCTATTTTTGATCTGGGCTTAAAGACAAATAAGAGAAAAAACTTTTCCAAACTATAAATGAATGGATCAAATATTTCTAAATGAAATTGGAACAGCGTCTGTGGTGTTTTATTATCTTTTGCCATACAGGGCTGTCTTTGAAAGGGGAAAAAGCTTAGTAAAAAGTAATTTCAGAGCCTTGACTGCTTTTTGATTACAGTTTGGGATTACTGTTTTAATCACCGCTTATCAAGTAATACCACAAACCTCAGAGCATGACCATCTTTCTCAGGGGACGCCAGATTTAAAAGCCAATTTCCAGCAATCCCTCCTCTCCAAAACTCCTCTAACAAATATGGAGGGATAATAATCTGTGATATTACAAGAGACCTTAAGCAATGCCTGAAACTCTGTGTTCTCAGATTTTGTCTGAGTTTTCCTTATTGTTGTCAAAGTATGTTGTTAGCAGAAATGCAAGCATATATCTAAGCAAGTTCTTGTTCCAAGGAAGACTCTTTTGGAGTGCAGGATCTTGAGCATCCTCACCCTGTCTCATGCAGGTGGCAAATTTTATACATGCAAATATGTCTAGATAGAGCATGTACCTTGTATTTTTGTGCAAATAACTGCTGCAGAATGGCTTTATGCACAAACTGAAGCTGTTGCAAAGATGTGTATGAGCAACCATGAGAGGTACTGGCATTAAAAAATGTATTTTAACTCGAAATTACTGATGTTCCATGGTTTTTCCATGGCTGGAGTTGGTGGCAGACCTGCCTCTGAAGAAGGGTGAGAAAATAGGGAGCCCTTGGCTTCTGCAGGGCATTGGGGGCATGAGTGGGTGTTTGCAAGGGGAAAGACCCCTGTTTAAAATATAATCATGGTGCTCAGTAAAGATCTAAAGTGGCCAAGATCAACCGTGGACCTGTTTTCTTGTGTTCTTGTTGTTGACTCCCTCTCGCAGTGGAATGCCATGAACCTCTCTATAGGATACCCGGTATGTGTTAGTTCCTCTAGCTAAATATTGTTACTCTTTTAAAAAGTGAAAACTAAACCTCCCTCCTCACTCCAAAAAGCTTGCATCTTATGAAAGTAATGAGATTGATCTTGACCGTATTTAATTTCAGTCTGAATGATTCAAACTCTCCCTGTTAACACTGGGGATGGAAGAGGACCATTAGATCTTGGCATTTCTTCTCTGTAAAAAGCAGGATGTAACCTGGTGGGAGACGATGTATCTTTCATTGAAGTGCTGCTCTGAGTCGTCTTTGCCACAAGGCTCGGAAGATGCTGTTGCTTGCTAAGAGGACCCCAGAGCTGCTTCTATCCGGAGCTAACTCACATGCAGTACAGGAACGTGTGGACAGCGCCTGAAGTGTGTGTGCTACAGCTGAGGAAGGCAGTGCTCACTCCAAGGCTGGTGTTCCTGTGAAAAACAGCTCATGCAAGAACACCTATAAACAAATCGCTACCTTTTATTGTTGTTGTTATCGTTAAGTATATAAAGAGAGTTTTGAACGAGGCACTAAGTAGTGTTAGTGAACCGATAAATGGCTGAAGGGCTGTACATCCAGCGTGGTGTATATCCAGGAGTAACAGAGAGCTCCTCACTACTGCTGTGAGCATCCTGTGAGCATGCTGTGAGTATTTTACCTACTGGTGACCACCGTTGTTCCATGAGTTAGAGTAAAAACAATCAAAATATCCCTACACGCTGTAATTACAGATGGAAGTGAAGCCTTTAACTTCTGGGTCCTCAGTCACAGTAAAACTGGCACTGAATGGCAGTCTGGAAGTCCTGAACCTTTTGTGGTAGCCTACTGAGCTGATATGTCTGACAGGGGGAGCTTGGCATTCTGTCCCTGCTTGTTTCTGATTGCAAAATTAACATCATCTTCATCTGCTCATCCTGCCAGCCTAAATCAACGTGCCAACCAGCTTTATTTTTAAAAAAAAAAAAAAAAAAGGGAAAAAAACCTCCACCCTGCTAAGAAAATACATCAATGCCAGCAGGTCCTACACATGAATGAGCCTCAATAAGCAAACCACTGTGCATGGGTGGCAGAGGAGGAGAAAAATAAGAAATTGATAAAGAAATATATTTCACTTTCAGGCTTCTAAGGTATTGGCTTTAAAACAACAGGGAGCACAAATAAACCTAGTCATTTTTTAAAATCATGAAAAATACACTGGCAGTGGCCTGCAAGATTAAGTGGTTTGAGGTTTTTTGCTTACAGAGGTAGAGAGAAGGCCTAGGCCTGGGAATTATTTTCAGGTTTTGCTCTAGTCATGTTCCTCAAGTATGGATTGGTCTTAATCAGTCTCAAAGCACGATTCCCAAAGCTCTTACTGCTTTTAGTGTTCTGCTAAGATTTTGGGTAGATTGGGTTATGCTCCTTCTGTTTTAAGATAGCTGCAGGTCAGCCAAAATGCTGAAGCAGAACTGCTTGGGGATTCAAATGGTCACTCTTAGGAGGAAAAGCTGAGTGGTGCCTCATTTTCAGTCAGATCTTGAGTACAACAACTTTTCCCATAGTTAGCTGTCCCAGAATGATCTTGAGGCCTCCAGGCACAGATTCCTCTTGGCCAACAGACAGTGAATGAGTCAGAGTAAAGGAGTTCCCTCTGGAAAGACAGCAGTGAGCACAAGTGAACACAGTCGAGGGACGGTTCTCATATTGATATGAAGCCTCCTGAAACTGATGTGGGGCCTGAAGTGGGAGATAAACTCAAAATGTTGGGACAAAAGATCTCTTTTGATGTGTGGTTCGTGGGTACAGAACACATTCATTGTGTCAGGGAAAAAAAGTGGAGGTAGAATGTTTAGGTTATGTTAATACCAATTCTGGCAAAAGCAAAGATGGTTACATTTTGCTGCAGAGTATTTTGTGTTCATCGTGAACACAGTTCTTTATGTAACAGGAGCACTGGCTGCTTGACTTAAAAGAGGATTGTTAACAAGTTTAGGGTTTTATCAGAAGGTTAAAAAAAATCCTAATACCTTCTCTTACATCAATTCTCTGAGTCTAAATGTGACGTAAGACACAGGCCTGTTGTGTGTCCTGGTCAGGAAAGTGCGCCCAGGAGGACTTAGATCTTCCTGCTCATGTCCCTCTCCAAGTACTGCTGCACATACACGTTTCCCTATAGTAGCTGAGCACTTTCCTAGTCTTCCATACTGTCCCTCAGAGGTCAGATATTCATGTTTTCCTGTCATGCGGGTGATATGTTGAGGCAGAAAGTCCAAGGGCCAAATATGCAAAATTGTTAACGTGTCTCCGTATGTGAGTCTGTGTGTTGGTTGATTTTTTTAAGTGCCAAACTCTCAGTTGCAAGTGCCCATCTGCATCTTCAGAGATCTGAATACTGCTCTGGACCTACCCCTAGGTGACCTGTCCAGATCACAGCATTAGTTTAATGTGACTGGAATGTCAGCCTCATTATGGGTATTAAGGGATAAGGTAGTGCCATGTGGATGTGGCAAGGGAGGGAGGAAAGGTACATCAGTGGACTCATTCACATATTTCTCCCATTTCTTGGTGAAGAATGATGTCCATGAGATGCTAAACTTTGAGGGCTGCCTTACCTTGTACAGGCAGAGCCTTTCTGGACTTCCCTCTATTGTGGTCATCTCTTGCAGTGTTAGAGCATTAGAACAAGGGGGTTTTGCCTTGTCTATCTAGTGTATTGCTCACCAGGACCACATTTGATTTATTTGGCTGGGTAGGTTTTTCCCCATGCATCTACAGAAAACATGGAATAAATGACATAGACTGAGTGAGATCATATTTCCCAAGCCTCCTCTGAAAACTTAATTAAACCCACAGGGTCTTGTTTGGGGATAGAAAAGCAGCAGGATGTGGTGCTGTAGACCAGTGAATAAATTGTTGATGTTCCTTGCTATTTTGCTGTGCTAGTAGGGATGTGGAAAAAAATCAAAATCTATTCTTTCTGTCTGACTATTTTATCATTAGCAGCTTCTTTGTGTTTTTATCCATGACTTCCTGTTGAATGAAACTACACTGGGGAAAAGAGAGTTTTTAAAGGCTGGACTTAGACTCATAAATATAACAGGGAGCTTCTCTGCTGAGCCTGAAATTCGTTGTTGCTATTTTTCAACCAGTATATCTCATCACACAGGCTGAACTAGAGACTTGAGGATGTGGCTTGGAATGTCACATAAGTGTGAGAGCTGCTGAGACACAGTGGAGGCTGAAGGTATTGGGAGGACTGTGCAAGGACAAGGACAGGATCCAGTGACATCTGTAGTAAAGCTTAGCATACCCAACTGATTAACCACCCTTAATCCTTATCCCAGTGTTCAGTAACTTATCAGTTCCAGGGAATTGTATTTTATCTTTCCAGTGCTCTGTTGAAGGAAGAGCCCAGGTGGACAACTGAGGTAAAGTGACCGGGTCAAGGTCACACGAGAAGCTGATGTTGGAACAGGGATCTGAACAGTTTTTCCTTTGGTTTGGCAATAATGGATGAGGCTGAAAGAGAACTGTGTGCCCTTGCCAGGTCCAGGCAGTGAGCAGAATACAGGAACAGCGTATGTGTAATAAATAAGAAAGTTGCTTGAGATCCTGGCAGCCACAGGACAAAGTTGACTAAAAATTTTTATCCTGTGCCTGTTTTTCTTGCTTCTTCAGTGGTGGCAAAGTCTGGAAATGAACAGTACCGGAAGTTATCTGTAGTCCTCAGCTCTTCTGTGAAACATGTATTAGCCTTAAAAAACAGTGAAAATGAGGAAATGCTAGTACAGTAATGCTCCACACCCATGACCATGGCCATGCAGGGCTGTCTGAGGTCCCTCATGGGTGAAGAGAGGAGCTTCAGAGGGACATGGGCTGGCACAGGAGGAGATGGGTTGGCACAAAGGGAGACAAGATTCCCGGGCACTTTTTGTCTGGGCATGAAGCCCTCTGGCTGATTTCCTTCAATCTGCCAGTGTGAAGCAGAGCAGTGTAAGGGGAAAGGGGTCCAACTTGTGCTTCTGTGTAGAAGTAGCCAGAGAGATTTGGAAGGCATCAAACTGTTTAGGGTCTTGTTCATGCACTTTCTCAATCCTACCTTCATATAGGTAGATATTAATGGAAGGACACTGTGGATTGGCCTTTTTGGAGAATGGTTGTTAAAGAAAAATGTTAGATTCAGTCTAGTGTTTTCTTCTGTTTAATGAAACCGAAGGAGAGGAAACTTTACAGCTTCTGTTTTACATGTAAACATTTCACCCCACATTTCTCTTTAGGGCCTTTCCTTTTAATGGTGTAAGTACAAGCGAAGAACATGCAGTTCTTCATGTTGTTACGTGGAAATGAATAATGTTTTTGGGCAAAGACCAAACTCAGTTTCCAGAAAGCAACTCTTCCCTGCCCATTCATCTGTGTGATATAAAACAAACCCAAAATATACTGGCAGGATGAAAAGACTGTTTAGTATTCAGAGCTTCAAATACATTTAATATTGTCTTCACCTAGGAACCAAATTATTTCTTCAAGAACTGTACAGAGAACACTTAGCTTTCAATTTACAGCATGGTCTGTTGGAATATATTGAAGTGGTGAGTGTCCTGTGCAGGACTGCTGAACTTGTACCAGCAAAAGCTCTGAGCACCATGCTGAAAACTTGCCTTGTCAGTGGGTGTCTTGGAGATTTAGATCAGAGACAGATTTTCTGATGCTTTTTCCAAATGTTACAGTTTCTGGAAGATGAATGATATGCAAGAGAGAATAAAGGCTCAGAGACCTGTGGTTTAAGCAGTAGATGTCCTTCAGACTATGTGTGTGAGCTTCATTGAGTAAGCTAGTTAATGCATGTCTTTCCACTTTTTAATTTGGGACAACCCACCCTTCTCTTAGACCTTTTCTTCAGCCTGAATAGGTTGCAAATTCTCAGTTCCACAAACAGGAATTATAGGGCTTTAATGTCTTTGTGTGAGGCCAGGACTAACCAGGGCTGATCTGTAATAGTTACCACTGCACCATATGCAAATATAAGGACAAAACTTTGTGTTTTACCAGGATTGAAAAAGTTGTGAAGAGTCCTCTGGAGTTCTGCGTCTCCATTTGGACAAAGTAGAACATTTAATTATCTCATTTCTAATTTCATCTACTTAATCATTGGCCTTCTGCTGATGCTGGTAATGAAAGCAGGACTGAATTCTCCAACTCATTCCAATTTGCCTCCAGACTAATGAAAACCAAGTTATTCTCAAGTGCCCATTTCTTGCTTGTTCTTTTGGACTGATCCTGGTTTACTTTGTCTCATGTCATGGGGAGGGCAAGAACTTTGCACTGTGCTCTACTGTTCCCACTAGAGAGAACTGGAATTCTCCACTGCATGGTTTTACAGGGTGCCTGACCTCAACATTTATGTTGTGTGTGATTCATGTTTTCATCTGTAGTGCAGAGCAGCAAACAAACACCTCTGTCTTGTAAAGCTCAGCATGTGAGGGGGACATGCTCCTGTATGCCTGAATGAGGAGCTGGAATCACAGTTCAGGAACAAGATAGAGCTTGCATGGGAAATGGGAAGGAAGTCTCAGATCTTCATGGGAATGTGTGCTGCTGCTTTTATGCTGGAGAACTGGCCTGGATAATGCTGGATATTGTTTATTTAATGACACTAGATTCATTAATTCCTGGAGATATAAGGTATTTATTCATTCCAATTTATTAAAGCAAAATCATACCCAGGGCTAATTTCATTGAAACCTTCAGGAGCAGAAAATAGCTCTACTAAGTTAGTATCTTAAAATTAAAAAAGAAAAAGGGAGTAATGTCGAATCTAAATAAATGGGGAGGTTCTTCTGTTGTGGGATTTTTTATTTGGCCCCTCCTTAAGTCTGAAGCCATTTTGTTAATGGTACAATAGCTGGCACATGCTCTCATCTGATGGAAGGAGATGTGCAGCATGAGCATGTGTAAAGAGAACATGCACAATCCACTGGGGACACAGAGGTTTCCACAGCAATTTTGTAGAAATCCATAACAAATGCATTGTTAGGTTGGTTTACTCCTTCTCTTTCCTGCTGTGTAAAGTATTTGATATTCAAATTAAAATGGTGCTTGTTTAGGACAATTCAGTTATAGAATAAGCCTGGTAATTGGTGCCCGTGGGACTGTTTACACTCTGCTTGGTGTAATCCACTTACGGAAAATTAATGAAAGGCAATTTCCTCCTCCATTGTAGCTGTTTTAATATGTACACTATGTTGTTTCCTCCTCCAGCTGAAGCTTCAGCTGGTTATTTTGGGGCAAAAGCTCAGACAAACTGCTGTGCTCCCTGGAGAGCTCCTTAGGGTTACGGTGCCTTTGGCGAGGTGGGGGTCGTGTGAGAGCCCTGCAGAGCAGCCACTCAGAGACACGCTCTGAACTCCAAACTGTTCCTGTTCCCAGGGCAGACCAGGAGGAGTCATTTGCTACTAATTTATATCCCTCCATGAGACTTTTCCCGTGGCAGCTGAGCTGACTTGGAGTTTTGTTGAGCTGACAGAGGAGAGCTGTCTGGCTTGTCCCCTCCAGAGCACAGTGGAAATCTGCACCTGGTTGTTCAGGTCCAGTGTTTCCTCCTACCCCAGCTCTGGGGAGCTGCCTTGGGCAGGGGACATGGACTTTTCTGGGTGTAAACACGTGGTCAGAGTCTGAATCTTGACTGAGCAAACTAATTCATTTTTCAGCTTCCTCAAGTAGCCACGCGAGTCCCTTTTGTAATACTGAGGAGAAAGTAGAGGGGAGTTAAAAAAGGGTTATTATACACCTCTGCAGTCTGTGATATATTCAAGATGCAGCATTAGTGGGTGTCAGTGCCACTTCTTATGTACCTGTAAAGGCATTACTTTCCCTGCAGGTTGGTTAAGGGAGGGAGGAAGCCCTTCAAATGCCTGAGTGAAGCCTGAGCTAAGGGACTGCTGCCAGTGTGCTCTGATTTCCTATTTCACATTTTGTCAGGGGAGGGGGGCAAATATGTATTGCTGCTTTCCTCAGGAACATTTTCTAGTTGTTTCATGGGGAGCTGACTGTAAGTGCAACCTGTGTGTGAGAAACTAAGCATTTGGGTAAGTAGCTGCTCAACTTTGCAAACAGGACTAACACTCAGTTTTGGGATGTGGAATACCTGAGTCAATATGGCCAAAGCAAAGAGCTCCAGTTCCAGGGCAAATATCAGCAGCAGAATTTGGAATACTGACAGTAAAAGTAAAATTGGTTAGTTATTCACAGTGGCTACAGAAAAGTTTGCTGAGGAAATATCAGATGCAGGGAACTGGAGTTCAAAGAAGAGAATGAAATCAAGATGATCCTATAGAAATTAACAAGCTGCATTGCCTGAAAGTGATGTGAAATCATTGCCTCTTACCTCAGCAGTAAAGCAGCAAGGGTGACATATAGGAAATATGCTCAGTTTGACCAATACTTATTACTTAGATACCATCACTTCCCTGTCTTACCCCAAATTCCTTTCCCTCCATGCAGTAGACAGACTTTATCGCTTCTGAGAAATGCCTTTTTTCTTTCTGTGTTCAGTCAGGTTTCCTATCTAGACTTTCACTCCTTCAAATGGAGAATATTGTAGCCTTCTCTTAGTGTCCTAAAAATCTGCATAATTCTCCCTGTTCCAGACACAATTACAAATGCTGGAATCATCTTTCTGATTCTCCTTTTGACTATTCTTGTGGGAACCCTGTTAAGTGGGGGCCACCTACCATTTTTTAAGTCTGTGCTGCTTGAGCTTTGGAAATCCAAATATTTTCCCATGTTTCTGCTTCTTTGTTCTTTGTGTAACACAGGTCTGAACTGTATCACCTGCTCTTTCAGCCCCTCTCACGATGTTTCTTTCACATTCTTCTGCTAAGAAATTACTTGGGTAAGATTAGGTTGACCAAAAGAGGTAGAGAATGTCCCCTTTTTTGTCCCTGTTCATCATCTCCCAGATGGTTTTGAGTCTGAATAAATAGCAGGGAACAAACTTTCCCTGGATATTGATATGGAAAGCACAGAAAAATGCATCTTTCTCTGGTCTACTAACGTGGTAACGATTGCTTGGGAAATGTGTTGTTTTCCGCAGAAGGTCCTGGTCAGCGTGACCCAGAGCTGCTGTGCTTTTTGCAGGTTCAGAGCCCAGGGTACAAGAAGGAAATCCTTTGCTCAGCTGTTGTTTTCCCCAGTTCAGCACCATCTCACTCCTGTTCCACAAACCACGCAGTAAAGCTCACCTGCACAGCGCTCTGTCTTGACTATTAAGAACGTGATGTATTGTGTGCACGGTCCAGCTCATAACGGCCCACGTTCCACACCTCATTTGCTGTCATTCTGAGGAACATCACTCTTATCTACTAGCGGTGTGATCTTTGAAAACAAGCTTCATTTTGCATCTCTGTCCTTTAGAATATTGGGAAGATTTAGAGCCTGCAAATAATGAGGATAGGTGTGCTTGCAGTCCGAGGGAGTGGGACTGAGGCAATGAGCTTGAGATGAGCAAGCCTGGGGTCACCTGGGTGTTCTCCCTGGCATTGACAAGTAGAGATGAATCAGACTTACTTTGCCCCACCACTCAGCTGAGTTCTTGTGTAAGAGCTGAAGGTCTCCGTGATGCAACATCTTCCAAACACTGGGAAATCTACAAGATGCCCTCAGAGATGGGCTGAAAGGGGAGAGAAGGAAACTTTTAAAGGGTTTTATTTAGTTCATCAACACTTAAAGGGAATTGAGAGGAAAAGGCATTTTGGGAAAAGTTACTTTTCTTCAAGTCAATTGAATGTCATTGAGAGGGTCTGTTATCTCTGGGTGATTGGCACCTCCTGCTCCGGATCCAAGGAAACTCTCTGTTCTTATTAACATATCTCCTATTCTTTTGTCACTTTTGAAGTCCCCGTGGACTTTAAGTTTTGCATAGTGAACTTTATTATAATTTCATTAGAAGAAAATAATGAAAGAGACTTGCGTAAGAAGTGTCATGTTTCCTCAGGACTCTCTGGTTCAATGGCCAAAACCTCCAGCTGTCTTTCAACAGTTCAGTCTTGGTTTTTGCTATGCATTAAATTCTCTTTGTGGATACTAGATGTAAATGGTAAATATTCATTAACTACAGGAGTTGTGTTGCACTTCTTGCCATGTAGCTGCCCAGTTGTAGAAGGTGGAATACAGTCTGTGGTCCCCTGAATGATCTGGGAAGTGTTTTGTAAACAGGATATGAAGCTCGAACCCATCCTTGGTGAAGTTGGTGGAAACCTACCACTGAATGTGGTGGGAGATAGGCTGTGACCTCCTATGTATTGGGTCTTACGATATGAATGCAAAGGCCAGAAGCACAGATTGGTTTTGTTAAAATGGACTTCATAAGGAACTGTAGTGACAGGGCAAGGGGGAGTGATCTTAAACAGAAAAAGAGTTGGTTTAGATTAGATGTGAAGGAGAAATTCTTTACTTGGGGTGGTGAGGCACTGGAACAGGTTGTGCAGAGAAGTTGTGGATGCCCCAACCCTAGAAGCGTTCAAGGCCAGGTTGGACAAGGCATTGGTCTAGTGGAAGGTGTCCCTGCCATGGCAGGGGCTTTGGAACTAGATGGTCTGAAAGGTCTGTTCCAGCCCAAACCCTTCTATGATTCTATGACTGCGTTATCAGTGATTCTGAGAACTACTCAGATGAGTAGTTGTGGTGAAATAATATTTTGCAAAAGGAGCTCACCTGAAATTAAGTGGAGTAAGTACATGAGGAAGACGAGTATATTTGGCTTTATGCCACAGACCTTCTAAGCAAGTAAAATGAAAGGAAGCAAAAGAACTTCTCATAGTTAGTAGTACATCCCTATTCCCTTGTTGTTATCTGCAAATTATTGGGAATAGAATAGAGCAAAAAAATTGAAAGTACCTGAAAATCACTCTGCTGTCCATAAAATTTATGACAGATGGTTTTCATTTAATTCATTCTGGAAATCGATGTGTCCTACAGAATTGTTTGACTGTGGTTGGCAGTGAAATGATAAATATACATGAAAACAGAATTGTATTAATAATTTTTGACAGGTAATATAATGCAGCTGTTGCTGAATGATATTAACAAGAGAAAGCATGTTAAGTCCCAATGTCAGAGTAAGGCTAGGTGGTTATAATGTCTGAATAAATTTCATGGTGTGACTGAAGATTCTCGATAGCAGATGGAGACAGACAATATAAAGTTCCATTAAAAAGTCCTTTGCTTTGCTAATTCTTGGTTCTTTTTAGCGGTCAGTTGTCTGCTCATCGATCTTGGCTGAGCGAAACAGAATTTCCCCATTTTGTCTGCCTGAGCTGATGGATTTCATTTGCAATATACTGAGCTGTGAAAAAGTGGGAGACAGCTCCCAAAGAAGGCTGTCGTCATCTGAGCAGAGCAGCATCTCTTACAGCTTCCTTCTTTTCTGAGATTTTTAGATTTCCATCTTTTGGGTTTATAAAATGATTGTAAATGAATGTGAACAACAAAATGTTCTGTGTGAAGGACATCAGATTGGGTTTATTGCAGTTCTCTTCTAGTTTATCTGTTTTCTGTTTTTTTTTTTTTTTTTTTTTTTTGTTGCTACCTCTCCCCACCTCCAGAACAGTTGTGTCTCAGCTTTCACTTGTGTGGGAATTTTTGCCCCCAAACAATGCAAAGGAACCAAACTCACCTTAAACTGCCTGTGAATTCCACCTGGAAAAGGGTAACACGTGTGCTATTTCTTACAAAAGACAGAAAGGCTGAGATAAGTGTGTGTTGTCAGTGTTCATAGGATGATGAGTCAAAAAAATACCTTCCACAGGTCCTTGATGTCTTTCTAGGCTTGACTGCTTCCCCTGGTCTCCTATTGGCATATTTCAAGTCCTGGCACCAACTGTACCCCTGCAGATTCTACGTATGCCAACATTATTCAGGTGGGCATTGCCGTAGAGCACAGAAGAGTTCCATGGGGACTGCACTTTCAACCATTGCCCATTTGCCTTTGGCTGAAGTGCTGCCTGGTTGTTGGCAAAGCAGATCTGGCTGAATTCACCCCTTGCTCTTATTCATACCAGAAACATCCCCCTTGTCACACTTGGATGGTGTTTGCATGTAAGTTTAGTGAATGTTGCTAAGTAGGTTTTGTAGGTGGCAGATTTCATTTCGGATATATTTTACTTACCTACCTGCAACAATGATTCCTTGTCTTGTATACTAGAAGATGTAATTTTAAAGGGAATTTAAGAAGGAAGAGCAGTTTTATAGGAGTATAGATGTGTAGAGACATTAGGGCTCAGACCTGCAAAAAAAACCCAAACCATTTCATTTAATAAAGGAAAACTAGGAATTGAGATCTTCTAGGTCAAGTGTTTCTCCTCTACAGCAATGTAAATCTGGAAGTACTGATAGTGATATGACTGTGACTTCAGTGCATGTTTAGCTGTGGTCAGGTAAATGTTAAATAGGAATAAGCATATTTTAGAGATGATGGAGATTGCTGAAGCTCAGAGGATTAGTTCTACCACTGCAGAACTCAGGACTTTTTTATATGAATTCTCACCCAAGCTTGGCAAAGGGTTGCTGTGCAAAAGCTGTTGTGCAGAGAAAGAGGAAGACAAAAAAATCTTGCCTCCTCAAAGTCATGTGCTAAAACTTTTTAAAGGCTAATTTGATGCTTCCCAGTGAATTAAACATGTTGGGTAAGTGCTGAAAGACTAAGACACGTGGAAATAATTGGACTTTTTGCTACACAGCTAGATGCTTTGCAGCTCAGTAGAAATAGATCATGTGAGATTTTTTATTTGAGGAATTTCTTAAGGTAAAAACCTCCTCTCTGAGTTTCTGCAAGCACTCATACTCCAGCTTGCAGACTATCTAGATGAGTGTCTGGTAGCAAAAACACTGGAAAGGGAAATAAATCTTTAGCCATTCTGAAACCCTTTTGGACATAAGGAGGTAGATGAGCACATGATATGATCACTGTCCTTATTTGAACATGAAATCTCATCTTTAAAATGAAAATATATTACTTTAATAGAACAGTTGTAGCTTTGCTCAGAATCCCTCCAGAGAAGTCCCTCAGGCCTTGCCAGTTTCTAAGAGGCACTACACAACTTGGTGAGAAGCTGCCATGCATTCAATACCTATTGACATTTAATATGTTAGCTGTTAACTTACTCATAAAATCACTTATTTTCCCTTGCAAAAGCTTTTTGTCTGAAGGCTCTATATCTCAGCCAGCATCTGATTCACCCAGAAAGACAACTCTGTTGAGTGAGAAAATGAACAATATGTACAGAGTCAGAAAAATGAACTGATACAACGGAGCCCAAAGCCTGGTGCGAATTAATGTGAATTACCAGACTTTTAGCACATCTCTAGTGGGAGGCCTGGAAGAACCACTGGGGGTTCTTCTATAGAAGGCCCTGTCTACACCTAGGAGAAATCCAGTATCTCAGTGAAGAGCCTCCTGTTTGAGACTGCCATCTCATGAATGGTTTTGTGTTAGCTTTGGTTGTCTTCTAAAGGCTGAGAATTGCTGAAAGCTGGCAAGTGACTGGGATGTAAAAAAGGATCTGGTTCAACACTTTTTATAACAGCAAGAAATGGTTAACACAAGGAGAGGCTGGGATTAATTGAATTGTTCAACCATAGCTCATCTGCTGTTCTCTCATGAAACCATCAGAGCTGCCATTTTATTACTCAGCCAGGACCTGAATGAACGTTTTAGTGAGACAGAGTAGATAAAGGGGCAAGGAATATAATAGGTAGCACTGGAACATGCAACTCTTATTATAGCTTGCTTCAAAGATTATTTTAATTTAATTGATCAATTAGAAAATTATTTACTAGAGTGCTGCTGGCACAGGCTTGGGTGGGTGCTACCAGAATTTGTAATGTCCATCACATCAGTCACAGGTATCTTTAAAATGATACACATGATGAAAAAGAATGTTTTTAATTAGAACATTACTTGTTATCTTTTCAGGATTACTTAAATGAGCAGTGGGAGTGGTGGCTTGGTAACATCCCTGTAAGAAATATTTCTCCAAGCATACAACCCATAGATCTTGAGATAGACACATTTTGACACATTTGAGATAGACACATTTACAGCTTTACTTTTGTAGCAATTAGAACTAAACTCACATCAGGAGACTAACCTCCGTGCCTGGGTTTAATTGCCATCAGTTTGAAACTGTTTTTTTCCTAATGTGTTAGTTGTTTCCCCCTTCTTCTTGTCAGATTCATCTTTATTCTTTCAACACATATCAGCAACTTCAGCATAATTTGGTCATGAATAACAGTATTTAAAAATAGAGAGGCTTCTTGTTCACAGTTCTCTCTAATCTGGACAGATCTTCATTTTGTTTTGATAGCTTTATATCCTCTCCCTTTTACCGCCCTCCACTGCTGATTGTTCTTGGTACTCTGGACTGCTAAAATATGGAACAGTTTCTGATACTGCTCTTGTAGAGAAATGGCATCTTTCAATGTGATCACAAAGGCTTTCTGAGTAGAGCTTCAGTAGTCTTGCGCATTAGGCAAACATCAGTGGCATGAAAACTAGTTATGTTCAATTAAATGAAATGTTTTCAGAAAATATATGATTCTGTCTAGCAATGCTTTGTCTTTTATTCACAAGAAAGAGCCCAAACTCTCTTTTTACCCAACTTTTAATGTCAACTTCTTTGGCTTTTGTGTCTAATAAATGGCAGTGTTTTGCAAATATACATTTGACAAGAATGAAAAAGGCTTTGTTCAGCTTCTCCTGAAGAAAGGAAAAAAACAAATAGTGTAACTAATCCTGGCAGTTCTGCTAAGGCAGAGAAGACACTTGCCTTAAGTAGCACAAAACATGTGATAAACACAGATAAAGATGGATCTCTGTACTCTGTTCGACTGATGTCAGTCAAATCCTAGACAGACTTTGCTTCCTAGAGATCAGTTGTAAGACGAGATTTTGTGCTGAGCACTGAAATAGTTCTGGAAGGCTCAGGTCTTCCCTGGCCCTTAACTCTATGTGCTGCATCGGCATGTTCCCAGCAATCCAGAAGATTGATATTTTCTGGTAACTGTTTGGAAGCATTCAGCTGAGTAATAGGGTAGATACTCTACTCAGGAACTCATTTAGTCTGCTTCTGTGTTTCCAGTTTATGCTGTAATGAGATGAGTTACTGGCCAGACACGCAGGACAAATGATGTGCTGAGGTTTGATTGCCCCCTGCCACGCACTTCAGGTGGCTGTTGGTGTCTGTGTAGAGTGGATGCAAAGCAGGGTAGATTAGTAGTAGTGGATTCTGCCACGTGCATTTGTTTGGCAGATGTTGCTGTGACCAGGGCAAAGGGAGAACTGCCAAAGCACAGCAAGGCTGGTACCTGCTGTTTCCAGTCCGAGGCCTGTTGGGTGCTGCCAGGGGATCTGTTCCGTGCAACCATGGACCTTCTGAGTTTGAAAAGCTCAGAAAACCTGTACAAATGTTGGGCCTCATACTCCACCACAGAACAGTCCAAACTGCATCCTAGGACATCATTGCTGAATCTGTTCTTTCAGATTTTGAGCCTTCTTACATTTACCTTGCATGAGGTAAAGGAAAGGACTGCAAAATACAGACATGGGCTAATCAAGCAGTGAGCTGTCTTGTTCTTTCAGCAGATTGCAAGATGAGATATATGCATACTGCTAGGTTTTTTTTAGAGCAAAAAGGTAGATTTGTTCCCAGCCTGCACAGTTTTCATTATTTTTCCAGGGAGAATGAGATGGGTTGAGGACAATAACCTGGGGATGAAACTGTTTCTAGAAAAGGTGTCTTCTCCATTTTCTGTGTGGTATTGTAAAATAGGGCAGGCATTTGCAAATAAGAAGCTGAGATGAGTAAAAAACCAGAGGAGATGAATCTGTTTGTTCTGCAGGCCCAAAGCAGATACAGGAATCTGTGTTAGTTTTCATTAATCACGTGCCTTAACCAACTCTTGCTGTTTCAATGCTAATGAAGAGCCAGGCTGTGGTGGGGCTCTGCAGAACGCTAAGCAGTAACTCCTGTTGCACTTTTTGGTGGTGCATTACTGCTCATCTCTGGCTCACATTCCTCCCAAGGAGGGATAGAACCTGGAACATGACTCCATGTGAGCAGGCTCTGCCTAACTGAGAGGTGCAGGATAAAACAGGGGAGTGGTGAGGCAGGAGCTGCATCTGTGGCACAGTTCCTTCCTCAGACCCCTCAGTGAGTGCCAGTCCTGCACAGGGTACTGTGCAAAGGCTCAGTTCAGGTCACGATAGACTGTATGAGGTGAGTGTCTCTTTTCATTTAATTTTATGCTTGCTAAAGGCTCCAAGCAAAGCATGAGATATGCTGGGACCCTAGAAAAGGAAAACACACAAACCCCACTCATGTCCATCTCTAAAATGATATGAGTAGTGTATCTGATTTATGAAAAATGTATAGATGTGACTAAGGAACAGCTTGTGCTTTCACAATAAATAAAAGGAGAAGACAGAAGAGGGAACTTGAATGTCTGTGAGCATACTCATGTATACAAATGACTGTCATAAATCTTTTTGCATGATTGCTTTGCTTTGTGGCATTTCTTTGGGGAGTTCTGCAGGGGAAGAAGCCCTGCAGTTTGAGAAAGTGGAAAAAAAATTGTAGAAGAAAATGGATTTGCAGATATAATTATGCAATTCATGTAGAACATATTTGGTCTGCTAATCAGAATGGAAGGGAAAATCCTAGGCAGTGTTGTTGGTTTAAGGGAATTGAATTAAAAGACCAAACATCCTGGGTGAGACCGCTGCAGCCTCAGGAGGCAGGCCTGGCTCTGGAGGGAGTTGGCAACAGAGCCCTGCAGACCCTGCTAGTGTCTCATGGCTGAGGAAAGAAAATACTTTTTTCTTGCAAGATGGGCTGGGGAGAAAACTGATTCCTCAGCTGGTCTAAATCTGCCTTGACATTGGTGCTCATTCACATTACCTGCAGATTTGGTCCACAGCATCCTCAGTCTGGGTTTAAAGTCACTCCTGATTGTGGTCTAAGTCCATCAGCCTGGAGCTCAGAGGAGGATGCAGAGCTCCTTGGAAAAGCAAGATGAATCCTGGGGAGCTCATCTCCTGTGGGGATTGGTGCTGTCATGGCCTGAACATATCCTATACCCCAAGCTGATGTTCCTCTGTGACTGTGCCACAGCTCTGCCTTGCTGATTACCTTAAAGCATTGTTTCCCTTTGTCTCTTCAGGTTAGGTGGTGGATGATTCTTAGCGATCCTTCTCATGTGGAAAGTAGGAGAAAGTGAATGAGATCATTAAGAAAGATGGCAGAGAGGGGAAATGAGAGGAAAGACAATGGAAAAGGAACAGTTGAACTATTTGTGCCCTTGTAATTGTGCTTTTCCAGGAAAGCTTCATCCTCTGCAGGTTAAAAGTCTTTCCCCCCAGACCTAGGCTAAGGGGGTGTGACTGACATCTTATGGCTTGTTCCTGCCCCTCGTTGTGTGGTCCTGATGTTGGTCTGAGTTGTACATCCCACTGTTACTTGCATATAATTTTGCTGGGCCCAGGACATAGCTGAGACCTGTTTCTGAAATTGAGAGTTTGCAGAGGATTAATTGGCCAGGCTTCTGCATGCTTATGGAATAGTTAAATATAAAAATAATATTAATAGTTATAAATAATAATTAAAAACTATTAAAACTGCAATAGAGTATCCTCCAAAACTATATTTGGATAGTAAGAAAGAATGTACTTTGATCATATGGAGAACTTTTTGCAAACCATGTTGAATGTGACTTTCTTTTCTGCAAGAGGGTATTGCATGTATGATAGAACAGCTCAGAGCACCACTCATGATGGTGCTCTCATGCCTGTCCTGAAATGACTGTAAACGATGCCAGCAAGTTCAATCAAGCTGATCTCTCCTGCTCTTCCTAACATCAGCCATCTGGCTCCGCAGCCTTTGTGTTGTGCATGACCAGCCAGCTGGCCATCTGCACATCTCAGCTTCCAGACCCCTAAGTCTCCCTTGGACCACAGCCACTGTAGGGACATGAAGAGCTGCTCAGACTTCCATGAAGGTGCAACTCCAGAGAAACTCTTTTATATTCAGCGAAAAGAGCAGTAACCACATGGAAAGGCCCTTGCCTTTTCTTTCTGTCATTGAACTGTGATGCAAACAGGAAGACAAGCAAAGATTGTAGTGGAATTGCTGTTAGCGTGGAGGATGCAAAGTCCTCAGCTCCTCCATGCTGCTGTGGTTTTATTTTTTTAAGGAGCTACTTGCACGAAAAGTATAATAATTGTCTTTGACAGATATTTGTTCCTTTCTGTTGAAAGCCTCTTGAATGTTGAAAGGCAGGGGACAGTCCTTTTTGCCTTCCTTCAGAGAGTTTCTGAACAAACCAAAGAGATTCCTGTTAAAAAGAGACGCACAGAACCCATTCTGTGGTTTTCTCGTGCCGTGCTCAGTTCCTTCATGCGAGGCATTTGTTTACCTGGACAGCTCCCAGCGGAGCCAGGCTTTGGCTGCTGTGCCTTAGCACGGGCAAACAGAGGCAGCCACGGATCATCTACCCGGGTGTTTGTCTGAGACTAAATTCTCTTCTAAGTCCCAACTGCAGCTGTGGTAAAGCTGTCTCCTCTTCACACCTCTGACAAAAAGAGTGCAGCCTCAATCAGAAGGACTTGCGTAAGGACCAGGCTGTCTTGTAAGCACCCCTCTCATCTGGAAGCAGTATTTTGGCCAAGAGCCTTGTGCTAAATGGAGAGTAGCACATCCCAGGGCTTTGTAGAGCAAAGTAACAGAGAGAGGGTGGGACATCTCTTGCTGTAAAAGCCACTCTGTGTGCTTTTGAAATAATCTTTGATAGCTCAGAGAAAGGTGCAGCTGTGCCTTTCACTGAACAGCAGTGGGGATGGTGGAAACTGCTTACCCCCACTTATGCAGGCTTTTCTTTTACATTAATAGCCATCCCTCTCCCTGGCTGGGCTGCCAGCAGCTCGCTCCATCCCTGTGCTCAGCAGCCCAGCAGGATGGGGACTGTGCCACAAGCAGTTCTTGCTGCTGTCATCCAGTTTTCCGTGGGGTGTGTAACATTAGTAACTGGATGCAGCAGGATTTGGTGGGTTATTTCCCTGTGCTGGAAATGTGTCTAATCTGCCCTTTTCTCAGACCTCCCTTTACTGTTGTTGGAAGGCAGGTCTGCTGCAATTTCCCAGGCACAGGTTAATAGGATAGATTAGTGTTTTATTATTATGATTATCTTACTGTTCTTTTTGTGGGCACTGACCTAGAGTTTGAAGTGCTGCATAAAACATAAAGGAGATACAAGTCCCACTCATAAAAATAATCTTTAGATTAATACAAGACTGATCCTGCAGGCCCTTGGGAGACAGTGCTCATTCCCGTTCACCTTCCCAGGCTCTTACTGGGAGCAGAGGGGCTTGTACTACCTTGCAGTAACAAAGCACTTGTCTGTGGCTCCACAGAGGTAGATGCAGCATAATTAGGGAGGGAATTTAAAGGGTTTCAGCAGGAATTTTCCGAAGCTCCCAAGTCATTAAGGACTATAAGCACTAAAGAAATGAACTGACCTCTGTGCTTTTGAGGCCTGAGCTTCTGAAATCCCACTTATTTCTGCTTGGGGCCTGATACAGCCACTGTTAGTTGCTACCCTGTTTTCAGAGCACCATAGTATCTGTCCTGCTCATTCTGTTTACCTTTTTGAGCTTGCAGAGGCTCTGCCTGGAATTCCTTGTCCTAGTGCTGTGAAAGGTGACACTTCTGAGCACAAAAGCTATTATTTGAAAGAACAACAAAAAAACCCTGCCCTGAGTCGTTCCCCTGGTCACTATTGAAGAAAGCAAGTGCCCTTGGTGTGTTCAAGTTGCTCACAGTGGAGACTTTCATCAGGTGGTACCACCAAAGCCCTTGAATGAAAGCCCAATCAAAGTTGTCAATTCTACTGTTAAGCCCAGTAAAATGTCAATAGGATTTCTCTCCAGGTAGTAGAGAATACTTCTACTAAGAAGCCTTTATTTTAATAATTATTCATATCTAAAAGCAGTGTCAATGTATATCCCTCCTCTGCCCTGAAAGCAGGAGTCTCCTGCGCCAGAGCTCTCCATGTCCCCATTCATCCTTTGGCAGGAGTGGGAAATTGCCACAAGCAGTCCTTGCTGCTGTCATCCAGTGTTCCATGTGGTGTGTGACATTAGTTAGTGGATGCAGCAGAATTTAGTGTTCTTGTGGGCAGGGGTGAGAGGCATTGTAGTCTCAGTGCATCTTCACCTTTAGTGTGTGTGAGCATCTGGTCATGCATGAGACACTGTGGGTAAGAGCTGCCCTGAGTCACAGCTCTTTGTCCAGTTGGGAGCCTTCCATTTCACACCTTGAGTACAAAATTATTTTGATTTGGTTCTTTGAGGTTACCAAAAGTGGGTTTTCTTTGTCTGTATATGCCCTACTGTGGACTATCTTTTCCCCTTCTGGAGGTTCTGTCACCTCTTCCTAAAATTACTGGTGAGGGTAACAGCTCAAAGCAGGTATTACTTTCTCATCAGCTTGAAGTACTAACTTAAGGGGCTTAATCATGGAGTTAGGAGCCTGGTTGTACCAGGTCTGACTACATTTTGATTTCTTAGCGTAATATCATTCACTAAATTTTATCTAGTGAGTTATAAGACATTAGGATCTCATTAAGAATGAACTCTTTATGCCGCAGATGCCTGTAATGGCATTCTCCTTGTTTCTCAGTCTGTGAATCTTCCTGTTCTGATACTGGTGGCTGTGATTTAGACTGGATAGAGACTACTCCAAACCAACTGGATGTTTCAAACTCATCTCCTGGATCTGCTACCCTCTGTCCTTCTCAGAGGGGAGTCAAAGGAGTCAACCCAGGAAAAAGTATTTTGTCTTTGTTCTATTATTTGAAAAACAACCACACTTTATTAGTGTGACTGAGTGTCACAGACCATTCCATCCATGGTTTTCAGACCTCCTTTGAGCTAGAAGAGTCTGGAAAGCTACCAAATGTAGAGCTATTAGATCTATTTCCCATTGGATTTAGTTCCATCCATGCACAAAAAGTGCACAATCCACCCAGGAAAAGCAGCACAATTTTTCAGAGGTTCAAATGACTGTGTAGTGCCAGGGTGAAGAGAATATGACCCCGTATTTCTCTGTGTAAGACAAGGAGATCACAAAATAGGAATGTGATGGGGTTCCTGTTTTTGCATTGCTAAGCCCCGGGGCCTTGTCATGTTAGTTTGGAAGATTGATACTTTTCTTTCAACTCTCTGCCTCCAGGAATACTGTGGGTTGGGAAGAAAGAAACCTGTCAGAAAAAGGACTAAACTGTGCAGAAGATAATACTGCAGATGTTGATCATTGATAGAAGAGTGATTATTTTTAAACTTTTTAAAATTAGATAAAATAATGGTTGTTTTCCTCTGATGAAAGAGATTTGTCTTTTCACTGAACTCCAGCCTCCCAATCAGTTTTTTTTCCTCCCATTTTTTCTCTNCTCTTCCCCTTTAAGTGCAATCAACAGCAACAGATCAGGTCTACAGCAGTTTGATGTTTATAAAGTGGTCCAATCATGGCTTCACTTCTGGGCAGGAGTAAATAAATTCATCAAGCAATTGATGCTTTAGTGCTGCTGTTATGATAAATGTTGCCATCAATTATACCAGTATGCTCAGCCTGCAAGGAGCTGAACGTGCTGCCTGATAGGAATGACAACAAGACAATATGTGGTTCCCTCTCTTTATGCTTTGCATTCGTAAACACAGCTCTCCAATTATACTAATTTGTTTGTTTGGATTAGCCAGCAGATTAAGGAATGTTTTCAGTTAACACTGGAGCATAGCACACATTAATATTTTGGCAAACATGACATAATTCTCTGTGTTGGGCTGGAGGCAGGGTAGTCTCAGTGCTGTTGAAGTTTCACCAGCTCTGTGCTATTGGAGCTGAAGGAGCAAACACTTGTCTGGCTGGGACCTCTGCTTGTTGCAGCACCAAGAGAGATCCGGATGTCACAGAGTGCAGGGAAAGGATGGGATATGACAGCAGTTGAGAATCACCTGCTTTCCCAACGGGCTTTAGATTCCTCTGGAAAAGACGGTGCTGGTCCCACTGCTGACAATATTTGTTCACTGATGTGTTTTGAGGAGGTTGTAGGGGATGGGTTTTAGGAGATCTTATATTGTTTCAGCTCAGAACTGGCAATAATAAGGTAGCTACTGGCTTTTGTTTGGTTTCAACACTAGTCTCAGTGCCCTCCCTCTTCCATTCCTGTGTGGTGTTCAGCAGAGTCCTTGTGTGATATGATTACAAAAGATTTGTTAGAGAAGTGAAAACCAAACTAGCAGAGAGCACACTGTAAAACCTAAACCATACCTACCATTATTTAAGACATCCTTTCTTTGATCACAAACTGTGAAGTTGAAGCATTGCCTGAATTGAAGGAAATTAATTAATTCAACAGAGCTGAATTTTTCTCCTTTGAAATTAATAAGCAGCCAGCACCTTTCAGAATTGGACATTGTCACTAAAATACCTAGAACAAAGTGCACCTTGCCGCTCAAAGTAGAAGTAAACATGCAACATCTGCTTCTCTTGGTCCAGAGTTCACATGATAGCATGTTTATTTGACAATTGGAGTTTTAAAATTTAACAAGCATGTGTGGACCCCAAATAAATGGTTGGTGAAGCATTCAAAACTTGTACTCCAGATTCCTGGATTGATTGCGTGCAGCAATTAAAGCCAGAACAGAGTTCAGTCTGCGGTGTGCCATCCCAAGAGCTTTATTTGCCATGTCTGTTGTCATCCTTACTTCATTCTTTTGTTGATCACATGCTATGGTGGGGTAGCATATGCACTCTTTTGTTTAGGTGGGAATGGAGAGGAGGCACCTCAAATACCTCTTTAATGAATACCACTGACATGAATTTCAGATCTTTCTACAAGAAATAGGTAATTCTTAACATAGGAACAAAATAATTCCTTTTCTATCTGCCTCAGTACTTCTGAGAGGAGACAACATAAATGACAATCTGGTCTGTGTCAACAGTAATTGCTATTTATGCTATTCTTGGCAAATAGAAAAATATAAAAATTATTGAAAATTGATAAGTCACACTAGTAGGTGTGAGGGCAGGGATCAACTCAGCAGTGCCGCTGTCAAGACAGCTCTGAATAGGGCCAGAAATCCCTGTGTGCATGAGACTGTTGTGAACATGGGGAATTCATCAGCTGGTTCTCTGGGGGTCAGCCCACTTCTCTGACCCTGCCATCAGTGCTGACTTGGAGAAAGACTCTCTGAGAAAAGGAGTGCAAGTTTTCAAACTGAGAGTGTGATCCTCTGTGTGTCACAAATCACACATTCAGCAGTTCACTGGAGCTGGTAGGGGGCCTGGCTCGTTACAGGGCGGCACTTGGGTCAGGGGCACTGGAGCAGAAACTGAAAAACACAATATGCAACATCCTTATTAAACATAGAGCATGGTCTGCAGTCTGAAAGGAGGAAGGCTGGACCTTGGAATCTATTCTGCAGAGAACAGTTGTGCAAGGGTTTATAAATGACATTTACAAATGATCAGAGCAATGCCGTGCTAATAGCACCAAGACAAAAAATTCTCTGAAAGACAAGAAATGAATTCCAGTCCTAAGAGCCATTCACTGTCTGTATCCAAAAGGATTTTGTCTTTTTAGCATTTCTTCCAAGTATTCATCTGCTTTCTTATTGAAAAGTCAGGCTTTAATCTAGCGACGTTTTGAGTTTCCAAAGAAGCTGCTTTTTTGTGTTTGTAAACTGAAGGCTGATTGTGGGCATCATTTACTCCGTTGTCCTGCTGGCTACTTCTTTAGTCTGCCAGAACACAGCTAATGAATGCAATTATGTCAAGATAAAGCAAGTGTTTGATTTACAGGCTCTGCTGAAGATGCAGTGCAGGTCCTCTCATGCTGCCCCAGGCTAAAGGGCTGCCCTCTGGATAGAGCAGGGACACTGCTTTCCCCATGTGAGACTGGTGGGAAGCAAGCAAGTAAAGGACTTGACTGATTTTTTGGATGTGAAAAGGCCACCTTATACTTTCATCGGCTTCTATGGGTGTGGAAAGTGCTGGGGGTTTGTGATGGGAGCCAAGATGGAAAAGGATTTTCTGATTCTTGGTGATTCCAGATGTTGCAGTGGTGGATTATAGGGTTCAGAAATGAAACAACTACATTCCACTGCCTCCAGCTCCAGGCTTCTATATATTTAGCTGCTTTGGTGGATAAAGATTGTCATTTTCACCCTCTCATACCCCGCTTTTGTGCAGTATTTGTAGAATGTTGGGAACTAACCAGTCTGCTCATGAGCTAATTGTAATTGGCTAGAATGGTGACACATGAAACAGAAATCAGTCAATCTGATTTTGAAGAGAATTCCTTTTTCTTGAGTGAATTCTCTGTGGAACCAGTAAGTGACAACTCACACTGGAGTCCAGCAAATTCCCTTGCCATGAGCTTAGAGAGGGATGTTACTTCCCAGACTGGACCACCTACCACCACCACCACCCTCTCCCTTCCCCTTTCCCCCAATCTCCCACAGTCGAACTCCTTCAGAAATTCTCAAAATAGGTGCTGAATAACAAAGCTGTTCAATTGGAGAGGAAAACAGTGCTATAAATACAAGAAAAATAACAGAGGCATAGTGTAGCTTATAGAAGGACTCTGTAATGTTTTCTTGGCTGAGACACCAAGGAACATCACAGGGACTTTGCGTTTCCAGGGAAGCTATTTTAAGTTATTCTGGAAGAGGTGAGTGTGATTTCATTCTTCCTTTTCCATCTTGCAAGACTTCTTGTAAATAGGCTCAATTTAAATACAGATAATTGAGTGAAAAGAGAAGAAAATAGTGTCTTTTTATATACAAGTAATTGCTGTCACGTCTAGGCACTTCTGAGGCAGGGAACAAGCTTTGTTCTTTAATTGCTGTGCAGCTGTGGGTTGCACTTGCCCTGCAGAGTACTGTTTTATATTTACCTTCCAGGACTTTCAGGAGCAATGCAAAGTTGGCTGCTTAGGGTGAATCTCTAGGCATGACCTGTGTAGGTGGGTGCCTCAGTTTTCAGCTCCTTATTGCAGAGCTGCACATCCCTGGAGCAGATGTGGCCACCCCAACAGCCCCTGGTGTTGGTAGCTGTGGTGCATGGGGACTGATTTGCCACACCCTCACCTGTGGTTATAGGTGTATTGGAGGTGTGTTTTCATTTCGATGGGTAAGTCTCCTGTACAGGGAATTATGGCAGTAGCTGGTACATCAGATGAACAGATTTATTCTTCCCCCAGAGTTCTGCTTTAGCCATTGTTGGCAGAGCACTGAGACAGCTTGTCAGGGAGGGACGGAGCAATGGGAACGGGCTGTGCAGCGCAGGGAAACAAGGTTGGTGCTGCAGCTGGGCATGAGCTGCTCTGCAAAGGCAGCCAGGCAGGTAAAGGACAAGCTGTTTGGAATTTCAGACTGATTATAAATGACAAGTTATCAGGCAGCATGAAGAAGGAACTACTGTACCTTTCATAACACCGATCCCCTTTGTTAGACTACAGACAAAAGTAGACTTTGACTTGAGACTGCGGGAGAATACAAGATGAGAGTCTATAAAGATGGAACATATTGATCTTCCCTTTATCTTTTCAAAGCATTACTCTTTTGTCAAGACTTCCTATTTTTGTATAGCATGTCCCTATCTTATAATACTTTGTGCATTTCAATGCACCTATTTTAGGGAAATCCTACATTAATGTTTTTTATAATTACATTTTTTTAAACGGAATATTTCTGAGTGATGAAATACGTGTATTTTTAAACGAAAAAGTTGCTCTGAAATGAGACAGGAAAAAGCAAGTAGATTCCCAGCCTAGCATGAAAGCACAGTTTCATGTTTCTCACTGAAGGTATATTGATTTATATGAACTAAACATCTTTTTCTCTAAGCTCCACATCAGAGTGGGTTGTTCTGAAGCATGCTGTCTCCTATAAACTCTAAAAAAGGAAGGTTTTAGTAAGGAGACTGGAGATGCACAAATAATTGATTTTGTTTGTTTGTTTGTTGACTAAACCAGAACACTGGTAGAGGAAAATATTCTGATTGAAAATGAATTCTTTGAGCTTTTTCATGAAAATTAAATATATATACATATAAAACATTGGAAGTTCTTTAGGGTCAGAATTATGTCTGCTTCACATCAGGACGTCATTTAGAAATGTAGAACTTAAAAGTTGAAAAATTTAAAACAATGTCACCCTCTTGAAAAACATCCTACCAGTAGTTGCAATAAATTCTTATTGCTCATTCTGGGTAGTCTGAAGTCTATTTTTCAAAGAATGAAATCCCAGATGAACCAAGCCCTTTGTCCCCATGTGTCTCAAGCAAAGAGTGCTGTTGAGTCACTTCCATGTTCTGACAACATATGAATGGACCACTGGTGAAATTCCAGGAAATAAGGGTTGATTAATGCTCTCTAATAAAATATAGCACTATAATGTGATAAAACACACAAAAGCATTATTCAAGGTGCAAACCTTAAGAAAAGTTCTTAGGTGTTTTTGGTTTTTTTATTTTTTATTTTTTTTTTCTCAGTGAGGAAACAATTGAATCTGTCCCAAGTCAGGTTCTTAATCCCCAGCTGCTATAAATCGAAGAAAAGAATTAAGTTTCGTTTGACTTTCCTGACTTTGAGCATCAAACAAGAATAACTTGAAAGACAGAGGGAGTTCTGCAATTTAAAATTCAAATGAACTGCACTGGTAAGCTCAGCTGTTGAGGGTGCTGCAGGTCTCCAGAGAACCTGTTTGCAGAGGCAAGTAGCCCAGCTGGGAGATGACAGTGGTGTTTACTTGGCCAAACTGAACAGAAATGAGCCAAAAAAGGGACTTGCAAACTCATAAATGTTGAATGATTCCTTGTTCTCTTCAAGTTTTCCTTCCCAAAATAAGAACTTATCAGGATTGAAACCATTCAGAGTGTTAGATGCAAAAGTGGCACACGTTTATTCATCTGAAGACTAGTGGTATTTACTAGAAGTGCAGGACCTTAGCTTTGGAGGGTTTTCTTTTCCCCATTTTTTCTTTGCTGATTTTAAGGTTTTCTTTCAACTCAGTACAGAAAGTTTGTGCTTCTTTTCTAATCATGTAAGTTGCTTCATGAAAGTAAGAAAAAATAGATTGCTACGAGCTTTTTATCTGAATTTTTTTCACATGTTTTAAAGGAACCTAATAAATGACTGTATTTCTTTCTTCTCTCCAACAAGGAAGAACTGAGGCTTTGCATCTTTACAAACCATTTTATTTCTAAAAGCAATAGAGAATTTATTGGTCTATGGAGTTTTGTGATTTCATTTTGCTCTAATTTGATGGAAAATGGAAATTTACCCAAATCTGGAAAATCTGAGATGTCTTTTTTTAAGTCTGTGTAGGTTTTTACAGCCAGTTCTACAGTTTGTCTGCTGGAATTTCAATGCTATTTGAAAATATCACCTTTAACTGCCTTTATTTCAAAGGATCATTCTAGATGGTAGTGGAGTTAACTCTTAGTATTTCTGTTACATGCCAACTTCATTTCCTGCCTTTGCCATCAGAAAAACACATAGAAAAATCCCGCTTCTGTTTTGCCTTCAGCATGATCCTTCTTTCAACTTCTCTGTAGATCTGTGTAAAGTGATCCTGACTCGTTTTGGTGTCCTTGCTTGAAAGGCTGGAGCACCTTTTCATTTTGGGATGATGTTATGGAAAGTTCAGTGTGCTCCAAGATTGTCTGTCTCCCACTGCAGTCAGCAGAGGAGTGTTTGGGGCTGTATCTCGACCTGTTGGAAACTGAAGTAGCACCATTTACAGCTGTAGGATCAGACCATGGCGTGAAAAATGATAGAGGCATTTTTATTAAAGACGTGAATCTTGGGATTCATTTGTGAATATCAACATTAATATTAAATTAAGTCAAAATGAAAACCAGAAGAAATTAGTATGAAAGAGGAAAAGAACTGCAAGAAACAAACAAACAAATGTTACTTTTTAATTGGGTTGTGCATTTTCCAATTCCCTTTTCTAATCCAGTATAAGCAGCTGGCTTGTGACAATAAATTCCCAAAAGAACAAGCAATTTTCCTCTGGCATACCTAATTGGGTCCATCATGGCAGTGTTTAGTGTCTTGTTGGCTCTCAGATACAGATTTTTCATTCTGTAAAATGAAGGAGTATTGTCTTCCTTTTTCTCTGCATCCCAAAGTCCCTAAATTCCTACTAGGGTAAGATTTCACTGTAAAACTGAATTATCTACTATATGGCTTACTGTGGTTTAGAGCAGTGGGTAGAAAGGTGTTCAGGTACTTCTTCAGAGCTTAGGATACACTGGCAGCAGCAGGGGTGTATTAACATCATCTGCCTTTTCTTCTGACCTGAAGGTGATGTTCCAGGAGTTTCACAGCAGTCAGGACTTAGAGTTGGATCTAAGGATCTTGAAAGGTTTTTTAGGGTTTGCATTTTTCCATTTTGTGAATACTGGACTCAACTGTCAAACAAATTGCCCGTGGTAAGTGGATACATTGCAATGATTTCTTGTGGTGGAAACCACAAAAGAAACAATAATGAAAAAACCTTGTTTCGGATGCTCTGCAGTGATATGATGCACAGAGAGTGGCACAAGTCAAGTGCCATCCAGTGGGGATTTTTGCCCACTGTGCATGCCTGCCCTTGCTAACATTACAAACATGTGAAACCACTGTGGCTCCATCTGTAGAACCTGGCTGTCATCTTCATCAGCCACAGGATACATATGCAACCCTGGATATCACTTAGTGTGCTGGCCAGGAGACCAGGCATTTCTGACTTTCCACAACAGTCCAGTTGTGCCCACAGAAATGCTACAAATTAATTGGTGTTATCCTACCGTAACCCCCAGAACTCTGTGGTTCAGTCCCTCTCATGAGCCCAGAAAGGCCCATGTGGGCACACTCTGCATGGGGACTCTCATCAGCTGCAGTGAAAGAACATTTTCTTGCTGGCTGCCCTCTATGCTGCAAGTTCAGACAATTGTGCAGTTTGGGAACAAAGTGATGGAAAACGTGGCTTAGAACTCTTATGTGTGCCACAAAAATTGCACTTTCTTTGTGATGAATCTGGGGTATGTTAATCTTAGTATCATGTTTGTAGTTGTCTGCAGTGTGCTGTGGAAAGCTAGGTGAGTGTAAAAGAGTGTATGTTCACTGATTCTAAGGGAGATTTTCCTTAAAATGAAGGGTTTACCTGGCACAGGTCAGGCTCTGTACTGCTTGTTCAGTTTTCATGTTTGAATTTGCACTCATGCTATGTACAATTAGTGGCAATTAAATGAATTAACATTTTCAAGGCAGTGAATTTTCTCAGCACTAAGTGTGCTCTTTATATCCAGCTATTCCAATTACATTGGTATTAGTGTTATGTGGCAGTATTCACTTATCTAATTTTAGAGTAGGCTATTTAAAGAATAATCTGATATATTCATGTATGTCATACATACAGTGGGTGCTAAAAAGATGGACTATTCTTATACTTCTGGCCATTATTATTTATCCTGTCTATGTGTTATGTGTCAGGTGGAAGGATCTCACTGCCCCAGTCAAGAACAGGGTCCTGGTGTAGATAAATGATCCATTCAAGCATTGAGGGAAAAAAAAAAGAAAAAGGCAAACACTTAGGAATGTGCCACAGGAAGGGGGGAAATAGGGGATTATAAGATAGATACTGTAGGATTCATCAACAGAATTAATTTGATAGTAATCAGTAATTGTGTCTGTGACCAGTTAAACCTCTTAAGAAAATGTATTCTGTGAATATTACTTCTGGCTCTACTACAAGATTATAAGTTTTTACTTTAAGCCTTTTTTTACCCTCTGTTTCGAACCTGGCTTGTGCATTAATGTGCTTGACAAAGGTGTGCCCATTCTGAAGGCTTTCTAAATATTATTTCCTCAAACCAAACCTGCAGAACATTTGCCTTCACAGGCAATTCACTCCAGTTGCCTCCAGTTAGCCAGGTAACAGTGGCACCATGTCTGGAACAGGCTCTGGGTCTTTATGATGATGTGTTACATGTGAGTGTGTTTATGGTGTAATGAATGTTGTCCTCCTGAGAAAGACATTATTCTTCCTATGACATTCTGTCTTTTTTTTTGTCTCACAAGCTAAATCTTCTGAGGCTCTTCCTTGTCCACATACTGACCTCAAAAATCTCTAAGACCTAGAAGGAAACTACCCTTGTTTATTTTAGCTATAGACTCATCAGAAAAATTTGAAATCTTCATTGACTTTGTTCTTTATTTTTTGTCCATTCTACTCTATACTCTTCTGGTAAATCCATTGGATTTCACTGTATTAACCTGCCTACATCTAGTTTCCTCCTGCCCTGATCCAATCCATGTTATGGTTTCCTCTTTCTTGTGCTCAAGAAGTTGTAGTATTTCCTGTGACAGGCAATTACTGTTTCAAGAGAATTCCCCTAGCCTTTTGTCAGAAGTTGAATAACCCCAGTCTATCACCTGAGCCATCCTTCAGTATTTACTCTGGCAGGGTATTGTACTAATTGTGTTGAACAAAGCATGCTAACAGGCAGCAGTGCTTGCTCACTGCAACACTGTTAAATAGCAACTGAAATCTCAGTATTTTAAACCAAAGGAGGTCCATGCTGACCCCAGTCCAGGTGTGTCCTCCCAGGGGCTGTGTGCCTGAGGGATGGAGGAGGAGAACCAGCGCCAACAAAAGCTTTGCTCGGCACTAAACAGCCCAGTCACTGCTTATTGCTGATCTTTGGTTTATGTAAATCAAAAGCAGCTCAATAGACATTAAAGGATTTAATGTCAGGAGTTTTTTGTGAGCTGATATTAGACACATATTGGATATAATCGTAAATAGCATAAAGAAAACTACAGACCTGATCCTTTCCATTTCATGTTTCCTTTGTATTGTTGGAACCGGATCTGTCCTTTATGGCTGGTATTAGTGTCTGTACCACAATCAAGATACTGAAGTAAAATATCTCCCTGTATTTAGTATCAAAAGCAGTAAGGGATTTGTATCTGTAATTATATATCATGATGCAGTGGCTGAAGGCTCACACAGCCTGGAGTGGTTGTGAGCTTGGCGGGAGGTTTTGATGCCGCAGTTTCACTGTGGAGGGTTTTGGTGAGAAGCATTATTCCCTCAAAATAAGTAAATATATAAATAAGTTGAAGCTCTTCAACTTCATAGCTCAGAGCAAGATTAATTAATAGGGAAAAATGCCTAATCTATCTGCTCAGCACAGAATTAATGAATAATAGGGAATGTCTTCCCAGCATCTACAGCTAAAAGGGAGATGGATATCTGTGCATGTCATAACTACATGTGTCTGACTACCTGCAGCTCCACTCTCCATGTTGCACTTTTGGCCCTTCCTAGCAGACCTGTTGATTTTCCGTGTTTTTTTTTTTGGTTTGGAGTTTTATTTGTTTTAAGCTCCATATGGTCTCTAAATCAATTGAGATGAAGATTAATAAAAGCAAGTCCTGTCACTTCCCTTATGGCAAGCTGTCCTCAGTTTTCAGAAGGAGAAATTGAAAACTAGACAAGTTGTGTGGTCTGGAACAGCAAATGACAGGTCAGTTCTTTAAGCACTCACATAGTCCAATATAGTCTTGAGTGTTCTTTTCCTACTGACTGGCTCATATTCAAGCATTTTAAATTGGACTTTGCCCTTTACTGGGAATATTTGGGAATTCAACTAAATGAGTCTAGTTTTGTCATCCTACTTCCATCTGTTTATAGCTTCTCAGTGGCATAGTTTTAGGATGGAATTTTACCATACATGAGCTTTAATTTTTTTTAATGGTATTTCTTAAAAATACATTGAAGACTTTAATGTTAGAAGTGTTTTGGTTTCTATTTAAATATTCTGAACATCTCTGTTAAAGGCAGATAGAAACTGTACTAAATGTTCTTTATTACTCATACATACACTGTCCCTGTGAAAAATATCATACATCAGAGGCAGCAGTGATTCTTCAGATTTGCCCAGTGACAAGTCACCATATAGCTATTCTTTGCTAAAAATGTCAATGTCAACTTTATTTGCCAAAACATGTTTTCTTCTTTCAAGCTGCCAGTTGTTGTTTCAAAATAAATGGAATCTAAAAATCTCATTATTTTTATTGTTTAAAGCCAGCATTGGGTGCAGCTCCAGGGGTCAGAAGGTAACAATACTAATTTACCCTGGTGCTGCTGCACTTAGAATATTTAATCTCTTATGACTTTGACATGATGGCTGGCTGTGTTTCTTAATATTGTTGTGAAGATTTTGCTGGAGGGCCGTGCAGCTCTTAATAATGTGCATCAAGACAGAGACAAGTAAGGAATGAATTTTGTATGAGGTTCTTTTCTACAAGAGGATCAGCCTGGACAAATACCTGTGGAAGTCCACAAGCCTGTACCTCATGGCACAATTGGGGCTGTGCTGACAATGGCCAAAGTTTAATGTGCTTTACTGAATTCATTGCAACTCCAGTAGCAAAATATTTTTTACTATTCTAAGCCAGTGATAATGTTCAGCTTTTTCACAGGCATTCACCTGGACTGGACAGGGAAAACATCCTTCCAACTTTTTATTTCTAGAGAAGAACTATTACATTCAACATCTATCTGAGAAAGTCCACTCCTTTTTGCCAGTCTTTTCAGTAAACAGACTTCTCCATAAAGCACAGATGTATTAAAAACATGCTGGAATATAAAACTTGATTTGGACAGTGTTTTCTAAAATATTATCTGATTAAATACTAATAAAAGATCTGTAAATTGTGCTACCATAAGGCTGGCTGTTAAAGAGTAATGGTGGAAATGAGACAAATGGATTCAAAGAAGGAACTCAGTTTCGTAGTCCACAGATGTCACTGAGAGTTAAAAACTGATTTGTTCCTGGCATTAGGAGCATCATTCATGAACCCTTTTTTAAAAACATACTATCAAAAAGCAGTCTCTACTTGAAAGACTCTACAGAGTGTATGAGAAGCAGCAGAAGAGCGAACACAGAGAGCAAGAAGAAAATATTGGTCAGCATCGGTCAGCTTGCAAACAGCCTAGCCATAGTCCTGTAAGTTTTCTGGCTACAGGAATAAGTAAAGATGGATTTCACAAAGTATAATGAGGTAATTTCTATATCTGTAATAGCCAGAGATTAAATTGCATTTATATATCTCTTGCACATTTATTTTCTTTGCTAGAACTCTCATAAACACAGAAGCTGTCTTCAGATTTATTTCCAGTGTGAGTCTCTATCTTATCACAGCAACTCTGAAATTCCTTGCAGTAAGTTATGATGATGATGATAATCAAAAACATCAGTCTGCAACTTAAGATCCCAGTGCAGTAGCTGTCACGCAGGTTCCAGCCACCTTCCCTTTTTGAGGTGGAGGTAGACTGAGCCTCTCTGCCATTGTGGGAGACAAGGTTCTCAAGGGATTTTTTCTGTTGTTGCATGGGTAAATCCAAGTCCCTTCAAGTTATCTTTGATCATGGTGAATGGTGATAATTCTCTCTTAGCAAACAAGCACCTATTCTGAAATTACAGTAGAAGATAATAATAGGAAATGGATAGAGGACTATGCAGTTGGATTTTAAAAAGGTAGGAGCTCGACTCATTCATATTAAAATTGGTGAGAGCTGTAATGTTTATAAATTAGAGCTTTGTAAAATGTAAGCATGTGGGTTGAATATTTTAGTCTTGGCAGTTATTTATATTCTGTTTTTACAATGACAGGTTTACTGGGGTTTTTAATGTGTTTTTGGATAATTGTTGAGTTTTATCTGTATGCTATTTACTACAGGATGGTCATCAGCACAATTTCACAGGCATGAAAACAGCAGATCTGCTGGCAATTGTGCTGTCTATTAGAAATCCTCTCTGCAGGATCAACCTGTAGCTTTAATACAACAGGAAGAATATATGACTAGGGCATATCTGTGTCACAGCCACAGGTGCTAGAGCACAGTAAGGTCTGTACATTTGAAGAATTGTCCCATGTGCAAGTGGGAATTGCTGCAGTATTAGAGGGAAGCATCACAAAGTTCCATTTATGAAAATTCTGTTTAATCTTAATAAATGACAGATACTGCAAAAATTAAAAGGAGATATATATATTATATATATTTTTTCTGAAGTATGTTTTAAGGGTTTAAGGCATCTCATTTCATTTAGAACCATCCTCAAGACAAATTTAAAATTCAGCACCTTCAGGCTAATCTTGTGAATACTTAATCCCTGCATCGTGCCTGCTGCTTTGAGTAGGTCTGCTTGTTATGAACAGTCCTTGCACACTGTAATTGTGACCCCACTAATAAAGGCTCGTGGCATCGAGTCTGTAACAAGTGGAGCACTGAGGTCACCTCACTAAAGCAAACACATTCATCTTGGGTGAGCCACAGCACAGTGTGTTGTCATTCTGCTCCAAGTAAAGGAGACGCTGCTCATAATCAGGGCCATCCACTCACCACGCACCTTCCCATTCTGAACCAGCACTAAATGTTCCCAGCATGGGATCACTGCAGAGACATCCCTCGTGGCTTTTGGGCTTCCAGCCTTTTTAATGCTGTGAAATGGATACCAGGGTGGGGACTCCTCTTTCTGCCTTACCTGGCCACAGCTATGAATGACAGGCACTCAGTCAGTTGTGAACGTGCCCCAGAGCCTCTGCATCGACAGGAGAGGGTGACAACTTGAAGCCTTAGGGACCTGGCAGCATCTTGTTGGAAGATGAATTATGTAGCTTTTGGCTTTTCTATGTTATTATATTGCCAGCTTGACATCATCTCCGAGGCTGCAGCAGGAAGGGTAAGAGGCTGGTTGGAAACATCTCAAGTGTGAGACAGTTGTGACTTCCTCATTTACTTCCCTCCTAAGCTGTACACATGCAAAAGCTTCATGCAAACATCATGTTTGTACAAACCTGCTCAAACACAGAGTCTGCTGGCGCTGTGGTGAGGAGGGGCTGCACAAATTCCAAATTGCACAGGTATTTAAGGGGCTGCAATTCCTCTTTGCAGCAGGATGAGGGCCTCAGCTCTGTGTGTCTGGGGATTCAACAGAGATCTGAAACTTTGCTGTCTGGTTTTGTTGCTGTTTTCTTCTAAATAAGTAGAAACGTAGAAACTAAGTAGAAAATAAAGTAGAAAATTATTGGGCTATATTAAAACTCTAAGCAATGTGCTAGTAAATGGGATTTCATTAGGAAAATGGCAGGTGATATCAGTGTGTGTGAATAAAGCTGGAATCTACAACTGCAGATCATCACTGGCATAGTATTTTGTCTGTCATGTCTTTTTCGTTCTTTAAAGCTAGTGTTCAAATACTTTAAACTTCAAAGCCTTCCCTTCTACACATTATTCATTCTTGCAAATGTCTCATATCATGCAGCAGAATGATCAGAAAGGTATGTTTCTTTAGATATGGTAAATCAGTCTTCTGTCCTTTTGGAAAAGCAGTTGGGAATGATTTTTGTGGCTATTAATTTGAATTCAATTTTTTTTTTCAACCTAAGCTTTTTAAAATTCAAAAAACTTTCAAGAAACTTTTTGATCACCCTCTTCTTACTTTGCCTCAAAAGTAAAATCTTTCTTAATTTGGTTTCATCAGCCAATTCCTTCATCTCTTTCTAGGGACATCAGAATGAAATACAATAGGAAACACCTCATAGAAAATTGAAACTCAGATTGATTATCTGATTCTGTGCCCCCCACCCTTGGTACTGTACAGTGTGTGATGCCTCCAAGGGTTCTGCTGTAGGGATGGCATTTTGTACATCTGACATGGTCTTTTTAAAGAATTTTTTCTGACCCCTTTTAGGGAAAATTTGAACTTAAGAACTGTCCAGATGATGATGGGTGTCTTGGTCATATTCATTTACCAGATGATCTCCAGTTTGCACTAGTTGGCTAAACATAAAAACCTGTAGTCCCTCTGTATTGGTTGAGGTTCGTAGCTGCAAATGAACTGGGGTCAGATTGACTTGGGGTCTCTTGCCTTGAGTAGTTTCGTGATGGGCTCTGCAGGAAACTGCTGTAAGATGGATACTTTTGTAAAGTTCTTTTCCAAAATATTGTAGTTCTGTGTGGTTTTAAGTGAGATTTACTGTTTCTGACCTCAGTGGCTAGGTAGAACAGGATTCTAAATGCAGAAGCAGCTGAAGTTTTCCTCTGTATCAACATCTTTATGCCAAGATATGGAGCATTCTGCAGTAGCCAAAAGTCAACAGAATCAAATATAACTGTTGTAACATCAACATTGTACTACAGCAAGCACAGCTTCAAGGAGAGCCACAGACAAGAGCAAGGTTTGTTTTTCTATGCTGCAGTTATCATTACAGCCTCAGCTATTTGACAGCCCAGTAGCAGTCCAGAAGTGCCCCAAGGCAATAAACCATCTTTGCTACATTAGGAGAGATGCCTATGACAGATGGATATTTTAGAGTGCTGACTGGTTTTTTAGAGCCTTTGCCTCTGGCTGCTCAACATCACCTTCATCTTCTACCAGCTGTCCTTCATCCAGGTGCTCATTTTGGCTGAGGACAGTGGTAGCAGAGAGATGTAAAGAGTGTGATCACCTAAAGACTGTCATTTGAATGCACAGCATCTTGGTGTGTCTTTATTACATCTTCCTCATCTGTCTTGGATGTGTGAGTGGAAACATGAGACCTATGGAGACAAGTAGGAGTGACAATCAGCGAGAGGGTAATGGTGAGAGAAAGTGGATTTGTGGTTTGGAATGGGATCCTGACATTGCCTCTGGCTTGTTCCATTGACTAGGAACAAGCTACCAATGCCTTCCCATAGTCCCTGTTTGTAGGATGGAGCAGCAATCAGAGCTGATTCATATGGTTTCAGCTGAAGCATTTTCACTGAATTCCAGCTGTTCCATGTAATGATTTTGATTTAGCTTTCTTTTGGCAATATAGGCCTTTCTGCAGGTAATAAAATTGGAACTTGACCGTTCTGGGCAGGAAACAATGACTTCATCTTAGTACTGTTTGTGTGAAAATATTTCAGTGGGTTTTTTTGTTTGTTTGTTTTGTTTTGTTCCAAGAAAAAAAAGAAAATGTATTGTTTGATCTTAATTTTTTTTTTTTCCCAAAACTCTACTGATGTCCTTTAGTCAGCTCTAGTTTATCTTTTGTAACTTACTTTGCGATCTCTGGAGGAACAGTGTTCTATACAAGCTAGCTGTTATTTGAATGGTGTTAGGTGAAGTTTCAGCTGTGTAAGCATATTCTCATATTCTTCTGTACACACTCTAGACTATTTTAAGCTGACCATTTAAAGGCATTTACTTAGGTCAAAGAGTTGTTTCCTTTTGCTAAGCCAGTCATGGATGAAATCATGTCTGTGAAAGAGCCCATTTAAAACTGCAGTGGTGCAAAAAATCCTCATCAAAACTTTGTAAACTCAGAGAGAGTTGAAGGTGTTTTACAACTCTTGGCTCAAACTATATACTCCTGTCAGAATCCAAACTGGATTCTTGTGGCCAGCTTGTGAACTTGGAGTTTATAATGGAAATAGGGATGTAACAGATTCTTAACCATATCAAGACCAGCAGGTGTAGCTGTAATATATTAAATGCTGTAGAGGCACCTAATAAGCTGCTCTTTAGCATTAGTTCAATATGGGTTTTTTTAAACCAAATTGTTATTGGTCGGAAAATATAATGCTACGAGAAACTTGCAATAAGAATACTCCTGAAATAATCAAAGCACTGGAAAATTGCAAGTTCTGAGCTGCTTCAGCTGAGCTGACTAGAGAGTTGTACTACAGCTTGAGTGAAAGAAGATCTGACCTTGCATTTAGGCATTACTTGCATTTAAGATTCCAGCACTGTAGGAAACAACTAAATCCTGTTCATATTTCCATAGAGACATGTCTGTTGGCAGGACATGACATGACACTGCGGAAACCTGTGACATCTTTTTCCAGGCATAAGAAACTGCAGTGCTTGTTCCATGGTGCTCTTCTCTTCAACACAGGTTTCATTGGTGATCCCCAAAAGACAAAGGGAGAATTCCGCTAAGACAGAAACACATCTTCTCAAAGAAACTGCACCCTCAGGGACCTTGCAAAAGGTCAACAGCAGAAGGGTCAGAAGTTGGACCAGTGGTGGAGATTTTATACCTCAGGAAACCCTGAGCTGGCCTTGCCAAGTTGCAGTCAATTCAGGAAGATTGTAACTTTTGCTGGATTTTGAGTTGGCAACTCCTGAAATCAAAAAGGAAGAATGAAAAGGGGGAAATTACCAGAAGCAGGGTATATACTTATAGTATGCAATGCTGTAAGTGAGATTGGGTGTATCTTTTGTATGAGAGGATTACTGTGAATGGAGAAGCTGTTGAAAGCACTTATTTAATGTCCACAGGCATTGAGCTTAGAGAGTTAACAGTTTTAAACTAATAGATGATCAATTTAGATAAGATATAAATAAGAAATTTTGTCTGATGAGGGTAGTAAAATACTGGCACAGCTTGCCCAAAGACGTGGTAGATGCCCCATCCCTGAAAACATTTGAGGTCAGCTTGGACAGGACTCTGAGCAACCTGATCTAGTTGAAGGTGCCCTTGCTCCTTGCAGGGTCGTTGGGCTAGCTGGGCTTTCAAGGTCCTTTCCAACCCATACTATCCTGTGGTTCCGTATTTCTGTGTGTGCTTGGCAAAGACTTCTCTTGCACGTCCCAGCCATGTCACTTCCAGGTCGAATCCCAAGCCAGTGATGTACTTTGGCTGCTGGGAAACCCAATGAGCTGAGCGAGTCACCGGCTCTCCCTCGAACTTGTTTCAGCTTATTCCTAGCGCTGAGACGGGTGGGGCATCACCTCACTTCCAGAGCCGCAGCACAGACAAGGACAGCCTGCGTCCTGCCCGTTCTCGGGAGCTGTCCGGGGCAGGACAGGGGCTCCCTTCGGTGGGCAGCCAAGGGGAAAGGCCACTGGCGTGTTCCGCGGGGGAGCAGCACCTCCTCGCCCCGCGGTGCCGAAGCCCCGGGCAGGGCCGGGGCGCGGGGCGGGAGCCGCGGGCGAGGCGGGGCGGCGCGGCGGCTCCGCCGTGTGCATGTCGATGAGATCCCCCGGAGCACGTCACTCCGCACCGGCGCTCTGCGTTTGGGGCGGCGGAGAGAGAAAGCGNGCTGAAGGACAGCTCCGCTCCCCCGGGCTCCGCTCCGCTCCTACGGGGCTCTGCTCCCCTCGGCTTCCCCGGGCTCCCCCCGGCTCCGCTCCGCTCCCCCCGGCTCCTCTCCGCGCCCCGGGCGCTCCCCCTCAGCCGCCGGAGGGACGGGGAGCGCNACGGAAGATCAAAACTTTGTTGACGGTGAATATCTTGGTCTTCGTGGGTATCATCCTCTTCTCCGTCTACTGCAGGATCCAGGACCGCTCCCAGGAGCTGGTGCAGATCGTCCGGAGCGCGGACCGCCGGGCCAGGAGCCGCGGCGCCAAGGTTGGCAGCCTGGCCGACAGGGAGTCCATCCTGCAGCGCCTGGACCACCTGGAGGAGGTGGTCTACAACCAACTCAATGGTACGGGGGGCTGGGAGGGGGCGCGGCTCCGGCCCCGCAGCGCCCCGAGCCCTGGGAGGGTGCCCCAGGCTGGCGGAGAGCGCCCGAAGTGTCCCCGCCTTGGGGAGGGGACCCGGGCACTGACCCCGCCGCTGAGGTGCTGAAATACAAGGGGAAGAGGCACCCACAGGTTTTGCTGGAGGGGGTTGTTGAGCATCCCAACACCACCACTACCCTGCTTCTCTGCCAACTCTTGGTCCAAAGTCAGGACTTCTTCAGTAGATGTAAAGTTAAGGAGGCTGCAGAGTTCATGAGTTTTGGGTTTGGAGGAAGTCCCTACGAACTGTGCCAGTTTTTACAGTTTGCCTGGGTATATTAACTCTGCATAGGAAGTTGTTTGTATAGCAAATATGCTGTTAGGTTATAGCTGGAAGTCATGTACTGCATATCAGAGCTACTTTTAAACAGTCTGCTGAGTTCTTACACTGTGTACTTTTAATGGTCTGTTTAAATATAGCACCCCTACGTTTCCTTCATGATTTTACCATTTAAATTTGTTATTGTAATTGATGAGGAAGGGAAGCATCCACTGATTCTTTTTATGACATATCGTTCTAGTTCACGAGCTTTGAAAAATATTGGTAGGTAAGCAAAGAACCCTTCCATGGTAGACAGAACAGGCTAAGCCATCAAAGTTTTATAGGACAGCTAACATTTCATAAAGATACTAATTCTTTGAAATGAATGCATTCGTATTTGCATAAATTTGTGAAGTTCTAAGTGTGAAGCATCAAAGAAATAAGTATGTGATTAAATACATCAGTTTTTTTGGACAAGAAGAAGCTGAAGGAGTGAAGATTTCCATTAAGTTATAAAATAGATGTAATGTTTAATATCTAGCACCAAATAAAATCTTCAGTGCAAATATGTTTAAGTATAGCAAATGTGCTTCTAGGCTGCTGGTGGAAATCTTACTCATAACATTGATTTAACAAAGGCTACTGTCGTCTCAAAATGCAGACAAATAGGAGGGTTAGGATAAAGTATGTTTTCTATTACTACTTTCTGAATGAATGTATAAATCTCAGTAAGTTAGGCAGTTATGGTAATGTGCAGTTTGTGGCAGAAGTGTTAGAGAACAGGCATCCCCTTACGCTCTCAACTGTATGAACAGGGAAGGGAGAAGAAGAGTGTGGGCGTTAGTCACAAAAACACACATTCAGGAATTAGAGGGAAGTGTCAACAGCTGTGTTTTCTAACCATATTTTGGAGCAGTTTTCAAGAATGTAGAATTTAAGAGGAAAATCCTTCTCACAGATTCCAGAAAACCGTGAAGTTCCCAAACTAATTCGTTGTAGCTCTGCTGAATGGAGCTTTTTTACCTCAGATTGATTTGTTCTTGGTGCTGTTCATAGGTGAAACTTTGGGTAGGATTTTCCTGTCCTGGGTTCATCTCAGCACAGCATCCCCTGGAGAGTCAGCAGGAGTTCGGAACATACTAGACAGGCACCACTGCATGTAATGACTGGGGCTTCACAGCAAATGGGAAGTTCTCTGTAAAGTATGATATTTTGGGAACTTTTTTTCTTCACCTTCTTTAATTTGCTTTGTTAGATATGGAACTTCATAGAGAAATTACTTGAACTTAGTATTTTGTTCCATCTTCAGGTCATAATAAACACTGCAGGGAGTTTTTTTTTTTCTAAAAGTTCTTACACAGGAAAATACAGAAAGTTTTTGAAGCTGTTTAAATTTCCTATTCATTTCTCTTCCTCTCTAACATTGTTGTTTTTTAATTATGACACAGTGGTGCATTAACACAGATTAGTTACTTCATCATCATTCTGAAAACGAATATGCCTTTTTTTCCCCTGTCCTTTGTCAATAAAACCAAAAAGTCCTACAAAATTAGGAGGTGCTCCACTGAAATTATCAGTTGCTTCACTGGAAGCGAAATCAGGATCAAGCATCTGTGTTTGGGTTTAGCTCACTGGTATTCTGTTTCTAATATCATGACTCATTACTTATGCCATTAATGGGCATAATGCTGCTCTGGCAGCATTGAGATTCAAGGGAGCTGTCTGTGACAGGGCTCTATAGAAGGGCTGGTGCTACAGAAACATTGTCTGCTCTGGAGCGCTGCGGTTTCATCCTGATGTCGTGTGAGGTTTCTCAGGCACTGTCCTGTGTGCTGCTTCATCACAAGGTCAGAGGGGTGGCTGAGGCTGTCTTGGTGTTACCTTTTCATAATGTGGATCAAAGTCACTTTTATAGAGACAGACATGGGTAGACAGATTTTATTCAGAAGGAATGTGAATCCCTTGCATACCCAGAACCCCTCAAAACACCAGGAGGTTGAGTCCAGCTCAATGCTATTGTTATAGTAGGTTAGTCCAGATCAGTATTTCAGTTTCCTGCTCTTGTTCCTTTCTATTTTGAGCTCAGCAAATTTGGAGGTACCTATTAAGTTTATTTTTGGTAATGACATCTCAGGGTTCTTTTATTTCATTTTTGATTCTATTCAGAGGAGTCCTAAACTGGTAAGATCTCACCTGGATATTCTAGGGACTCTGTTGGTGATCCGAAGCAATAGGAAGTCACTTTGTAAGAGACCAGCCCTGCAGCTGCAGCTCTGCAGAGTTTTCTTTCAGTCACACATATTTGTTTGCATACAATCAAAGAAATGTTATTTAAAAGTGTACCCTCTGCGAGGAAAACAATCACAAGCAGTAATGTTACAAATGTGTAAAGAGGCAACACAAAACTGATCATTTGAGAACTCCTTAACTTTCAGTCTAAATCAGCTCAGTGAGGGCAGTGCCTGTGGAGGTGTGTGTGGAATGCAGAGGACCATGCATGACAGTCAGAAGGAAGCTGGTCCTGGCAGTTACCTCTGGCAGAACTAGAGATTTCAGAATAGAATGAATGAGAATTGCCATGACTCCCTGCAGAGTTGTGCAGACATACACCCAAACAATAGTTTACCTTTGGCTCGTGCTCTGTTTTTTTATCAACTTGGAAAATAGTATTTCTAAGAGCTGTTCTTTTGCTCAGCTGTGGCTGATTTTGGTGGAAGTGGAAGTAGATGAATGGAGAATGAAAAGGAGAGCAATGAAATGTGTCTGTGGAATTTCCTTGGTGAGACTTGTTATTACCTCCTGATGTTTGACCTTGGGTACAACATTTATTTTGAAAAACTGAGTTGTTATAGATCTAGTTCATCAATCTGTATATATTATTTTCATTTTTACTGTGATATTTCTATTGACAAAACTGTTTTATTGTCATTCAACACACAACTTATGCCAGTTAGACTTAGTAGCAATTCATGAAATGTCATAATGATAACAACTTGGTATTTTTTTCCTTTGCCTTTATTTGTAAAGGGGGAAAATTTTAAAATATTTAATTGACTGAATTTTTCCCCTAATCATGTTTGTAACTAAGTCTGTTACTAATGATTTACCATAGAGGATAAAGAATTTTTGATGCCCCAAGTAGAGCACAACCTTTGAGCACAAGAGCACAATGGCCAAAAGCCATTGAAGGGTCAAACTACAATTTCACTCTAATTGCCTTTTTCCATTTTCACTCTTTCCAGTAATACACAACAATTAATACAACATGGGATTAGATTTCATTCAATCTGCAAAGATTAAGAGAGTTTTCTTCTTCTCGTTATTCATGTTCACATCATGTCTTCATACCCATGTTTTCTACATTAGACCCCTTTGACCTGTTCTGATTGAGACCTGGGGAGATAAGTTGGGAATATTCCCTTGAGTTTGGCAGATTATCATTTGTTACACATCATAATTTGATTTTACTCTCATTGGGAAGATTAAATACAAGAGCAATTTCCAGTATGATAAATGGGTTTTATATTACATAGGCATTTCATGGGGGGAAAAGTGGACAATTCATGTAATTGCAGCACAGAGGCTTAAAATGATGGAAATAGCAGGTCCTAGGTGCAGAGGACTGATTCGTGCTGACTGGGAGTCCTGATTTTTAGAGCGTACTGGGAGCAAAGTGATTGCATTTAAAATTCAGCCTGGCAATCTGCATACATAAAAGGTACAGTAGTATTTTTAACAGGACAGTTTATTCTTCACAAGCTTGGGACTGGTTGAAAATGGTTCTAAATTTCCATATGGAAAATGAAGGTTGGGAACAGGCTGCAAGTGAGTCAGGTGAATGCCCACATCAGATTTATCAAAAAGCGGCTTTTATAGCTGGCAACTTTCAGCTGAAGAGAGTTCCTTTGCAGAGGAGAGAGGTGGAGCCACATGTGCATAGGGGAATATTTAGTGTGATTGCCAGCCTGAGAGTAATGAAGCTCACACAGAGATTCCATTTTATAACTATTTCTATATGATTTTTGTTTGGTCTGGTGCTGACATACATCTGGAAAAATTACCACATAAGTATCTCCAAAAATATCAGTTGTGGAGACTGTAGTATCATATGTGGGGACTGCTCTCAGCCTGTGCTTTCCATGTCCTAGGGAGGGGCTCTTCATGTGGTCTCGTTTTGAGGACTTCTTTTAAAGAAATGCAAGGTTGGGCCTCATGAAGGCAGGAGTGGAAAATACCAACTTTTTAAGTTAGGCTACTGTTTATTGGTTACCACACAGTAATATAATAAGTATTTTCTATTGTGCTGGGTCAGTTTCTCAAGCTTAGGTAAGTCACTATTGCTACAGGCCTGACATTCTGTGTTGCAAAGTGATGGTCAAATCCAAAAGACTGATTTCCCTGTCACATTTGCTTCAGTTGTGTTAGTTTGATTTATGTAGCTGAGGAAATTCATAATCAGTGCTTTCCAGAAGGTCAAGATTTTATACCCCAAAATAACAGAAGAAAAACATCATAAGCCAATATGAAGGAAGGTCAAGGTTGTATTCCCCTTAATAACAGAAGGAATACATCATAAGCCAATATTTGGATAGCCCCTATATAAATATGAGGTAATATTCAAAATAGTATAACTCCATTTAGGCACTTTGGGGGGAAAAAAGCTCTAAAAGTTTAGTTAAAAAAGAGAGCAAATCTCTTCTGTAAAACAGGCAAAATTGCATTCAACTCTGCAAAATATTGACAAATAGAAAAAATATGTCTCCATTTCAGCAGCACATCAGTGATTTTAAAGTGTCTCCCTGTACTCTGTGCTTCATATAGCAGTATCTATTGTTTTTATGTAATGTTTCTTCTTTTTGCCTTTGTAGCTGGAAAGAAAGCTTTTTTTTTTTTTGACAGAAAAAAAATCATGTGGTAATATTATCATTGACTCATTTGTGTAGAACTTGAATCACTTGTACTGTATAGGATCAAAAGAAATGTTTACAGAGGCAGAAAGAAGATCTGTGACTGATGTTTTTGTTGCCTTTTCGGCAGTGTTCCAGTTCAGTATCTTTCCGTTTCTTTGTACATGAGGCTGAAATTGAAAAAGCAAATATGGGTCTGTCATCTTTTTAGAGGAGAGCTGCAGTGTGTGGTTGTTGCACACTTACAGCCACTGTACAGGTTTAGAGGATTAGAAAACCTGGCTTCAACTTAATTCCCTTGATAGTGGGAGGTGGGGTTGCTTTTTGACTTTAAGGGGTTTTATTGTTTGCTTATTTGATGCTTTAGTAAATAAAGGCAGGTTGAAGTTATACCAAGAGCATCATTTAAGAACGCAGTTTCAGCCACTGAGTGTGTGGCAGTTCTCCAAGGAAATAATAAGATTTATGAAAGGAAGGAAAATAAATGAGTCATGTTTAACAAATCTTCCTTTTAATGCCCCTCGCTAACTTTGCTAATGTGCATTCAGTTTCTCTTTCTGAGAATCCTTGGCATACTATTTTTATTATCGCTGTTATTTGTGGGGTTTCACTTGGTAGTCATTACTATCATTCAGTTTAAATCAACACAATGAAGAGGAGAGAAAAAGGAAAAAAACAAGAAAATAAAAAGGGCCTGTGATGTTCTGGATAACAGGAAGGAAGAAAGCCAATGGCAGCAGAGCAGCTTCCAACCTTGTTGTAGTCCTATTGATCAAAACTGTCCTCTGAAATAAGAGACATCCAGTTTCTGAGAACGAAAGCCAGATACAGATCCTCCCACTGACCCAAAGCCATCTTTTCCTGGGAGCACAGAGATAAAGCCGCCAAATGCTAATTGGATATGTCTGCTTTTCCTAAAACCCATCACTATGGTGCCATGGAAATGGCTGTGAATATCTGAAAGCCTCATAAGTTGGAGTCAACCCATTTCAAGGACTGCAGGGCAAATGGAAACAGATTTAAATTTTTCTTTCTGCCCTATACATTCATCTGTTCAAGTGTTCAGTAGTATCTAGGTTTCTCAGATAGTTTGGGATACAAGCTGCACCACTACTGGCCCTTGCTGATTACTCAGCAAGTCCTGTAAGACATAAAAAGAGCATAAAAATTACCTGTAGCAAGGCCATCTCCTGAGCCGGGATTTGTTTGACTTGGGGAAGAGAAGGCAGCAATCAGAGAGCAGCGTGATGTAACTTGGTCTAAGGCCTTCTCACTCAGCTGGGGTTACTCTGAGTTTAAGCACATGGTAGTGCTGCTGGGGATGAAGGTGACAGTCCTGGTTCTGTAGGTTATCTCTCAGTCTGATCTGTTGGGCTTTCAAGTTTTTATTTGCTGAAGTGATGTCACCCCCGTGATCTGGTGTAGCTCTAAATGAAGTGAGCTCTGTGTGCGTAGATGTCCAAGGAAGGGATATTTTAGATCTGAGTTCTGCTTTCTTATCCCTCTGTTTGATATTCTTCCCCTACAGTGAGGGAAGGGGGCTTCTCCTTCTGTACTTCTTTGCACTAGCTTTCTATTTCACCTGGTTTAGCAAAGTTGGACCCATTGATGTGCATGGAAAGGCAGTGCAGCAGCACTTTTTATGGGAAATCCAGTGGAATGCATGTTCCAGAGGAGCTCTCACACCAATTTCCTACTCCTCTTGCTTCACTTGTTAGGCCATTTAATTTCTCAATAATTCTTATGTCCTGCTGAAATGTGTTGAGAGGGCTTGTTTGGATGTCTATAGACAAATCGGCTGGTCTTGTTTAAGGAAATAGATACCCAGTGGATAAGGAAACCCATCAGGCTGAGATAACCATGTGCATTCTGCCTAGTTGTGCAAAGCTGTCTGGCAAAAGAGATGTGCCCATCTGCTGCTTCCTCTAATTTACTTGGATGATCTGAGGGATCTTCTCACGAACCAAGGATGAGCCTGAAACCATGAATTGCTTTTTATCTTTGTTGAGGGTGGTCCTTAGTGAAACAGTGCAGTAGAAGAGGGTTGGGTTTGGGAGTCTCTGATGAATGGCAAAAGGCCTAATGTTTTCTTGTTTTGGTTTTTTTTTCTTTTTTTTTTTTCCCCCTGAATGATGTCCTTGATTATTGGCTTTGAAGGAGAGTTTGAGGGCAGCAGCAGGGTAAGCAGCTGAGGAGACAATAGAGTGATTCTGCTTTGTCATCCTGCGCAGTGTGGACTCACAGTTCTCTTGGGGGCTGAGAAGTTCTTGAAGTAAATGAGCTAAACATTTTTAGAAAAGGTGAGAATATAGATTTCTGAATATCTTAAGCCTTGCACCACCTCCTATGGAGCCATTCTCTAGAAGCACTTTCACTTGCCACCACAGTCTGATTTATACTTTTAATACATGAGCTGTAATTTGCATGTCATCCTGAGAGAATGGGCAATGATTAAGAAAACTAAGCCAAGGAAAAGGTTCTTAAAAGAGTTTCTCTAAGCACTGCTACCTAAAAATAGTTCTGTTAGAGATATTTGATGCCAAAATACTACAGGAGTGTTGCCTATTTCACAGCATCGTTTGGAATCACGTTTAAATAACCCAGATTCGGTGGATGAAGATACAAGGCAACGTGTGGCCTCTAAGCTTCTTCAGTGCATTTGCTTCAGTCTTAACCTCCTGGGCTGAATGTTAGAGCATGTGCCTAAGAGGCTGCTGCAATGCCAGTATCTCCCTTGGGTTGACTAGCCCCTGGAAAATGGTATAGCACTGGCAAAAGCCATGCTAACCTCCAACAGACTCCTGACACCTCCTTCCTTCCTCTCTGCAAAGCCAAGACATGTCTGTGGAAAGAAGCTGCTGATGTAAAGGCCTGTATTACCTCTGCACCACTGGACTCTGCTCCAAAGGACATTTCTTTGGCAGTACAACCTGCTGCTTTCCCCTCTTCAGGAGCAGGAGGGAGGGTGTGGGCAAAAGGCAGCTTGTGGAATTGAATCACCTGCCTTTTACTTTCATTTCAGAGGTACTTGTAGAGGTCATCCAGTTACACTTACTGGAGTACTCAAAAGTGCTACTTAATATAAGGGTCTCACACGCTTTATATAAGTTGTGATTCAAACCAGGTTTGCCAGAGCTGCATCTCAGTCACCACTTGCTACAAGTAGCATGAGAAGTGTCCCAACTAGTCTCTAATGTCTGGTAGACTGATCAGGGAAGAAAATGGATCCTCCCAGGTCTCTCTTTTCCATGAAGTTCTTTAAATATTCAGATACTGAGAAACACAAGTGCTGCTTACAGAGGGTCATGCAGAGCTGCGTGAGACTGTGCAGAGACACCCGCGAGGGGTATCCTCTCTCGTGGGCTTCACAGGCTCGTGAAGCACAGATCTGGTCTCTGAGGGATTACCAGTGTGTTACTAGTCTTTGTTGCTGGGGAGAACTGTAAAAAGTCATGTCTGTGATACAGTCAGCAGTTGTGTTTAGTTAGGAATCTAAGCCAGGTACAAAACTGACAGTGCTTTCTAAGCAAACTGCAGATCCTGCCAACCCTGCTCTGCTGTCAGCAGTGCCTTGTGTGGAGTGATAGGCACTGCTGCTTGGATGGGGTAACTTGCTCAAGTAGGTTTTTGTGACTGCAGCAATGCTTCAAATTCTCCTCAGCTCACCCATGCTCTTAGTCCTATTGAAATCAGGTGCCTAAATTAATCTTCACTATTGATCCAGAGGTATCAGCACAGTCAGTAGTTATCAGTGTAGTAGCTCCAGCAGTAAATTTGGCCAAATTAAGGTATTTTCACCACAGGATGAACAGTATACTGGCTACCTATGATGCTGTATTTGTAGTATAAAGGATGAAATCTTGCTGTTTCGCTGTACTGCTCCAATATGGTTGGGAACAGGGTCCTTCCTCCTTGAAGGTTTTGGAGTGATTCCCCTTTCTGGGATAGATGTGGTGAACTCTGTGTTTCTGTGTCTGGCTCCTGTTGCTGGCGTCTTTCATTGCTTGTGTTTGCAGTGTTTGGCTCCAGTTTGCATTCAAAAAGTTCTCAGACCAGGAGGTCAGATTAGCACTTTGTCATGGCTGTCTTGCCAGACATACTGCAAAGCACAGGAGCTTATTTTCCTTGGAAGATATCCACCAAGACAGCTGGAAAGCCCTCTCCTACAACACTGGAGAAGTTTGCTCCTTATTCTGTCACTGGCATTTTTGGTGGGGTGATAGGGTTAATTGGTTGTTTTTCATTTTGAATTTTTATGCTGGTTTTATATTTTATTTGGCAATGGGACCTTCCTGCCCTTTTAGAAATTGAGTTTATTTTTTCTACGGCTTCCATATGCCTCTAGGATGTGAGGCTTTTGTAAATAAAAATGTATTTTTTTTGTTATATTAACTCATTTTCAAGCAAGCCTTGCGTTGTAGAAAAGATTGCTGGCATTCTCTCCTGTGCATGCTCAACTGAAGGTAGTGATAAGACTAAAAATATCCCCAATTGAAATACCATTGTGTAACCCAAAGGTTAGTTTTCCTCAGGATTAAAATTTGCAGTTGCTTTATGGATCTCTTGTAAGGCAGATTTCTAGTCGTCCAGCCATGTGTAAAATGAGGCTACTGATAGCTGCAAAGTTCTGCATCTGCAGAACTCACTGCCGCTGGTGAGTGCCACCAGCAGAAACCTGCTGCTGGCAGGTGCTGACACCCAATGGCCCGTGTCAGCTGCCCCACCAGCACTGCCTTCCCGTGTTGGTTGTGTGACAAGCACTGTCCTGCAGGTGCAAGGCAGGGACCAGGTACTGTTCACACCTCTGAGAGGAAAACCAGATTGTCCTGCACAGGGTTGTTAATCCTAAAAGATGATGATAGATTGCAGGTGGCTCCATGTAACAGATGGGAGTGGAGCGTGAGACAAGAGTGAGCTGATCGTGTTCAAGTTATTAAACAGCCTAATGCTAAGCTGCCCAGCTGCTGCACTACTTGATGCTTTCAACTTACACAAGCACTGAGGGAGCTGGGCTTGGAAAAATGGGTGGCTGGCTGGTTTAGGTGGTAGGCTGTGCTAGTCTTAGGATTGGAAACTGCACTTCTTTGTAGTTCTTTTATGTAATTTCTGTGTCATGTGGAGAATCCCCAGAATCCAGATCTGTGGATTTAGGCTGCTGACTTTCCAAAACCATCATGGGGATGAGGGCAGCCAAATGCTCCACTGGAGCTTGTTTTGTCTATTTCTTCTTGGTGACCAGTCTTTTTTCCCACTTTTTAATGAGCTTTTGCATTTGCTAGAAGTTTCAACTTTCTCAGCAGTTGAAGAATGTCTTTTGTTTATTCACTGGTAGTATTGCAAGGAGCACTGAAAAGCTTTGCAGGTATAAATTAGAAATTTCACATCTTTCTTCGATTTAATATTTTGTGAACTGATCCGATATATCCTTCCTGGGATACGCCTTCAGGCACAGACATGAACATGTCAGCACTTGCACTGGACAATTTGCTCTCAGCTATTCCAGCTTTGAATACACAAAACCAATAATCTTTGATTCTAGACCTGTGCCAGCCTGATCCTCCTCCTGAAATAGATCCATCTGGCTCAATGCATTTTCATTCAACAGAAAATTAATTCTGGAAGGGAAGTGACTATTAGAACACCAGTATCCAGTGGGGTTATATGTAAAACCTTCTGTTTTCTGGAAGAGTCAGCTTGGTATGATTCCCATATTCATCTACATTCCCATTCCAGACCCACATAACTCAAAGCCAAGCTGCAGAGAGCCCTCTCAGATGAGGTCATGGAATTAAGAATTTCATCTGTGATTCATTCTGAACCTGATCTGCCTAATAACTGGATTCTTTCTCTCCCTCTTTGTCGCACGTTAAAAAGTTGACAGAGTGAGAATTTTAAATTTTCTTTGCACAATGAGAGGAGTGAACCAAAGATGTACATAAGTGGAGGAGAAATATTTATGAGAGAACAAAGACGTGGCCTTAACTTTGAAGCTGGGATGGAGCAGCCCAGCATGCCAAGGGACAGGGCTGAGCGGTGCAGCCCTTGGAGAAGGTGTTGATCATTGCAGAAGGGTTTTTGCATGTGTTACAGGACTACTTCTTTAGGCAACTCTTAGCCTTTAACCATACTGACAAGAAGCTGAAGCACAAATACTGCTGTCTCAGAGACACAGTGGAGCCTGTGGAAGAATGAAACCAGTATAAAATTTTTCTTATTACAGTTACTTATAATGAAAGAAATACCTATGGGACAAGTGAACTGGAATAAGGGTCCATTCATGAGTCACACCAGGACTGCTCTGTCCCTAAGAAGTGGAGTTCCTCACGGCAGCACAATGCATGACAGGTTGTTCTTGTGAAGTCCATACCAGAATCTGACAATGCATCTTAACACAGAGTGTTGATATCTATTCTGGACCAGAGTTTCAAGAGATAAAAGCTGTGTCTTACATCACCTCCTTATGGTACTGTAGTAGCAAACTCAGGTTGGGCCCAAAGACAGAACAGCTCATGCAGGATAACACCAATTAGACATGAATAGGCAATGCTATGTGTGATGATAGGCTGAGACACACTGTCATAAAACAAAATGATATTTCTGCATGGAAACTTATTTTAGGAACAGAAATTGGCATATGATCTTTTGGTTTTGTCGTGCCTCTGATCTGTTTGATGGGTGATATTTCATGCCTGTGGCTTCTCTATATAGATACAAGTGCCTCAGCAAGTGATTGTGAAACTAGAGGTTGATTATTTTCAAAAGTATGTTGACAGATACTGAACTGACCAATTCCCTGTTAAAAAAAAAAAAAAAGATTTTGTTTGCTCCTCTGGTCATGGCACCATGTGGCTTTGGGATCATGCCTTGCTTTATATTCTTCTCAAGGGTAGAGAGGGAAAAGCACAGCTATTACAAACAATCTGAAAGATTAATTTCTTAATAAATGCCAGGGAAATGAGCAGAGTTGCATGAGATGCTGTGTCCTGCTGTCATGGTGTCTCACCTTTAAGCCTGTGTCTCCCTTTCTAGGGGAAGAAAGGCTAATTTAATAAGTTGGGCATTTCCATGTGGATTCTCTTTAGCATGGTATCTTTACAGGGAAAGTACTTTCAGGTGGGATCACACACATACCTCATTATTTCATTAGGAATCCCATAATCTAAGCGTGCTCTTTCATCACTTTACCTGGATCTCATTGCCACTGACTCCTGAAAGGAAGTAGTGTGTGTAAGCTCACAGAAAATGGAAGTGGGCACAGAAGGAGCAGCTTTAGTGATAGGCTCAAGAAAATATTCCAAGATACTGAAATACAAGACTCAGATTTGGGAGACTTGGGCTTCATTTCTAGGTGGGCCTGGCCTGTGCTCTTTAGCTGTGCTGAAAGTTCATCTCTCTGCTCCTTTGAGCCCCATCCCTTATCTGTGTCCTCAGTTTAAGTGAGGAGGTCTGAGCCTCTGCAGCATCTTACTTTGTGATACTGTTAATCACTGATATATAGAACTGCCAGACATCCAACAGACCTAGACATCCAGTAATTAACATATTTCATCCTAAAAATAAGTGTTTAGTTCTATGAGCAGCTAAACAAAGAAAGCTGACTTTCTTGTGTATTTTGGGGCTGAATTCTTATGTGGTCTCTAATAACTCCAACAGGTCTCTCGTATCTGAGCTTTCACCAAACCTCTTCTCTCAGTGGGAACATTTTAATGGCTCTTTCTTCCCACATGTCGACTTTTGTGACAGTTGCAGAAATGTAATTTTTGGAGACCTCTGACTGTCTGCCAAGCTTTGGCTGAAATTAGAAGCAGTCCTCAAGATCTAACGAGCAGAGGTGAGGACAGGGTATGAAGAGGGAAGCAGACTGATAGACAAATGCAGACAGCATGATCCCATAAACTGTTTTTTCATAGCAAACCAGGCTATAATTTCTATTTGTGACAAACGGGATTTATACTCATTTACACACAAACATGAAAATCAAGTTCTTAGCTTCTAAAGGAACCAGACTCATATCTTCATGTTGAATTCCTCTGCTTGCTCTGTTAATTTGCAGTATGTTAACATCAGAATTTTTCCCCTGCCTTCCTGCTTATTTCAGTTAATAACTATAGCAGCATGACTTTTCCCTGACAGCACACTAGTACTGTAGTACATCTTCCTTTATTTTCAGTTTTCTAAAATGGCAGACTTGTTGCTTGTCTATCTTGTCTCATTGCCTTTCTGTGGTGACTGAATAATTAAATTATGTGAGGAACAGAGAAAGGCTCCCATGCTGCTCTTTGCTAGGCAGTGTGGAGCATGCCCTGCTGCTCGTCCCAGGGCACCTGTCATGGCCAGGGGGCTCAGCGCTGGCTTTCTCTGGGACCGTTTGGGGCTGCAAAGCTCTTTCTGCTCATGAGAAATGTGGGTGTGACCTGAAGTTTAAGCATATCTGCTTTGTGTTCTTGAGGAGTGATGAGTCCAAGCTGTAAACTCAGAACTTGAGTTTCTGAAATTCAAATTTTGATTCATAGCAGTCTCTTCACTGAAGGATGATCTTCTCCTGTATAAAGGCACCTTCTATCTTGTCCTCATTTCTCTCTTTACTGTGTAATTTAACACCTCATAATGTAGTTGTAAGTACAAACCGGAGACACATCAGGGGACAGGAACATTCATTCTTTTATGGAATTTCAGCATAAAGGAAAGGAAAGCTTGAAGAAAAATTGACTCTCTGAAAACCTGAATTTCTTTTTACATTTCCCTGGTGGAAGCCAGATAAGCGGCACTACTACAGTCAGTGGCATTAGGAAGGTAAATTGAAGAAGGCTGATCCACAATTTCAAAAACTTGGCCATTGTCTTTTATATATTATCTGAATTCTGCAGGTATGTGGAAATTTAAACGTGCTCTGTAGGGTGACCAAAGTAGCACATTGTTGCCAAATGCATCCTGCCTTTTTCAGAGCAAGCCCACTTGTCCTGCAGGGAGTTTGTCAGGGCCTAAACCAGCCATAGGTCACAGTCAATTCATATAAATACTCACACTCAATGAAGCCAGTCGTGTTAATAATGAATCAGTTATTATAGCAGGGCTGGTTTTTAAAGTGCCTGTAACAGTGGATTGCAGCTTTCCCTCTCTTGGAACTCTGAGTCAATTTATCTTTATATCAACAATAAACCAGAAAGGACAGAAATCAAAGTAAGCAATGTTTTTATTACCACTCTTAAATAAAACATTGTGCCAATAGTTTTTTGCTAACATTACATCTTCATTTTCACAGATTTATTGGCAATTGCTATTTATCCTCATTCTCCTTTCTTTTGCAAAGCTATCTCATCTTTTGATTTACTTCCCCCAGAGAACATGGTACCTAATTCTGTTTATTTGTCCCTGATAAATCCTTGATTAATTGTATGTTATAAGCTATCCCTGCAACATCGTGTCTTTCATTTCTAAATAGGTTTTCTTGTGTGAATATAAGGAGCTTTCCTTTCTAGAACCAAAACCAAATCCAGCCTTAACATTTCCTTGAACAATAGGAAGACAATTCAAAACCAAGTAAGATTTTCACCACTGTGGACTCCTTCTATTCCTCCTCCTCCTCCATGGTGAGCAGGAGAGTCTCAGACCTTTAGCTGGGCACATACTCTAATAGATAGATCTGCTATAAATGTGGCTGTCAGTTTATCTCATCAATTAGGAGGGCTCTGCAGAGTAATTTTCTTCATCCGTTGTAGCTTCAAATCTGCCCTAATTTGTTGATTTGTAAAGGTTTTTGTTTAGATGCTGCATTCTGGACTGTATTTTTGCTGATTAAAATGTGCCCTGTGTTTGATTTTGAACTGACTTGTCCTTCTGGGAGAAAATTAAATCATATACACATTAAGAGGTTGATGGAAGGAGACACTGCAGCCTGGCATTGACAAGCAAGGCATAGCTGTGTGGTGTATGTTGACATGAGATATCAAAATAAAGTGAAGGGAAGAAAGAAGAGGAAAAGCAGAGATGCAAGTTCTGTCTCAACCAAATTCCCAAGCTAAACTCCCTGAGAGGTGTCAAAGATGTGCCTGAAAAAGAAGAACACAAACATAGGTCAAGAAAAATACACGTATCTACAGATGTAAAATAGACAGTCACAGGAAAATAAGTATATTTTGAAACCAGCCATCAATATTGCTGTCCAGTGGTGCAAAAGAAAAGTATGTCACCTTTACAGAGCCTTTAAGGCAATAATCACATTGAAAGGAAAAGGGAGGAATCAAGGCTCTCTCTGGCTCCTGGGAAAACCAATATCCAAATCAACTGTTTTTTAAGAGATTGGCTGGAAGTATTTGAAATCTCACATCCTCAATGGCAGCTGATCTCTTCTACCATCTATTCCCAAGGAGAAATGCCTGATGATAAGACTGAGAGGCAGCAGATAGAAAACTAGCTCTGCTCTGGTGAAACTGGGGGCTTTCTCAGATAATTTCATTCTCTCATGGCCAATAAAGACAGCAAACAGTGACTCTTGGAGCATGGAAGAGAGAACTGAGGATGTAGCCAGCAGGTCTGCAGTTGTTAACGTTGTCTCTTTATTGTGGGTGCATTGCCAGAGGTGAACTCAGTGACTAATTTCACAACAGTGGAAAGTCGAGATCTGCTTTCAAGCACAATGTGATTTTGAGTTCCAGCAGCTCCTGGTCTGAGTTCAGTGCTGTCATCCTCTGCTGTGTAAAGTGAGCTGAACGACCAGGAGCTTTTCAGCCACACAAATGGCTAAGTGCTCTATATGACTTTGTTGTTGGAAAAGCTCTCTGTGTGATTATGCTAGTTTAATTTAATAGCAGAGTGTTTAGGTAAATGAGCAGGGAGGCATAAGAATGTCTGCAAATAATGTGGAGCATGTTTGCAAAATGATGCTGCAGGAGATGTGCTCGTCTGGCCCATGTCAAAGCTCTCCCAACACCCTTAAGCAGGGAGGGAAGGGACTTGCCTTAGCCTTGGACACAGTCCCTCTGGGACAGCATCCCAAGGGCATCTGATTGAAACCTGGCCTGAAAAGCAGTTAATTTGGCAGGCTGGACAATGTCAGATGTGATGGAGCCTTCGATTAGTTTAGACTTTATTATCAGCACAATAGAGTCTAGAATAATATGAGCCTGCATAGGATCTGAAGTTGGCTTCCTTTTTTTTTTTTTTTTTTAATTCCCTGTGTTTAAAAATAGTTATTTTTCCTTCTGGAACCTAACCATGTGGGATTGACTGCTGTAGCTGAGCTGTTCTGAGAATAGAGGGGTCAGGGATTTCTCATCCAGAATTGCATCCGAAATCAAAGGGGTATTTTCAATGGTTAGAGGTGTGCAATCAGCTCTGTAGATGCATGAGAACATCATTGCATCCAAGAGCATGGCCAGCGTTCCAGCTGTGGGCTCATCCTGCCAGATCTTGGGTCAGAACTCCCTGCCTGAAGTGGTTGCTGCTTTGCTGCTCTGCCTCTGATTCACACAAGCAAACTCACTGCTGTTCAAAAGGTATTTTCCTCATTTATGAAATGAAAGCCCTTAACTTGCCTTGGAACAGGTTGTTCCTGAATCTAATTAAACAGCTCCAAAGTTCCTTGGAGCTTTTCAAGAAGTCCTTTTCTTTTCTCCTTGAATGGCTCTGTTGTTGTTTTAATGATCACTTTCCCCAGGAGTTTTCACCTCTGTTTCCCTGAAAAAAATTAAAGAAAATCTAATCTATTGATACAGATGATCCATTTCATGGGATGGTGACACTCTGACCGTGACACTACCAGAGAATTCATTGCTGCAGGAGGCCATTGAGTCCTGTGTTAGTGACTGGCCTTTCAAAGGACACTGGGCAGTTTTAAACCCTATTTCTACCTGTCTGAGTTAAGATAATGAGGGTAATCTAATATTATGCTTCAGGGCTTTAGTTACCTGCCTGTAGGGTTCAGGAGAGAACTCTGCTTCCAGGGACTGTGCAGAGTTTAATTGGCCAAGTGCTTTATGATTTGTGTTTTGTTTCCTCTGAAGCCTCAGGTATTGGCTACTGCCAGAGGCCAAGTGCCAAACTGATGACACTCAGATTTTGTCTCCTTTTAATATCAGTGGGCTCTCAGGCAGCTACACCAACATTTCAGCTCCTCCTCCTCAACTCCAGATTTATGCCATCACCAGAGGAGTTTTCTGGCATTCTTCCAAAACCCTGGAGAGAAAAATCCATTTTATGTCTTTCACCGGCACAAACCACGAGTCATCTGGGATTTAAAAACTTCTAGAAGAATCATGGCATCTGTTATTTAAAGACAACAAACTGATCTTTCTCTGTGAATGATCTTTTTGATCATTAAAATGAAAATTAAAAAAACAAATCAGTCAGACACATAAGTTAAAATTATGCATACAGAATAGGGGCTTTTAATTTTGTTAATCAAAATTTAAGTTTAAAAATATATCACATACCTCTCCCTTGCTTAAGGATCTCTGCATGTTAGGAAATTGATTTTTATTTGTATCAAGTCTCTGGCAAAACTCTGGCACCTCACTTATTATCTGTAAACTTGGAATCAGTCTCCCACCTCTCAAATGAGCTTTTATCTTCGTCTCCAGTGGACTGTGTAGCTGCTATTTCTTGGTCCTTCCAGTCATCAATCTGTTTATCTCTTCCTGAATTATCTGTTGTAATTAGAATACATTTTCTCATCTCGAGGGGAAACCAGCTCCAAATGAGTGTTCTATAAAAGCAATTACTTTTGATATTAGATATCTGTACATAAAAACACAGTATTTCTTCCAATTAAAAAGTACTAATGAATTTTGTGTCTAGAGAGGGAGTAGCCTGTGCAGGTTCTGTGAAGCCAAGGAGCAAAAATGAGGCCTGTAAGGGGCAGTGGTGTGTGTGTTCCACCACTGAAAGCAGATCCAGGAGAGAAGATGGCTCTGCAAGGTCATGATTTTGCTTTTTTTTCCCCCCAGCAGGCCTCTTGTCAACATTGATGAACTAGACCCATCTCCTATACCTGGCCCTCTGTGACACATTTTTCAGTTTATTTCCTCAGATATTCCTCTCCTCTTTCCCAAAGTATTAAGTCATGCACTAGGAATCTCGCATTTGGCATGGAGCAGCTGTACCACAGATCTCCACGGGCTCCTTTCTCTACAGACACAGAACTGTCATCTTTCATCATCTCAAAATAACTGAATGAGGAGGGAGCATTTATCACAAGCTTTCCTAGAAAAGGAATCATATCAGAAACACCTTGATCACGTTATGCTGGAGAACATTTTAAATCCTGTCCCTACGTTTCTTTTCCGTGGGAATCCCCTCCTTTTCATCCAAAAGAAGCCTTATGTGTATGGGATAGAATCTGTTCAATGGGGTAGAAAAGAAGATCTTCCTGTGGGCTATGGAAAAACCTTCTTTCTTGCTGTTTGACAAGGATGAATTCCACAGGCCACTGCTGGACTGCAGCCTCTGCTTCTCCCACTGATCCCTATTGTCTTCTTGGTTTTCTTTTTTCATCTGTTTCTTGTCTTCATTGGAAGTGGGTTCTTTTGGGTAGAAACTCTCTTTCTGGGTTCCTGTAGCATCTGCTGCAATGGTATCCTGAATCTGGACTACATGCTATGAAAGCATTAAGGAAAAAACCTGTTTTGGCCAAATCCTGTCCTGGTGTGGCTTACTACATAGGATTTAAGGATTAATGTGTCAACATGGTGGGAGCAGAGTGTGTGGGATGGAGTAAGAGTCAGCTTCCAGCCCAGGTGCTGAGAACAGCCCTGGACATTTTGATGGCATGGAGCACTTGGCAGATATTGATAGGCTGTGCCTCAGAGTGCTCTCTGCAACCAGGAAGAGTCCCTGTTTTGAAGAAGAAACATATGGCAAAGCACACAAGGGATTGGATATTCCTCTTTGCAGGTAATTTCTCCTGATCTACATAATTTCCAGGGCTCCTAATTCTGCAGTCTCTCTGTGTGACTGGTTTCTGTGGGTGGAAAAGGAGCAGCCCTCCTACAGGCAGAGCTGCCAAATCACTTCATCCCTTCACCATCATTCAGCAGTCTTCCGACAGATGGATGTCCTACAGGATTGCTGCTCATCTGGGTACAAAGACTGAGTGAGGAATACTTTCTCAGACTTTTCATTTGGGATCTGGAGATGAGGTCAAGGTACAAAACTACTCCACCTTCTAGTTTATGGAGCCAAAAAGTTGCTTCAGCTTTGGAAGTTGTACCTTTTTCCTTTTCAAACCATCGTCCACAGAATGCTGTTTGTCTTCTCCCTGGTATACCTGCAGAGATACTTGGGGCTGATAGTAGGTACCAGGGGACATAAACCTTTCAAACAAGGATGCCACAAACTTGACTACAACTGTGAAAAATAGGACTACAGTTTAGATTTCAGATAAATGGAAGTGCTGGAGTAATTTAAATTGATGAGGTTTTGTTTGTTGCTCTCCCCTTTGCAGAAAGTTGGAGCACGTATCCCTATGGGATGTGATTTGCTGGATGTTTCTGTATATAAGACTAAATTTCCCCCACATACAACATTTCTTCTATCCTGAAAGTAAGGACCTTTGATGTGGGAAAAATTCAGATCAATTCTCTGAGCAGCAAATCTTACATATTATGTTGCCTTACTTCAGGGTCATGGTGGGAGAAACTGATTTGGGATGTGGAAAGTTAGGATATGCAGAAATTAAGGGCCAGGCTCTGTTTAACATTTAGATTGAATCATGAGCTACACACTACCAACTCCTTATGCTGCATACTACTGTTTGCAAAGTGAAATAGTTTCAAATAAGTTTGAGGGTTTTTTTTTCTAGATATTGTTGATTCTCTGCTTGCAACTGCAAAATGCTTTTACTTTTCCAGGTTTCATGTTGGTGCACTGAACTGCTAATACAGTCAGCAAATTCATGTCTACGCCGCAACATGTGTTTTATGTTCTCCAGGGATTAATTGCGGAGCACCATTCTTCAGTTATGGTCGTTTCTTCATTAACCATAGTTTGTGCAGTATTCATGGGAGTCAAGGAAAGAGGAACATCCCTGGTTTTGGCAAATTTTTCCAGAGCATCTTTTGGCAAAATCGAAGCATACAGCTTGAGAGAGGGAGGAAAAAGGAAGGACAGGCTGAGAAACTTGCTCAGCATTTTGGCAGAGTCAGTGTAGTGGCATGGGATGGAGAAATGCTGCTGTACACATGATGCCTTATGATACTGCCCCCACACTCTTTTTAAAAGAGAGAAAAGGGTTTCAGGAGTCCCAGGTAAAACTGCTGGATGACTATGTCAGGTTTTTTAGAAAGAAATGTTTTATCCCCTCTTTTGAAGGTGCAAGGAACTGAAATACTTTTCTGTAGTTATTCAAAAGTGCAGATGATCCAAGTGTAGATAAAACTCCTAAGTTTGGCTTTGGGATCCTTCTCAACCTGAGCCTGAGACAGGCCAGCAAGGACATTTCAGAGAGTTTGCAGCAATGCTGTCAATGTTTGCTGCCCCTGGTGGCAGTGGGGATGGAGCTGATCCTGTGGTCGTGCCCAGCATCCCTGGTACCACCTGGACAAACTGCTGATGACAGAGGGATGACAGTGGGAGCAGAGCTGCAGTGGCGAAGGTGGAATGACCTTGCCAGATGCATCAGGAAAGCCAGAAAAAAAGCTAAGAATAGACCTGTACTAGTGTGAATGTGATTGCATAACTGTTTTCCATCACTTATTTTTATTTTGTTTTGTCAAAAGGTTAATTTTGTCTGAGAAACGTGGCTCAACCTGATTTACAGCTCCCTGTAATTGTGTTGCAAATAAGAAAAAAAAAGATAGTAAAATGATCACAGATGTAATCTGATCTAGCTTTTGCTATAGTTTCTCATATAAATCTCTTTAGTACTTTTCCCATTGTGACAGGGTTTATGATGAAAAATAGAAGATCTCATTTCTTCCTAGAAAATTATGCATTCTGTGGAATAATTAATCCAGTTAAGGAACTAAGGCTGGTTTGTTCTGCCCTTCATTCTCTCAACAATTTCTGTCTTGCACAGAAATCGCTGCAGTGAGAACAATAAATTTGAGATGAATGACAGACACTAATTATTTGTGACCTCATTGTCATTTGCAGCATTGAACTGGCCATGACCAATCCCAGAGTGGGGATATTTTTAGTCTAAGAAATTTAAAGAAAAGACAGCTTTAAAAATAGCATCTCACTGGGCATTCCCTGTGCTGCCCATCCCTGTTTCCCATCTGGCCCCATGACTTCAATCCTTGGCTCTGGCATGAGCTGCAGGGTTACACTGGCATCAGTGCTGCTGTACCCTGCCCATGTTGGCTTCATAAAATGGGTGAAATGGGACCCAGGCAGAGTCTTAGGTAAGTAACCCAAAGATAAAGGGAGGATCTGGAAGCTTCAAAGCAAGAAAACAGAAAAGTGCTTTTATCTAATCTACCTTGGCTAAAACCCATGTGGATGCTGAAAGCTAAACATGAAGTACTTCTCCATCTGTCTTTTTTAGGTTTTATACTGCTCCCTATCACTGTAGGACCTAAACGTCCAGCGTTTAAAATCAATAGCAATTGTCTCTCTGCTGAACAGCAGTATTTCCAGAAATGTTTCCCTTTCCCTGTAGTGCCAGGAGGGGGGACCCATGAGAATAAATTTTTTTGTGAGACGTCCCTGAAGGCTGTCTGGGTTTTTGCTAAGCAACAAACACCCAAGCCCAAGGGCACAAATAATTTGGTTTTTGTTGACTCTCCATTGTTGGCAGCCCACTTGTGCATCCTGTGGGAGCACTGCTGCAGAGCACTCTGCTCCTCTGTGCTCTCCCAGGTTCTGTTCCCATGGCTGGCATGTTGAAAGGCCTCGCACGAGATGATTCTGCCCAGTGGTCCTGAACTGTTGGGCACCCCTTAGATGAGGGCCTGGAGGATGTGCTCAAAGGTGTCTCCTGTTCACCAGCAGCCTCTGCTTCAGCCAAAATGGGTGATGCTCTCTCCCATCACCTGTCTTCTGATCCCATCTCTAAATGCCAACCTATTTTTGTGAAGATGCTGCTGAACTGGTGCTCCTTTTCATTTTTTTTTTCAAAAAGACTGACCAATGCAGTAGCTGTGGATTTTGAGTTTAGCAAGTTGTCATCTGGACTTAGCAATGGGGGAAAGCCCTCTGTTGAGGACACACTTGCTGAAGCAAGAACAAATCACTTTGAGATGGAAAGTGCTATGCAAATATGTGAGATGTAGTTATATTTTGTCTAGCTAACCAACCATGCATTGAAGAACATTGCCTGTAATTGCTGCATCTAACACACAAACACATATAAAATATACTATATTCAGTGCTCCTAAGAACTTCTAGAGACACTTTAGTGCTCTTCTTGAAGAATGAAGTGGTGTGATATCATTAATTGCTGCTATGTATTGGCCAATAACACTGCATTGCCAGAATAATTGTCAGGCAGACTAAGCTGCAATTAGGGTAACAAATGGAGAAAAAACCTCATAGCAATATGCTCTGAGAGTTAGTCAGACGTGTGATGACTCCTTCCCAGAACAAGATCAGATTAGCAGCATGAAGATTTAGAATGTCAGATTTAGGGGAAAGGTATATAATTGTCATTATGCATGGTTTGGCAGGCTATTTAACTGATTCCCTCACAAGGAAAGCACCAAAGTACCTGATGCTCCCTGTGGGTTGGAAGTTCATTCTCCCATTACTTATGCCATAAAGACACAAGTGTTTTGTCCCGTAAACTGTAAGAGCATATAGTATAAAGAATAAAGTATTCAACTACTGAAATTATATTGTTGCTCAAAGTCAGATGAGCACGCCACATCTTGGAGACCCTTTCATCAAAGCAGGTCAGTTGACTTTAATGAAGTCATCTTCAATTTGCTTTGATGTAACATCAGAACCCAGCCTAGATAATTCCAAATGATCAGCAAATGAGTTTCATTTGCAGACTTTCAAGAACATAGGCTTTATGAAGTGTCTAATTTTCTGGTTTGTTTTTTTTTTTTTTTTCTTTGACATTGTAAGTGCCTAATTTGACTCTTTTTTTATGGAGGAAAACCTGCTGACTTTTATCTGAAACTGAGCCCACTTTAAGATTCCTTGAGTTGGGCATGTAAAGCAGAGGCTTTGCAGCATCACTGCTTGCTGTTCCTGTCTGCTAAGTCTAAGTCTGTATCATGCAGGAAGATTAGGCTGCTGTGCTTTTCCTTTAGGGTGGGGAGAGATTTAGAGTCTCAGTCATGTAATTTCTGTAATTACTTGAGCAAGGCATAATTGTCAGGCCAGGGATGGCAACATTAGGCCCTTCTGTTCTAATTTTTCCAAAGGAAGTAATGTTAAATACTAAAGCTAGTCAAAGTGCCAAGTAGCCTCTCATCCTAAATTGGAACAAAAAGGACAAATGTTACAATTTCCTTCAAAATGACATTCCCTACAATATTTTCAGAAATACTGAATGTGAATTTAAGTGCTTCACTTAATAAAGCAGAAGAATTTCTGTGGTTTGAAATCAAGACAACTCTTGATGAGCTTTAGTCATGTTTCAACAGAAAATATGATTTGTCTTGATGTCCGCTTTTCTTGCAGAAATATCAAACAGTCCTTCTTAAATGCCCGAAGTGTCATAATATTTAGGTATCATAATGTTTGTAATAATCAAGATGAGACCTGTCAGGACTGCACTAGTGAATTACAACCAGTGCCATAAGTCCTGTCGACACTGAGCACTCAGTGATGTCTTAGTAAGGAGCAGCTCAACACAGTGCTATGATTTAGATTTATCTCCAATTCAGTTATTGCATTCGATCCAAATTCTTCATGATTTAGTGGCTTGTGCTGGTAACTCCACGTGATTTTTCCATTGGTTATTTTTTTAGAGCAGAAAATTGATAAGCAGGAATAGGTTGGTTTAGTTTTGTTTTATATTGATTTTTGAGTTGATCAGTGAGTGAAACCTGTAATTGCATTGCAAACTGGCTAATACCTCAGCACTTACCAAATTGGGCTAATTGTTTTAGCTCAAGTGTGCCCAAACTTTCTGATCCTATAAGCCATATAGAGCTAAGTATCTCACATATTTCATTTGTCAGAGATGTGAAGTACAGAGGAAATTTGGAGTAATTCCCAAGTGAGAGACAGTGTCAGCTCCCTTAAAATAGTTTTAGCACATCTTTGTGGGAACATGCTGAGCGAGGTGTGCAGTTGAGTCCAAATGACCCATTTATTGACTCATGCAGTGAAATCAGAATTTACCAAGTATTTCCTCCTACCCAGCAGAAGCTGGTAACCAGCACAAAGTGTGTGCCCAAAATGGAAAGCACACCTGGACCATTCAAGAACAGCAGTGGTCTTAGAGTCACAGAGCAGATGCTTCAGGTCCAACATGTATTCCAGAACTGGCATTATTGTGGAGTTAAACTGACACATCTACATGTGGTAGAAATCAACCTATCTCTCTTAAAATGAGTGAAGCTATAATGGGCTATACTGGGAAACCCTCCAGTTCTTATGGGAAAATTTTCAGCTTAATTATCTTTGCAATAACCAGGCATTATGGAAAAAGAAGAAATGATGAAAGCTGCTAATTAATTCTTTATAGTTTGCTGATTATGCTTGGATACTACAAGATGTGCTGATTTGGACTCTGGTTTGTAAAGCTGAGGGTAATTTCCACGGAGCCGTGAGGGTTTCAGAGCTCAGCTTCATGGGACTTCAGAGTTCATTTTTCTGAAAACATTTTGTGGTCACAGAAGAGGTTCCATTAATTTCCTTTATGTTAATAATTTGATTTTTTTTTTATCTATTTCATTTAGGTCTGGCAAAGCCCATGGGATTAGTTGAAGGCCCAGGAGGCCTGGGCCAGGGGGGAATGGCTGCTACCCTCAGAGATGATAGCCATGAATCAGAGACTAAGTATGAAGAATATGGTTACAATGCCCAACTCAGTGACAGGATATCACTGGACAGGTCCATCCCTGACTACAGACCAAAAAAGTAAGTTGAATTCCACATTATTATTGAGACAAGAGGTTGATTGTTGTTCTGTTGACTCAATGGCATTCTTCACACCCTTCCTGGTCAGAGTATGAAAGCAGTCAGTCATACATACATCCCTGAGTTTAGTGAAAATCAAATAGACCAACTTCCATCTCAAGCATGAAGCACCATGTTAAATGCATAGCTAATTCTGTCAGTGATACCTTAATATGTTTCTTCAAGGCCTCGGGTCAAAAACTACATGAGGATTTCAGTGCTTATTTGGTTTGGTTCACTTAGAAAAAGCCTTCAGAGGTGGCAGCCTTATTCTGTCCTTCTTCTAGCTGTGTGGAGTGGGAGGGGGGAAGTGCAACAAACACATTATATTCATTGGTTCCTCAAAAAAACTCCAACAACCATCTAATCAACTGGCTTTAATTACATTTGATGTTCTTAGAATTGTGCAGTTGGGGTTTGCAATGTGCCGAAACATGGACTAAGTGTAATCCATTGGGGTCCTATAATTGCAATAAGATTCTTTTTGTCTTTGGAATGCATGTCTATTTTTATTTTACTGTTTATAGTCTTCACACGCCTGTGCTATGCTTGACATTGCAATTACATGTTTATTATTTTGCTGATTTATTTTATTTTGTATTAAATATCTTTGAAATCTTTCATATTTATGGAGTTATGTATCTTCCAGATGAGACATCCACACTGTCATCCCATGAATGACAATCAGTAATGTCTTAATGCAGAGCAGATCAGCAACAATGCCTACTTGCTCTCAGGAGACAGAATTGAAAAGAATACTTAATTAATTTCTAATAATAATCTTCTGTTTTAAAAGACCCACTGGGGCTCCTAGGCAGAACTGAAAGTTAAATAAGAAAATATCTTATTAATTGGTGAGAAAAGTTTAGCCAAGCAAAACAGCTGTGCTCTGTGAGTAGTTTGCAATTGAATTAGGATTTTAGGCAGTTCAAGCTGCCAAAAACAAAACTTCAGCTTAACTACAAATTTCATTAGCTGTGTTGCATATTAATCTGATCTCAGAAGTATTGACTCAGCATTTGTTTTCTCCAATGCTTGCTACAGAAAAGAAAACGTAGATAACAGAAGTGGCAGAGAGAATAAAATCTACTGCCTTGATACCACGTTTGATGCAAGTTCACTGCCTTGCTCAGTGGTCCCATCTCTCTTCTCTTGATGTATCATAAAAATCCATCATGGAATTATGCTGTGGAAAAAGCAGTCTGTAGTTATGCAAGTGTGGGAGTTGTGCCTCAGATCTGGCCCAAAGACCCTTAAAATCAATGTGAGGTTTCTCAGATGAAAGTCAGTGAGGTTTGACCTGGCCTGTTATCAGCTGCTGCGGGCAGGTGGATGAGGAGAAATGAGATACGTTCTGCTAAGAAATACAAAAGCAAAAGCTGCAGAGTTTGAATCTTGCTCAACAGCTCTCAGAAGCATGAGAGCATTTGCAATGCAGTGATGTTTCACTTCAGATTATACTCTTCCACCCTTTTACGTAGAAACTTTGATGAGTCATTCAGATAAGCTTTTTGTCATGCTCCTTTTGGGTATCTCAGAAGGCCATGTGACACAATTAACTGTCTGAGTTACTGGGAGAACTGCCTTTCTTGTCATGTTTTGACACTTCTGAGGTGGTTCTAGTTAGATCTAGATGCTGGAATTGATGCACTTGTCTCTAGAAGCTTACGAGTCACGGGAAAGCCCTTCGGGTTGAATTTGCTATGAAAAATGAGTGAAGGTGTGGAGAAGGTGGAAGCTCTTGTGATGGGAAGTTTTGTCCACTTACATGGATTGAGAGCAGCCATGAAGTGAAGGACTTGGAAGTGTTGATTGACAAGAAGCCCAACATGATCCAGTAATGCATACTCAGTCCAGAAAGCCAAATGTGTCCTGGGCTCCTTCCCAGCAGTGTGGGCAGCAGGTGAGGGGGGGTTCTGCCCCTCTACTCCATTCTCATGAGACCACACCTGGAATGTTGCATCCAGCTCTGTGGTCCCCAGCATAAGAAGGACAAGTACCAAAACTGAGCCTGACTGTCTGGTTTATGCACTCTGCTCTAATTGTATATTGGAGAGAACTAAACCTCAAGATCCCTTAGAAAGGCTTTGGGAAAACCACTCTTGTTTTGTCCAACTTTTCTATGCTGAACTTTCCCTATAGTCTCATCTTTACATTGCTGAGCCTTTCTCAATTTGCTTGTGATTTACATTCATGTCATTCCCAGAACTTTAAATTTTTTAGAAAGAGACGACTTTTCATTTTTAAATTGAGAAGCAAGTTAGAATTAATGTCTAAGGTCACACGCAAAGTCTATGGCCAGTCTATGAATAAAAACACATCTCTGGATTTGCATTTCCAAAGTATTAAACCATACTTTCTTTCCATTCTGGCTTCCATTTAGAATAGTCAGATCTACATATTTGCACACAAAAATAGATATTAAAGATATAAACTGGAAGAATTTACATTCAGGTCTGCATTGCATCGGCAGAATTTATTAAAGTAAACATGATTTCACTAAGGAAATGTAGAACTTGTAATATTCCTGGCTCGATCAGAAATATTATCTTTTAGTTTGTTTTATATTTGAACTCCCCCTTATTGTTGTCCACTATCTCATTCTGATAGCATAAGCCTTCTGTTCCATCTACTTGCATAGGCTCGTAAACATTCAGCAGCTTAATTGCTTTTCAGGAGGTATTTTCATCCCCTCACAGCAAATTAAAAAAATATGCTACACTGAAGAAGTGTACAGTCAGCCAGTGTGACCATGAAGGCTCTTAAATTGGAGTCACCTCCATGTCCTTCCACTGCTGCAAAGTCTCAGGCCTGGGTCAGTAGTTGTGCTCTCAAGATGGCTTTTCTCATGTCATGTTCTGCTTTCCTACCTGCTGCTGCCATGCAGATCTTCCTTTTAGCCCAGAAACCTTTTCCTTAGGATACAAATTGCTGTTGGTGCAGGAAACAAGAGCAGATTTTGTGCATGTTGTGTTTGTGTGCCAGTAGAATCAATGGCAGTAAATAGCTTGCTTGTGATTACAAATCACCCAATAATTACAAAATTATTGTTTAATCCTAGACTGGTGTAGTAAATGCCTCAGCTTTTTCTCCTCAGTATCAGAGATTTGTAAATATCTATCAGACATATATAAATATCAATATCTAAAGTTTTTCAAGGATTTCACCACTGTAGAAAATATGTTGCAGAGCTCAGAAGGTTTAATGTCCTGATCTCTCTTCCCAACATTAAAGCATTAGCAGGACTTCCTAGCCCCTCACTAACATACTCTATTTCTTCTCTTGTAAGGCACAGGTTATTTTTTCCCTGGAAGCAAACAGATAAGTTAGAGGTTGCTCTGTGGTTCTGTGGGAAAAGTGTTACTTAATGTTGCAGTATTATTGGATTAATTTTCATGTGTGTACTTCCATATCCAAAATGAATGTAGTGGTCAAAAAAAGTCTGAGTACTCTATGGAGAAAATCCAGTGTTGGCCAATGACACTTGTGTATGTGTGTGGGAAAGCATAAGAACGTGTATTTATATCAGTTATCTCTATCAATCCATGTAGATGTAGAATAGTCCTGAATCCTGCCCATGAGAATGCTGTGAAATCTGATGGGCTCTTCCATGCCTTTCTTATGTTAATGTTGAAGGGACAATGCTTGACTGAATAGTCAAAAACAGATCTGGAGCAACAGAGCTGAGATTTTGGTAGAGATTCGGCACTTGCCAGCAGAAGTGCCTGGAGTCCCCCACCTAAACCCCTGAGGGTACTGAGAGCAGGGAAACAGAGCCAGTTTTGCTGGGAGTACGTTGTCTTGCTACAACAGGCTGGCAGCAGCCCTCCTTCTGCCCTTCTGGAGGAAAACAGCCTTCACTGCTGCCAGCTGTAGCACAAAGTACAAGCCTCTGCTCCAGGAACAAAGGATCAGACTCAATCCTTCCCAGTCATGTGTGAAGACAGAGGTGCCACCGGCCCATTAGGCAGTAGATTGTGACTTTATCAAAGAGAAAGCAGAAAAAATTAAAACCATAGGAAATGTCATTCAAAGATAGGGGGAAAGGCCCCTAAATTTGCAAAAGCTGTTTGTTTTACAATGTAGCATCTTGGAAAAGTGGGAAGTGTCAACTAACCAGATGCTTTCAAATGGAAGCATCGTCTCTCAGGATACCATCAATTCCCCTGTTCTTCCTGGTGCACAGGCTGGATAGCAAGGGGTTGAATTGAACAGGTGCAACACCTGTAGATTTGGCATTTTCTAAACTTTTTGCCACTTGACTTTGCAACTTAGATAAGTTCTGGAATTTCTTTACATGCAGGACACGTCCACACATGTCCACATATACGCACACTTGTCAAAATCACTTGCTGTGATGCATTATGCAGACTTTTGAGAAAAGTTAATATGATCCTGGAGTTTCCATAATGGCTAAATTGGCTTTTACACAAAATTGTCTCTGCTTGGTGAGGAACTTTAATTTAACTGATCTTTTTTGTGCAACTTGATGCCGAGTGCATTGTGGCAGTCCAGTGATAACAATAATACTAATATATGGATTCCGTCTGCTGGCTCTATCAGGAGATATTTCTTTGTGTTATGATCATGGATGTTTGTATTGAGAAAATTCAGCCCTAAAGAACAAACTTATTAATGCCTTGGCAACTCAAATCTTTAGCTATAAAGTGCAGAGAAATCTGGGTCTCAAGGAAATTGCTTTCATTTATTCAGTTCTTTTAGGGGCCTAAGCACTTTCGTGGCTTGCTATAGGCATTTCACAATGGCAAAGGAATTGCATCTCTTGGGCCTTGAAGTGTAATTAATGGTTCAATCCACCCCATACCTAAGGAAAAGCTTTTTTAATTACCAATCAAAAAGAATTTTGGAATTGATCAAATAGTGCTATCAAGGGGGCAGCCTTGGTAAACAGACCTCTGATTTGTTCATCCAAGGGTTTAATAACAGTAGTTAAGTGTGAGTCCAATAGCTAGAAAACAGCCCTTCTGTCAGAGATGGTCCTGTGAGCTCCAGCTGCTTGAGAGGGCAGAATGATCTCCTTTAATTTTGACCCTTTCTTTTGCTGCTAGAGCTCTGTGGACTCACTGTGACATCTGAGCCATCAGTCAGCAGCTCTCTCGAGCCACATGATGCGTGTGTTTGCCATTTCTCTGCCATGGGAGGGGGATCTGTGGTGTGGTGGGATGGCCCCAGCCTGAGGCTGTGCTGGATGTCACTGCAGGAGCGGGTCATGAAGGCAGATGGCTTTCAAAGAGCATCAGCTTTTGGATCAGTGGATTGGAGAAGGCTAGGTCTGGTATTAGTTGATTTTTCTCCACCTCTGCCGCTTGCTCTGCCTCGTGACCCATTTTTCAAATCCTCTGGGGACACTGGGTATTCCTTGCGCCACTCAGAAAAATGACACAAGAAACTCCAAATTAAAACAGACCCTTAGGATTCTTTCCAGGTTAAGCAGAGTGCAATGTAATGGGCCTCTTTGCAAGGAATATTTGAAGTGGAACAGATCAGAGATTTCCAGGAATCAGAATTCTTGATTAGCAGAAAATGACAACTGAAAAAAAAAAAAAAAAGTAAAGGCCTAAAAATGTTTTTTGTCAGGCTGAACATCTTCTTTGAAATGTTTATTTAAAGAAAATGTTAAAACCAATGAAATGTTTACCTTCTCATTAAAAAAAAATTAAAATTATGAATTTTCTATCACTAGCCTCTTCCAATACTTCCAGATTAAATATGAGGTCATAGTAAAGTGAAACATTAGGTAAAATGAAGCATTTCATTTTTTCAGATGGCTGTGTTTCACAATCACAGTTTAGGTATGATATTTTCATTTCAATTTGGCTTTCTTTATATAGGAAAAGATTTGATTTTTTTTTTTTTTTGCACCATTCTCAATAAGTCTAAAAAACCATGCTAAAATTCTGAAACCCCCATTTTGCCCACTCTGAACATATGATGTAAATTGAAGCAGAAAGAAGAAAAAAACCCACAGAGGCAGAAAGTGGAGCAGACAGAATTACCTCTGGGCAACAGATTAGGATTGTTTATGGGAAGGAAATTCAGTAAGACATGAAACTAACTGAAGTGTTTTAATTAGATTCCAAATCAATGTCCAGATGTGGCTCATGAAGAGCGCGAAGGGGGCGTGTGTGTACACGTGCTCTGGGGCTTCATGTAGATCTCAACCAGCCGTGCCAAGTTACAGGCTGGACATTCTCCCCGGGCTGTGAATCCCCCTACAAATAGCACAGACACCTTTGCACACACAATGTTTGTGTGCACAACTAGTGATACAGCTCCAGAGAGTTGCACCCAAGTCTGAGCTGACTTTTGTCTTGCCTGAGAGCAGAAGGAACTGGTGTTGACTGTGTAAATCCCTGTGCTGCTTCCTGTATGGTGAGCTGGGCTCTGACCAGCTACTCCTCTGTGTTCAGTGCTGTAGTTCTGACTCAGTTCATTTGGGATATCAGCTGACAACCTAAATTCACTCATACTGCTGCCTCAGGGCAAGTTGTGCTTATTTGTGTATCCCTGTGTATGCCAAAGGATTATTCAGTGCATTTTGGGAAATGTTTCTTATTTGGTTGTGAAGGGCTCAGACTGGAACTTTGTAAAGCCCCCAAAGGAGGTGGAAAAATCACCTGTTTCTTTGGCTGGGAAAGAAAACTTTGTGAGTCATAGGTACTGTCAGCACCTACACCCCAGTGCTCTGTATTTGCAGAGTCCCTCTGTAGTTGTCACTGTGACCTGACCCTGTTTATGAAGGTAGTGTAGGTCTTGTCCCAACCTCTGCTGAAGCTCTGCTTGCTTTGCATAAATAGTGATATAATAATTGTAATGTGGGATCAAACCCTTGTCTCCAGAGTCCCAGGTCGCCATTAGCGCTTTGTATATTTACTTAGTTGTACAATGTTAAATTGCCCCAGTGAAAAGACTGACCAATGAACAGGTTAACACAATGACCATCCTTCCCAGTAATAATAAAAAAAAAATATTGGGAAACCTTCCAGCCCCTTTTTGAGGCCATTACCAGGAAGGTTCTCAGACTGATTTGGTTTGACAAGCAGTAGGGCATGGCTGTGAGGCAGGACCACAGGGCTGCCCAAATTATACTACACTAATCCTCTGCCTCCTTCTTTGTTGGGCTGAGGGGCTGGTGATCCCCAAGGCTTTGGGTAGACAGCACTCAGGTTTCATGCAGTACAGAACTTGGAAGCAGAGCCTCCCCAGCAGCCAGACTCCATGCTGGCTCTGTAGTAGCAGTGCTGGACATGTGGCAATATCTGGTACCTGATAGAAGTTTTCTCTGGCTTTTCCCATCAGATTCATTATTGATTCCCTTTTGTTTAGTGCTAGGCTTTCCAATTAAGTAGTGACTTTAATTATACCGCAAAGTGTATAACATTGGTTCTGATTATTAGCACTGACCTGTGGGGTAATGAAAAGAGCACCAGAAAGGCTAAATTAAAAAGAATCATAAAAATGAACAATCTTCTTCCAAAAAACCACCTTATGTTCAAATGCAGTAATTTCCCTCTTTTACATTTTTGCAGTGCCTTTGTGTATATTAATTGTTGAAGACAAGTTCTGCATGACTGTCAGCACTAATAAATGTAGATTCAGTGAAGGCTGAATTTGATTAACTGGGGAGCATGAAAAATAACTGATTGCAATGTTGTGTTTAAATGCAGTGAGACTGGAAGCCATTCCCTGCAATTTGTCTGCACCAGAACGTATTCTTGAATACATGAATAGTTTATCTATGGTGGATTGCATAACATTGACTAAAAATTAAACATCTAATTTAAGGCAATCGACTTGGCTGCCTTTACAGTCAGTGGAGAAGAAGACATGGCAGCATTGCTTATCATGTCGAGTGTGTAAAGTACTCTGGAGGTCTCTCCCTCAGGAACCTAGGACAGCCAGTTTACATAGGATCTCAGGTGAAAACAAAATGTTGGCATACAGAAATGAAAGGGAATTTCTATATTAGAAACACACACTGAAGAATGACCTACCACCATGGACAGCCTGGATAAGGTCCCCACCCAGCAGCTGTGGAGGCAAAACTGTGGATACAACCCAGTTTTCATCTGGGAGGAAAAGAAAATCAAAAAGCTGTTCTGCATCCCTGTTTTTCTTACCTCTCACAAATGTGTCTTGTGTGACCTGCACATTCACTTGCTACCTTAAGCACAACTGCTTGGGGTAATTTTTTGACCTTGAAAACAGAAACCACAGTATTTCCACAGCAGAAGGAGTATTTCCTTCTCCAGACAAGCAATGGTGGGGTGCTGTCTTCAGACTGTGTAAGCTGTTTTTTTTTCCACAGGTAAATACATATCTGTAGTGCAGAACCACTACTGAGCTCCAGCCAGGACTTGCTGCTGTGTGTGGCATTTCAGTTTCTTTCATTTCCCTCCCCTGGGCCCATGGCTGGTTGTTGCCCGCTATCACTTCCAGGGAGAAAAGGATATTCCTGTAAATTTCTGAACTGTCATGTTGTGTTACACTCCATGGTGTCACATTACAGGATAAAAAGAAGTAGCAGAACAAGACAGGCAATGAATTCAGGGTGGTATTTCTTTTATGTTTCCTTGCATGTGTCTCTGTTACACTACACCTGAGATCCTTTTTAGGGCTTTGAAGGAGTTCTAATGGTTTGAAATAATGTTCCCCTTTTCGTCCTTAAAATATGTATGCAAATTTAGTTCTGCTGACAGTGTGAGATATGTATTACCTCTGAATGTCTTCCTGGTGTAACTTTCAAAATTAGCAAGTTTTCATTCCCATTTTATTTGGGTAGGTTTCATAGTCTAGGAAAGTCAAGGTTTCAGGTCACATAACCTCGAGGTATTTTAGTTGTTGTTGTTTGTGTCTTTGTGATAAAAACATGAACAGGCCAAAATGTCAGACAATTTACTCTTCTGTCTGAAGTAAAACTGACTTGTGAACTCCCAAGTTGATGTAGTGTTTCATTTTAATAGTGTCAGTTCTTGCTGTGTCTCCTGTTTTGAGTGAATTTAGTGCTAATAAAAGTGAGAGACTCTTAAAAGTAGCCAGAGTCAGAAGAACCTGACAGTTACAGGCCAGCAAATGTAAGCTCCCTGTCTTGGTCAGCTTGATCTAGATGCTTTTCAAGGTTTTGCTTCTCTGAAACGGCACCTACCAGTTAAGTTGTTTGGGAATTTTATGACACTGAAGTATGGGGCCTCTATTTTCTCTTCCTTCAGCTTTCTGAAATGTTCTTGGGTTCTGCTATACTGCTTCTAGACCTCTGCTGTGGTCTTAAAAAGAAACCAGTCAAACAAGGTCACCTTGCTGGATGCAGCTCCAAAGGAGGTCCAGGGACAGTTGCTTTCCATGCAGTCTGCACCCTTTTCCTTGTTTCTACCAAACCAACTGGCTGTCTTAACAAGAACTCTGTGCAATTTTGGCTTGCATCCCTTTGGCCACAAGAAATCCTGCAGCAGCTACCTGTTCCCACCTGGAGGCTTCTTTTGAAATATGGTGCAAGCCCTGAGGAGCAGGACCTCCAGGCCTGTGCCTTTTTGCCTTCTTTGTAAAACCAGCACCAGACTGATGACTGTTGTCTGTTTTTTGGCTGTGCAGGAACGTTTAAATAACTTTTGTGAAGCAGGCAGCTTGCCACATATGTTACTCAGTCTCAGAACTTCAAGTTCCGGTGCAAAACCCTCTCTGTTTTCTGCGGAGAACTATGTTATAGCTGATGTATTTTGTAGGGATCACTAAGGCAAGACAAGAAGCCATTCAATGGAGGACAACAGCAGAATTGGATACCCAGCACAAATACATTCATCTCCTTCTGTGTCTGAACTAAAGAGAGAAAATTAGTACAATTGCCATGCAGGCATCAGATGAAACCCCTGTTCCCTTGGCCTAAGAAGTCCACCCGCAGTTTCTGGTGATTGTGTTGTGTCAGGATTTATCAGCGAGGCATTGGCAGCTTTAAATTACTGGACATCTCGTCTCTGTGTATTACTACTGCACAAAGCTGTTTCTCATCTTCTAGCAGTGAAACCCTCTGGAATTGCATTTTACCTGTGTGAGATGCCTTCAGGTTGTCAAATTGTTCTTTAATTAGTTTATTTTCCTCTTTGCTCCAAGGGATGAGTATATTATTTATTCTATACTCCCAGACTTTTGTTAGTCTGCATTTATGTATTTTGTCTTCTGAGTGCCCTAGCAGAGGGCTGGCCTCTGGGGGGGTATGAAACACACCTCTCTGGCAGACACGGCAGTTCAGACTTGACTAATGGTAGAATATTAATAGCAGCAATAATAATTAAAACAGTGCACTAAAATACCCTTGAGTGCTGTTGCTAAGTTAGTCTGTACCCCTAAAATTTCAGAGGAAAGTCATAAATTTTAGTTATTTTCATCCACAAAGTGAACAGTTGTCTCACTCAGCAACCGGAGTAAGCTTTCATCCCCGCTGTGGATGTTTCATTAGGACACAGTTCTCCCAGAGGGTCATGGTGCAGTTTACATTAAACTCAAGATAAAAATGACATTGAAGCTTTGCTCCTGTATTTTCTACACTGCCTGAAAACAAATGCTTGACCTACGGCTGGTCCACTGGCTTATTGCCTTGGTGTTATTAACCCGCCTGTACCAAGAGACTGGGAATTTGTGTTCTGTTTACTCAGAGAGGAGCACTCAGCTCCTCTGCCTGACAGATCTGGGAATCTATGGAAGCAGTGGGGGAAAAGTTTCTCTAAGTACAGATCTGGGCAAATAGACTGGATGGAACAGGCTGAGTGTGTATGTCTACAGAAGAGGGATGAGGAAGGGCACGGTTGTGAACAGAGCCTGGGCACACAGTTAATGGGAATGCTCTGGGGGCAGGGAATTCACCTCTATAAGCAAGGAGGAAAAGATAGCAGATAACACAGAGTGAAAAAAAAAAGTAGTTTCTCAGCAGGCCAGTTTGGGCAGAAGCAGTGCACAAACATTGAATGTTACAATGGCCAGTTCTTCCCCGAGTCAGGACAAGACCAACATCTGTCCTTAGCCCACTCAAATTCAGTCATACTTAAGTATGTTGCCTTTTCCAGGATCTGTTCCTAATTTCTGTCAACCTGAGTGAAAAAGAAGTATATGTTGACCTGTTCGGGTTTTTTTTAATCAGGGTAAGAGCTCATAAATACAAAAAGTCCCCATATATTGCACTGTTTTGCTGCTATGAAAGGTGTGTTCTAGATGTTAGATGTGTGCTAGACAAGTAAATGTGGCTGGGTTTTTTAAAAATGTTTTCTAAATGTAATCAAAATGAAGTCAAATCAAGAGTTGTCTGAAGTTACTTAAACTGAAATTATATAAATAGTTAGAAGGTAAGGAACTGTTGTTAACATTTAACTTCTAAATGCATGAAATTGTTCAATACTGTGCTGTTCACCTCTAACTAGCCTTTAATTTGAACAAAAGCTATAAAAGTACAATTAGGCTCCAGTCCAATGAAGCACTTAAATATGTTCCCAGTTTTAAGTGTACGAATAACCCCAGTGAAGTTAAGACATACTTAACTGCTTTACTTAAAGAGGACGTTTCATGAAGTAGTTATAATGTGTAAAGAACAATCCTGCAAGTTTCACTGGGAAAGACCTAGAGAGGAGTAAAGTCCCATCAGCACTTCAGAATCTGACTTATCCTGTGGGGTCCTAATCCAAAGTGCAGAGATCTTTGGATGTGCTCAATCATCTGCTTGTCAGGCAGTTTCCTACCCCTGTCTGTGAAGGGGAACACATACAGCACATGCACCTTCATTTGTCCTCTCTGCCTGACTCAGACATGGCTTTTTATAAACATGCTGCTGCTACCACCAGGTTCTCAGCTCAATCCCATATAAAACATCTAAACATCATGGATTTAATACTCCCATTTTCAGTGCTAAATCAATGTTCTTTATGCATTTGTTCTTGGAACACTGCTCTATTTGAACTATAATTCTTCCCACAAACTATAAACTCAGTCTGTTTTCACTCTGATAGAAATTGATCATTTGAAGTAAGAGGAAGGAGCCTGTGACTACTGTTTAAGCATTTCAAGGCCATTGCTGGTTAGTCAAATCAGCTCGTGCACATCTCAGCAAAGTGCTGTGATTACCAGGGAAGTATTACCTTTCTGGGCTACAACCAGCCTTACAGCCGCTGGGACAAGTCAAGATTAAGTGCTTCTCACTGCAGTTTTGGCAGGCAGTGATGGGGTGGGTTTACTCAGTTTATGGCTGACCTCCCATTTGATGGCTTACTCCTCCAACGATCCTGCATTTCTACACAGATAGAGGGAAACATTCTGCTGCATAACTGAATTTGACCAAAGATTAAAGCTGGTCGCCTGTGAAATACACTGGAGCACATTAAAGAAGAGATTGTTTGCCAAACATAGTTGTATATCCTCCCAAAACCATAAAAAACATTGTTAGCTGAAGTAATAGTGGAAAATTATTGCATTCCTCTATTCTCCTCCTTACCACCACACTGCAACGTGACAGCAAACCTGTAATGGAATTCATGAAGAGCTCTGCAGCAGTTACCTTGAAAACTTCCTTATTGCCCTACAATTTTAGGGAACACTGCGATACTCAGCTTCTGTCCAGCACCAGCAACACCAGCTGAGGGAGTGAGATAGTCAAAATTAAACAAAAGTGCCTGGAATTTTTAATATTAAATACTTGCAGTACATTTTTTAATAGTCAAGGCTAACTTTCTGTATTTGCATATTATTATCTGAATAACAAACAGCTTCAAGAGTACAGCAAACTGTTCTGTGCAAACGGAAAAAGGTGATTTTACTCTTATACATTATTTATTGAAAATCATTCCTCTGATTTCATCAACTCCACTGTTTTTCCCTTTTGTCTGGCATGGACTCAGAACTCAATAGGAGAGGCTTCAGAGAAGGTGGTTATCTTCAGATATGTAGTCTGCTTTTGGATATCTTGGCTGTTACCATCTCACTCCGTGCAGACATGCTGGGATTAGTTCTTCCTTTGCCATAAAAAACCTTTTCTAGGATCTTGATGCATCAGCTTGAGTGGAAAAGTACTTCTTAATGGGAAGTCTGCTAACAATCGCTGTGGGAAGTGCAGGTAAGTAGCTGACTTCACATTGCTGACTGCACCAACGACCCTTGGTGGCAGGGATAAGAAGTGGTGCCACAGAGTAGCTGCCAATTTTGTGAATGCACCCTAGAAAACATTTTTTGGCTTCTTGGATGGTTCTTTGTGAACCTACCCTATTTGAAACGTGAGGTTTTAGTTTTGCCAAAGTACTGAGATGAGTCTGTATGTTCTCTGTTCTCCACAAACAAGATAGTTCCCAGAATTAAGTTTTAAAAGGTTGCACAAAAGGTAGTTTTCCTGCATATATTTTGCTGGTAAGAACTTTGAATCAAATTGACACAGTGCCTTTAGTTTTGCCTTTGTTTAGTATGACTTCATCATTTTCACTAGCATTTATATTTCACTTAACTTTAAATTCAAAGAGCTCTCCAATTTAAAAGGCAAATTTTGTAAGACCACCTTTATGTTCTTTTCTAAAGACAATTCCTGTCTAATTTTTACTTTTAAAGGATGCAAGCTAAAGGTCCAGTTGGAATAGTGATCAATATCTTTCTGCAATGCTGAAAGCCATTTCTGTTTAATCACCTAAACTCAGGCAGAATACATGTCACTTGAAATGTAGTTGAGCTCCTCCTTAAATTTAAGTGCAGCACCATTAAAAATAAAGTTGCAGGGGGAATATGTTTTCTTTGGAGATTTTTGAAAAGCATTTGAAGGCAGATTTCAGCTTCTCCATTAATTTCCAATGAGCCTAATGCTTTGTGATGCGGCATGCATACAGCCAGAGGCAGATCTGAACAGGCACACTAGGGGATAGAGTGGAAATTTTTTACAGATGGTATTTCAAAACATATCAGTGACTCAAGTTAAGTTACCAAAAAAAGGCAAATACTTTTTACTACAGAAGGATCTGAGCATGAGCTTTTAGCCATTTCTCATGTTAATAAAGAGGCTTGTTTTAAAAGTGATTGAAACTAGTTTTAGCATTTTTATATGTATAAATCAATAATAGTTTTAGACATGATGGCATGTTTCTGGTATTGTTTGCCTGAGGAAAGCCAGAAATAGCTCACTGAAATACAAGGCCTTTTATGTATGCAGCAGTTACTTTTGGTGAGTCTAATAATCCTAAATATAAGGGTTAGTATTTATGAATGGAGTCATCTTCATGCTGCATATGTTAACTATGCAAATATATCGTGCTATCAGTCACTGACTGACAGTTCTCAGGGCTTCCTACTGTAAACATGCAATAATTTGTCATAGAGAAGGGAGGAATTAAACCAAATAGAGCAAATGTATGATAAAACAAAAGGCACAAACATGTATTGTTTGGTTTTTTGTTTGTGGGTTTGTGTTGGGTTTTGTTTGTTTGTGTGGGTTTTTTTGCACGAGCAATTAGTTGCAGTTGCACTGGCCCGAAATTTTAAAATAAAGGAAAAAGAACAAAAAACCAAAGTCTGATTCTCAGGAAACACTTTTCCAATGTGTGTTATTACAACTTCATGGGGTGCATTAACCAACCTGTGGAACTGCCTGAGTGCCAGCTTGAAAGGGCTCTCCCCGTCATGGAAGTATTACAGGACAGAAATTCTGTAAATTTGGTCTTTCCTATAGGAAATAGGACAGAGAAGAGAGAGTTCTAAGGTATAAAAGACAGGGTTTTTTAAAAAGGCTGCTGCTGTTCTTCATCCTGCAAATCCTACTGACATAAAGTCTAATTATTCAACCTGGATATGGGAAATTCCCAGGACTAGGTATATGCTGGAAAACTCATGGTGTATTGCAATCATCTGTGATTGACATGAAAGGACTTTTTCTTGATACAGGAAGTGTTTGACGTTAGCTCAGAAACAAGGACTTGAACTGGTTTCTTTCTGATGAATGTGGGGATATTTTTCTTAGTCTTTTGAATGCAAAATAAGAAAATAATGTGTCAAGGAACATACGAAAAAAAGTTTCTGGGAATTACCACAGTATGGAACAGCTTTAAAACATCACTTTATGAGAAAATGACCGTTAACATCACTATGTAACAGAAAAGATGGAGGACAGGTTATTTTATTGGCTTTTCTCCGACTTACAACACTAAAAAGAATTGCACTGTATCTTGTAGCTGCACTTCTCTAAATACATTAAGGAAGACGGAGAAGGTGTTGATTTTTCTTCTGCTGAATAAGTCAACAGAGGCTGTTCCATAAGGAACATAGACTGGGAAGAAGATACCTCCTGGTGTCACCATAATTTCTGGCTTTTTCTGAAAATGACTCTCTTTTTCCTTTTGATGTAAAGTACAATGGGCTGCTTTTCTCAAGGTACCATGAGCATCAGTGTTCTGTACCACTGCTCTCTTGACCACAGTTGTATTTATGTTATGTAATTCTTACGGAATGAAGCTGCAAAACAGGAGAGAGTAAGAGCAAGTCTTAAACTCAAAAGTTTGCCATTTGTTTTTTGGGGGGTTTTTTGTGTTTTTTTTTTCCCCTTTTGGATAGGGCAGGAAAATCCATCCTTAATAGAAAGAGGATGTTATAGTATAATACAGTTAACACCTTCTGCTGAGAAGGAGAATTAATTAGGAAGGAGTTGGAGCCTCTGGCTGACAGATTCATGATCCATGAAGCTAATCAGTTTTGTAGCCTGTCACTGCTTTTGCTGCAGACTGGTCAGCAGCTGGATCCCATGCTGGGCAGGGAGATGTTTGCAGCTTGTCACGTTTTCCCTGTTGTGCCAATGTGGAACAAGAAAGTAATGTTTGTTTATTTCTGCAGCTCAGAAGTTACTATTACATCTAGCACTAGCTGTAAAACCTCAGTGTCTTTCTGGAGAAAGAAATCAAGCGTTGAACTCACCACTAAATTTAGTGGTTTAGCTGTGGTAAATTGTCTGTGCCTACAGAAGTCACAGCAGCATTTAGGTGCAAAAGGGTAGCCACGTAGGTAAGATTACTCTGAGCCTTTGGTTTAACAGGGCTCAAAACACACATTGACCTGATGATTTAAAGGAGCATTTGTTAGCATTAATGAGCAAGAATTCAATAATCTTTTTTATATTTATCTTTGTCCTTCCATTGATCATGTGCCAAATGAAGAGTTGTTCCACCTCTTTCTCCTGCTGTGGCTCTAAAACATGAACACAGACCATTCTGCAGCTTTCAAGGTACAGAGCATGTTGGGGTAGGGTTTTTTGGTGCCAGAACTGTAGATGTTTCTTCATGCCCAGAAATTTCATCAGGTTTGTGAAGGAAAGAAACCCACAGTCATTCCCATCCCAGTGGTTCACTGGAAAAACATATCTTGTGTTAAATACTTTAAAGATTCATGAAGCAGCTTTAATTTTGTTTGCATTTCTTCCTGAAGGGTAAAGCTGTCAGAAACCTCTAAATGCATTGCCTAATCCATTTCCAAACTCAGTATATTAAGGTCTGCAAGCAAAACTCATTTTTGGAGTTTAGCAAGTTTACAGACAGGAGAGAAGGCAGGAGAAATAGAGCAGGAAAGGTTTTTCTTTCCCTGGTAATGCAGTGAACTACCTACATGGCTGCAGTGTCAGTTGTTCACGAAAAATAGTGCAGCCCAAATGGACTGTAAGAGCAGCTCTGATGAATAGAGGACTTACATGTTTCTGTTGGATCAGATACAAATTGAGTAAATACATCTATCAGGGAATGAAGGTTCAGACAAAAGAAAATTTCCTTCCCTTTACTGCCTCGCAGCCTACAAGGTTGCTATGAGGAGGTTCACATGCAGCTGAGTAGCTTTTGTTTTAGCATGTCCCAGTTTATAATCTATGGCCTTTTTATGTTAGTACATGATTTTTTTTCCAGGGTTCTGGTCTGCCAACCAAAACGCTTTTCCTGTTTTCTTACGCCTGCAAAGACAGTGCTCACAGTTGGGCGCAGGAGACTGACTGGGAAATGTTCATTTAAGGAACTGATTCAGTGCAAGGGAAAGAATGAGTGAAAACCATCTCCAGAATAGAGAAAAATGGCCTGGCATCAAGCTCTCTGTCATGTACAAAGGAAATACCTCTGGTTTGCCAACCAAACTCTACAGTAGCAAATACAGAGTGAGAACACTCAAAGACCTTTCCTAAGACAGCAGCAGGGTTCCTCAGGTTTGATGTTTGGCATGTTGTATGAAAGGTGCCTGGAGGGCTGTTTCACATATCAGGTCTAATCCATCCTCAGCTGGCCCATGGAAATGATTAGCCATGGCATTGTCAGCCTTTGCTGGGCATCCCTGCTCCTAAACCCATCCCGCAGTGTGTCCTTCCACAGTGTACCTGCCTGCCCTGGAGACAGGCTGTGCTTCTCATGCAGACCTGAACTCCTTTGCTGATGGTACACTGTGGGGCCTGATGACAGTTCATAATACTCATTTAAAATCACAGTAATATTAAATGTAAACTATGCCTGGCCAGCTTGGAGTATTGCTAGCTACCACAGAGGTCAAAGGTATGTTCTAAATTCTTCCTGAACTCAGCAGTGTTAGATGTTAATGAGGCCAAGTTTTAGCCATCAATTACTGTAATTGTCCTCCTTCACCCAGTTGCCGCAGTTCATAGTGTGGTCATACCTAGTGCAGAGAAGTGGAGAGCATGATGGTACCCAGATCCCTTCCCTGGCAGAGCACTGGGGTGCCTTAAAGACCCAGGCACTTTCACTGTACAGCCTCAGGGCTGCCAAAAAGGGATGATTTCTTACCACACTTCTGTTAGTGGTAAGGTGGAAGGATTATAAAAGTGTGCCTTGCTAGTACATCTTTCTGCAATTTGATTTCTTCACATTTCTAGTAATTTTCTTCTTGTAAGAAATAACAAAACTGACTAGTCTTGTGCTAAGCTCCTCCATCATTAGTCCGTAGGTTTCTTGGCTGATGCTTTCCCTCTGTCTCCAGGCTGCCACTCCAACCAGTTTCTGTGAGGATGCCTGTTGTTGAAAGTCAATAGGTTTGTTACAGCCCTGCTTTTTTCCTAGGACTTCTCTGTAATGAACTCTCCCTCACAGTGCTCCAGGACCAGAGTCAAGGGACTCCACTAAGGAGGACTTCATGTGTTCTGACCCTCTGACTTTCTCCACCTTGCACACAGCCACAACTGACCTATTGCAGTGCACTTGCTCCCTTGGCAGCCCCTGGCCAAGCAAAAGTGGCAGGAGGTGATAGCTGTGGTTGTGCTTTGATGGCAGTGTGTTCTTGTGTGTGACTTGCTAATGCCACTATTTGGCTCAGTGTGTCAAGTGCTGGTTAGAGTTTCTTGGAACAGAGGCAGTATTAACTGTAAATTGCTGTGACTGGTATCTAATTAGAGAATACACTGGGAAGAGCTTGGGCGACAATCCAGCAAAGCACTTAAGCACCCACTGATTTTTAAGGAAAGGTCCCTTAACTGGGATTGCTCATGCTCTCAAACATCATCAGAAGTGTTTGTTAGTGGACCAGTACTTTCTCCTGACTACCTCACTATCTCATTTTCTGAAGTGACCTAACGAGTTGAGAGTTCAAGGTTGACTTGCAGTCTAAAGGAAATAAACTCCTAAATCACTGCTGTGCTTTGAAAAGTCTACTCAGCTGGACAGCTGCTTTTGCTGTTCTTTATCCTCACTGCAATAAATAAAATGATGACAGCTTTTAAACCACAGCTAAATTCTGAGGTTTGCCTTTTCCCACCTCCATGTTCCTGTTGCAGTGGAATTACCCAAGATATTCCAAATTGTAATGGTCAGAGTGCTCTTTCCAAATGCAGCCATAACACAGTTTTCCAGCTATGTTCTGCTCACAGAAGAAGGGGGGAACTGACAGTGGAGTGAGAAGTGATAGGGATGATCTAATCCAGGTGGAATAAGAAATTCAAACCAGCCTTTTCTCTAAAGCACTCCATGATGCCCTACAATGTAAGTAATCACTGAGAACTAAGGCATGAAAAGTCTGGTGAACCAGCAAGACTATGGAGTCACACTTAGGACAATAATGCTTTGATTTTAATATGATGAAGGACAAATAAATAAAAAATGAGGAGATTATGGTTTAGGTGTGCTGGTTTTAGAGCTCGAATTAGAATTTTTTTCTCAGGATGAATGTGGAAGGATGGCAGAAAGGCACTGGGATTAGTCCTACTCAGCCTTTCAGTCTGGACAGGAACATGTGCCTGGGTGCCCAAGTGTTTCAGCCCACTTGCCAATAAAAGAAATACATTTTACTCAGAAGTTCAGCAAAATTCCTTGATTAGGAGGTAAAGGAAGCCCAACCTAATTCATTGAGGTCTTGTGAACAATTTTAGTGGTTCCATGTCTTTTCCTAGGCAAAATACTTTGGTCCTTTTCACACAAGCCTCTCTACTTCTGACATTTGTGGTCATCCCACCTTTCCTTTAATTCCTTGCCCCCCAATGTAGTAAATGCTTCTTTGACTGACCTCTCACTCTTCTTGTACTCCCCACTCCTCTGCCACAACCACCTTTTTGTCTCCAGACTTGTTATGTGTTTTCTTTCATCCCTTCCTTCCAGCCAGCTCTGAGTGTTGATGCAGAACCATGAGGATGGATGGCCTGGGATGGGCTCCCTCCTCTGCCTCACTTCCACCAGCAGTGCATCCACACTCCCTGGGTCCAATTTACCAAGATGCAATTTGCCATGTTCTGCTGGTACAGGCGAGGCTCTGGAGCAAATTGCTGTCACATCAAAGATGTCCCTCATCATGGGAAATCGTACAAGGTTCATGTTTTTTAGCTGATGGCTTTTTCCTGTCAGTGAAGTATTCCTGAGGGCCTTCTTTGTTATGTCAGTGTGGTCAAGAGGAAAATTGCATTCAAAAAGGAATTCATGAAGGGGGCTGTGTCAGAGCATTTACACCTCCTGCAAACCTCTGTCCTTGTTCCGGGTTCATTTTTAGGCTGGGTAAGAAAGCTGCTTAGCCAGAAGTTTTGCACAGTGGTCCTCTGTGTGGTACAGGCCACCAGCAAGCTGCCAGTAAGTAGTAGCTGTGGTAATAACACTGTAATCAATGGCAACTACTCAGGTCCCTGTGCAAATAGTACTGGGATAAGGAGTTATGAATAATTGCACTTTACTAGAATTCATAACTGATTTCCAGAGGTTACTCAACAGTCAAGTATTTGTTGCCCTCCTTATCCCCATGACTGCTGATGGGGGTGAGGGGGAAATGATTGTTATGTCAAAGTAGTGAGCAAAGAGGTCAGAAAGTTTGATAAGAGCAGGAAAAGTCATTTCCTGTGATATCATTAGCAGTAGTTTAGAGATCACCTTCAGTAATTGCTATGGTAATTCTGAATGGCTTTTGACTGTGAGAACACATAGGTAGTTTTTAAAGTTAGAGTATTTGCTAGTGGGAGAGATCCAGTTCTGAGGTACCAGCAGACCTGCTGATGGTTCCCCTGGGAGCACAGTCAGGGTGTAGCATTGTGGGCCTTCTGCAGGTTGTTTTTGAGCAAAGTCATTGATACTCCTTTGGTTTTCAAGAGAGGCTTTTAACCTTCCCGTGGAAGGAGAGTTGCTACAAGTCTGTGTGCATGCTCATACCCCTTGTTTTATACAGGTTGCTGCCCCTAGCTAGGTTGCTTCTCTTGAGCTTTTACCACATCTTTGGGGTTAAACTGGAAAAAATCTGCAAATCCCTATATGAGACAGAGAGCAAGGAGGAGAGGATGCTCTTCACTCTATTTTTATTCCCAGTGGCTACTTGGGTTTTAATTGTGTCTTTCTTCTGCCCAGGTGCAAACAGATGACGTACCCAGACGACCTGCCCCAGATCTCCGTGGTCTTTATCTTTGTGAACGAGGCTCTCTCTGTCATCCTGCGCTCAGTGCACAGCGTTGTCAATCACACCCCCTCGCACTTGCTCAAGGAGATCATTCTGGTGGATGACAACAGTGACAATGGTGAGCATTCCCAACTTTTTCTCTGTGACCCGAGTGATTTCTAGATGGGAAATGTAAATCAGAGGGAGTTTGGTCACTGAACAGCCAAAATGCTTATTTTTTTTAATGTTGGATGAAACAGCTTTGAGTAATTCTGCATTGAGGCAGCCAGGAGAGGAAAGTCATATGTGCAACCACTGACTACAGCTAATAACGATTGACTCATGTCTTGGTATAAATTGTCATACGTCTATTGAAGTCAGTAGAATTTGCAAGAGTTCCTGTTTGTTGATGGGAGTGTTGATTGAGCCATTTGCACAAAGTTGTGAATAAATATTGACTATTTGTGTAGCAAATAAACATTATGTGGATAACACTTGCGGATTTCATTTAAATCCTCACAGAATAAATGACATTTGTATAGGCAACCTTAATAGGACGTTTTTCTCCAAATTTTCAGGTCCAGAGGAATATCATCATTAATAGACTAAAATTTTTATTTCTGCTTCCAAGGAAAAGTGGTGTGACAGATTCTCCTTAAAGGTGGTTTCTACTCTTTTGCATAGCAGCACACTATTTCTTCATGATTAAAACAGGTGTTGATAACATCAGATTTTGAAATTAATTTTTTTTCCTGAGATAGGGAGTAAATTAGTATATGAGAATGGAACAGAATGGGCACAAAGCACATGACATTTTTAGATCACCTGGTTCATTAATGCTAAAACATTACAGAAATCCAAACTCAAAATGTATATACCTATAGAATGCTATTGATCAGTGCAGTACAATCAGGTTTGAAGAACTCTCAAGATACAAGGGACTGGCAGCGTTGTTGTGTTTTAAGTTGTTACACCTTAGACTTCTAAAACTGCTGCATCTTCTAAAGTATTTATTTAAAGTAAGTCTCAAGTTTAGCATTTCTTCCACAGAACAACTTTTATTAAGTCTCTCAGTTTTAAGTTGCCCTTATTCTTCAAGATCCCTGAAGAGAATGGAAGGTTGCGAGAGTAAAGAGCTCAAACAAAAATGAGTTCCAAACCCTATAGATTTAAGAAAAACGTTATGCAGTTCAGATTTCAGCTATGGCATTGTAACCTATGGAGTAATTATGTGAGATTGCAAAGTGTTTGAGTCAATGTAATACTGAGGAGAATTGAACTCATCATTTCTCAGTGAACTCTTATATGGCTTTTCTCTGCCACTCGTCTAGATAACTGGAGATTTATCAGGTCTTTGATTCCAATGATAATGATTCTGCTGGGTATTATAGATCACAAGAATGAGGATTCTAATTCCCTGGAAGCTTCTACTGGTTTTCCTAATAAATACATTTGAGCAAAAGCCACATTTTGAATAAGCTGCAGTGTAAATGAATTACAAAACTGGATTGATTTTTAAAAAATGGAGTGATCATTTTGGTAATTTTCCTGTTTATAAGCCTCTTAAAATGAAGCTGAGAAAGGGGTGAATGAGTTCTGCTCCATCTGTGGTTGAATGCCTGAAAATGACAAAAAGAGAAGTCTGCTTGAAATCTTCAATACCCATTTAGTTCAACAGGAGAGAAGCCTGGTATTGAGGAGCCTTAATTATATTTAAGGGAAAACCCTTGAAATGAAGGGAAATTAATTGTGATCTGAAATAGGTCTTGACCCAAAATCTATTGAGGTTATTTTTCAAACTCTCATTGAACAGCATAAATCAGAACAAAATCACCAGACTCCCATGTTACACTGCTTTATGGTCAGAATCGCTCCTCCAGATGTCTGTTGTAACCTAATGCAGGTCATCAAAGAATTAGAATAGGAAGTATTTAAAAATATTTTGGCAAATTACCTCTTCAAAACTATACTCAAATCTATCAAGTCATATTAAATTTGGGCAAATCTCTGATGTGCAGAGAATTTCTCTGAGCTGATGCTCCCGGAACTGGTCCATGCCACAACTGCAGAACTCTGTATCTCCAATGCTGTCTAAGGGTTTAGGGATATTTAAAGATTTCTTTCCCTTTCAGTTGCAGCATAAAGCATAAGAAAACATAACACTGCAGGGCTTTTCTCATTATAAATGTTTGTGTGAGTTTGTTTTTCCTTTTTTTTTTTTTTGTCCTGCAGTTGAGTTAAAATTTAATCTGGACCAGTATGTCAATAAAAGATACCCAGGTCTGGTGAAAATCGTGCGCAATAACAAACGAGAAGGGCTGATCCGAGCCAGGATTCAGGGCTGGAAAGCAGCAACCTCTCCTGTCGTCGGCTTCTTTGATGCCCACGTTGAGTTCAACATTGGTTGGTAAGTGTTGGCTGCTCCCAAAGGAAAACTGGCACTGTTAGAGTGTGCCCCGTGTCTCAAGGGCTGTGGAAGATACTTGCTCAGCTGCAGGGAAGCTGGGAAACTGTAGGGGTGAGATGGCTGCAGGCTGGTGTTATCACATTAGCAATTACTTTTGAATAATGTCCTTGATTATTGCAACATTGCTGAGAGTCTTCTGCAATGACTGCAAGATCCATGAAAAAACTGTTGTGCCTGATCTAGTATAGCTCAGTGAAGAGAGAAGGAATTGAAACCGCAATGGATGTGAAATCCCCAAAGCAGTCAAATGGGGAGACACCATTAAGCAGGCTTTGGGCTGGAGGCGAATGGATGCTTTCAAGTACTTTTTTTACCTTCTTGTCATCTTCTATCACATCTTCTTGGAAACTTGAATACCAATCTGATTTCCTCATAAATTTTCTTGCATTTACATTTGAGAGAAACATTAAAGTATTTTCTACATTTTTAATGGGGCTTGAAATTAGTGCACCTTTTCTCATCCCCCTTTGGTTTGCAATGGAGTAGAATGACTGTGGGAAGCAGTTTTGGGTTTAATGGGCCAGATCTGCATTTGGAGTAAACCTTTGTAGCACCACTTGGTGGCCAGTATTTTGCATTACTGGAAGTGAGGACTGAAGGAACTGATATGTACATTCAGCTGAAAAAGGGTTGCTGGGACCTTCAGCATGTAAAATGTGTATTTTCCAAAGATAGGCTGGCATTTGATAATGATGATGTAGAGTTATGGTGGAAATGATTAGGCTCTGCAATTCTGGGAGATATCCTCAAATTAAAACTAAAAATAGCTGTACTTACAACTAGAGAGAAACTTAATTGCAAAGGAGTGGAGTGTTTATTTTTATATGTTCATGAACATCTTTATAAAATATAAGAGGCAATAAGTCCACCTGGTTTATGTTCTTCCCAATTTTTTCCCTATGACTATGTTAGACTTTAATAGCAGTTGTAGTAGTTCTCTAGAAGCTTAAGAGCCGTTTTAATTCATTTATTTACTTTTAAGGCAAGTATATCTGTCAAATCATTGCAAACATTCATCTAGGGTAATATCAGCTGTGGGACAGGATTGGAAACTGGGAAGAGCATGCTCTGAGTGCTGTTCCCAGCTGCAGTTTTCTGAGGCTTTTGGAGATTTTTGTTATCATTTTATAAAGGACATTGAGATCTGATTAATGTTCTGTACCCAAAGAAGCTTTGCAAAGGTGTCAGTAAGCAAGAAAGGGCTTTGTGGTTCCTTTGGGGTTTGTTAGGGTATTTTATTTTTAACCTTACTACATTGCATTAATGTCAGAAAGGGTTGAAATCAGCATAGCCAGAACCCAGACTGCTCAATACATGAGAATGTGTGTATATCTGAGATAAAAGGTGTTTGCATTTATTGCATCCTCCCCGGTGCACACTCAACAGTGTGCTCAAGCCTCAGCTGTTCTGCTGAGCCAAGCCCTGCAGCTGCTCTGAGATCCCTCAGCTCCTGGAGTAGCCACAGCAGGTGAATTTGGAGAGCAAAGTGCACCAGGAGCATCATGCATCCCTTTGAGAGCCCCACGTGTAGGCTCGAGTGTTCCCTGCAGGTGTTTCTGCTGTTCCACTCAACCTGTGTGGCTGCTGAGCCACCTCTAGCCCCATTCTGCCCACCTCCTCCCGGCTTTAATGCTGTCCACCTGTGCACATGCTGTTGACTGTCATCTCCGTTTTCATCTAATCTTCTTTTCCTGGGAGGGACTGAAGTCCTTCCATCTGGACTGCTTTTTTCTTTCCTTTTCCCCACCAGGTTACCATTACCCCAAGTTTATAGCCCTATAAACTTGGGAGTCTCTTGTTAAAGTACTGCTGTTCTGTTCTCCTACTAAGTTGCATCTTGCATGAATATTTCCCCCCATTTTCAATGCATATTTATGTATTCAGAGGCCACATGGATTGCTCCCACTCAAAGCTGTCTATGGATTATTTGTGAGGCAATTAAAAAGAAGCCAATTCCTTTACCACAGAAAAGAGCATTAGCTTTCTGTTTGGTTTGTGTTCCATCTAAAAGTCAAGTGCCTGCAGTGCAATTCTAGTCTCCCAATCTATGGCTGCTTTACCCACCTCGTCAGTTGGCAGATTAATTCATATAGAATCAAAGAAGGACTTCATCACTTTCTTATGAAATATGTAGGACCGACAACAGCAACAAAAAACTTCTTTAAACAGTAGTGGGCCATTTACAGGTGAATTTTTGCATTATTCCTCACTTTAGCATTTTATGGGCTCTCACAGCATTGCTCTCCCGGGACTCTTCTTCTAAACTAAAATACAATCTGGTAGGATATAAAAAAAATACTCTACAGCCTGGCAGGTCAAATTAGCTATTGAATTATTTATTTTGCTGTGCTTAATTGCTGCTTTTTGGCTTCTCAGGTGTAGGAATATGTTATCGCAGAACAGTGATTTTCAACTGACCTGTTGCCCTTAAGGCTTTTGATAGTGTGAGCCAATATTGCTGCTGTGAGAGCAAAAGTGGAGAGGACTGCCTGAAAGGGAAGACATTACAGTTAATTCTCAAATGGAATTTTAAGCTAAAATTACATGATAACATGTGTGTACAGTTCCTATGTAAAATTCTACCTCTCCTGCAGTAGAACCATGGCTGTTTTTAATGGTCACTTAATAGAAGTCAGCAACCCAGCAGACCAGTAGGTATGAAAAGCACCTCTACTTTCCTCTCTGATGTTTAAGCTTGTATAGTTCTGTTTTCCTTCAGTCCTCTGAAGATATCAGCATTCCTGCCCTGACTTTTGTATTAGGTCCACCCACTGTGCATTATGCCACAGTAACCCTGAGCGCAGACCATCACTTCCTGAACCCTGGTTGTGTTGCAGAACATGTAGAACATTGTGTAGACTCCTGTCTTGGAGAGATGTAAAAGAATAACATGATAAGGAGAAGAGAACTTCCCTACATTATGTCTGGGAGCAGGAAAGAGAGATAGCAGAGATAGGGTGTTAATTCTCTGGGGGAGAAAAAGGACACATTGAGTGAAGGAGAGCAGAAATCAGTAAGTGAAAGACAGAAACCACAATATATTAACAGCCATAAAGAGGGTGCTAGGAGCCATAAAAGAAGACATAATGACAGAGTATTATAGTTGCATTCTATCTTAAGAATTGCTTTTGCTCCTATCACTGAGGTAATATCAGAGCACTGAATGGACTTATGCAGTACAGTAGTAATTAAAATTTTGCCAGACAAAGGGGGAGTATCAATAAGGAAGCAGTGAAGTAAGAGGATTTAATCAAGAGATTTCAATATAGCAGATACAGCCTGACATGAGAAAGAGAAACTGAAATATAAGATGAGTATCCATCAGATTGTGTCACACAGATCCCATCATTATGGATTATGCCTGAAGTTGGCAGTGGTTTAAAAATATAGAAAACTGGTGGTTTAATGAACTACAAAGAGCTAAAGATCAAGATCCCAGGGTCTGTGGATGCTACTTTGCAGGTGCTGCCTTATACTGTAAGATGCAGTGCAATTTGCTGTAGTGGACTGTGTAAAAGAAAAAGGAGGTTGATTTCCTCCTGATGTCCTAATTTTGATTATCCCAAGTACTCTCTAACAGAGACATGATTATGTTTTTGTGGGGCACAGCCACAAAGTCTTTGTCCCCCTGAAAGGTCCCTTTTAACATTTTCATGCAATGTACTGGAAACCAATCTCTACCAGCAGGTAAACTCCCTGTCTACCCTATTCGAGCTCAGTTGGATCTTTGGGGACTTGACAAGGTCCAGGTGGATGTTTCTTTCTAGTGAGAGAAGTGGTGAAGTTGAGGGCAAAATTACCTTTGCAGTCCTTCACATGTGCATTCTCTCCCCTCTGGAGGGTTCAAGCACATCACTCCTGCTCAGGACATGGTTCATTGCAGCATCCCTGGTACTGTGCCAGGACTGACCTGGAAAGTTTTATTTATGCAAAGGAAAGGACACGTGTTTATTAAGGGAGGGTTTTTTTCATCCAAAGCCTTTGAATCAATTTGGTAACTTCATGGAATGCATGTTTTAGACAACAAAAGTAAAGTAACATTATCTGAGTGGAGAGGGAAGCAAAATAAGCCATGCGGGCCTTTCAGATCCGTGGGACAGTGCCAGCCTACATACCAGAAAAGCAGCTTCAACTATTCATCTACCTCAACGACCTAGAGTGTTCATTGAAGCATCCTCATTGCTTTTCAGTGGTGCAGAAAAGAGCTATTGAGATTTGGCAGCCAAAGAGCTGATCTTTAACTCTCCAGCAGGCGTTCATGCCCTATTCACTCCATCCTGGCTGGGGGCTGTGGGTCTGAAACTTCCCTGGGCATACAGGAATGCTGATAGAGATGTCAGCTAGGACAGAAAGGAAATTTCTCTCTTTTCTCTTAGAGACTGAGGGAGTATGAAATTTATTTCTTTTTTGGTTCTCTGAGCACTTATTTACAAGAAAGGCATTGTGCATCAAATATTCCTTAGATGGCCTCAGTGAAGAATTATGTATGTTGGTAGATCTGCTTGTCTGCATCTGATAAATGTATATTGTCAGTGAAATGTGAGGTAGCATATAAAATCATGCAAAATAAGCTTTCAGTTTACACAGCTCTTTTTTCCCCTTACATTTCTGTATTAAGTTTATACTTCATGATACCTGACAGTGGTAGAGCCAGAGTAAACTACAGTGTTAAACCCACTGAGCCATAAAATCTGGCAGATGAGACCATGTTGTCTCTCATTTGTGTCTTGTAAGGACTCTTCCTTAAATGCTTGCAAGGAAAAGGAAATCTGATTTGTGAAAACTGGGGGAAAAAAAGATTGGATTTTTTTTAATGTTAGTTCTTCATTTTTTATTGGAGTAAAAATTAGCATAGTGGTGGTGGAGAGGAGAAAAGAGACACGTTTATCTCAAAAGAACCCAGAGATTAGGGAGTGTATTTGGGTACCCACTTGGAATAGGGCAGAATTTGAGAGAAATTTCTCAGTGTAATTCCTGTCATTTAGGAAAGGATTTACTTTTGAACAAATTGAGGAAAAGTGGTATTTGGACAGAATTCATTGTCAAATGCCTTGTACGATCATTCTAATTAAGAACTGGAAGGTGGAGTCTGCTTCTCAGATGCTCCATGTTAGTAAAGCATCCCTGAAGTTGTGATGTCTATTAAAGTAGCAGAGTTGGGCAGCAGAGGATCTGGCCTGCAGCAAGCTTGTGGTTTCCATTGGATTATGTGCATTTATTCCTATGTTATGCCTTTTTAAAAGTCTGCTTGAAGTCAGCAGGTGCTTTTACATATTTAAAAAGGTGAATTATATAATCGTGTGCACTGAGTAGCTCATAACTAACTTCTTTTTATCCTTTTTTGTCTGGAAGAAGCTGTTCTTTTTAGCACTGTGAAAAATCAAACTTCCCCATGGCATGAATTCTTGGCAATCTGATAAGGATGTAAGACAGCACACGGTTTTTGTTTGCTGTGGTTTCCCGTGGCGTTTGAACTGCTCTGAATCAACCCAGTGTTAAATACAGAATGCATATATGTTCAGAGATAGACCTACAATGGGATTAGAGAAGCCTGTGTTATCACAGTTTGGCCCCTGCCTTTGCTCTCAATCTTCTTACAGGCTTATTCTATACGCTGGGTTAAATTCTGCCTTCCAACTCTTTTCCTACTTCCAGTGTTTATCTTGGGAGCACTTAGTCTTCGAGGCCCACAGTACTGGCGTTGCTGGAACTCCCAGTAAAGTCATCATGGGTGCTCAACACCTTGGAAAATTCAGTGTTAATGCAGAAATCTTGCAACCCATAGGCTAAAGCTTTAAATGCATGTGCTATTTAATGATATGCTCAACAGACTCTGACAAATCAACACATCATTTTGGTGTGAATTTGCTCCTGATCAGAGCTTCCTTCCACAAAACCTCCAAGAGATTTTCTGCAAGGAGGAATCACTTAGCAAGGCACCTGCTGTGAATGTTCTGCCCAGCCTGTCCTGGTGCCTTCAGGAAGCCCACCAAAATCATGGAAGAGCAACGTGCTTTGTGGAGTTTCAACTAAGCCCTGTCAGTTGCTGAGTCCTGGGAAAGAGGCTTCAGCATTGTGTTCTTGTAGTGCTGAAACTGCTTCAGAGAAATAGAACTGAAGTGAAAACACCCTTTAGCCTAGTGGGGTCTGTAAGAGAACTAAATTTAATGTCCTTTCTTCCTGGCTTTATCTGTTCACCAGCAATCTATTCAGAGTGAGAGGAGGATACTGACAAATATATATTCTAAGAGAGGACAGAAGGGAGGATTTTCATATGTCATTCAAATTCCAGTCCAAATTATCCGCTTGGGTTTTATTAGGTGGAAAGAAACCCCACTGGGTGATGTGAAGCACTACCTTTAAAGATGAATATTTTGATTTTATTTAGCTTACTGAAATCTGTCATGTTTATGAATATGCCTGGGAGAACTTTCTCTCTTGCTTCAATAAATAACTTGTTAACAATGTATGCTACTCTGTGCCCATAAAGTACATTGACTCAGATACAAGGTAGGAGCCTAATACTTTTGCATCTGTGAAAAATAGAGATGAATCTCAAAATTCACATCTGGCTTATGTACCTAATCAGGCAGAGCTGAATCCTGCCTCACTGCCAGCAGTGGTCATGTGGAAAGGAAATACTCAAACAACATATTGCAGCTCATCAGCACAGCATGTAGAACATACTTGGACTCCAGCAAGCCCTTCCCCTCTTGTCCTTTCAGTCCTGTAAGCTGCCATAAGCATCTGACTTCTGCAGATGCACAGTGGAAAAAACAAGACAAGGGGAAAAAAGAACAGGGAAAGAATGCTGGTGTGTGCAAACAGGATGGGTAAATCTACATAATAATGTAGCAGTTTAAAATTAGGATAACCCCCCCTAGAAATTCTTACAAATTATTTAATCATAATCCTTTCAAAACCTGAAGCAATTAGACAAAGCCAGAGTGACCAGCAAAGTTGACAAAGAACTTGATGAATGGGCAGCTCAGCTCACAGAGACAATGACACTGAGCAAGTCCCTTGAGCCTAATAAAGCGACTCCAAGGCTGGACTTCACTGGCCATGAACAGCAATGAAAAACCCTTGTATTTCATAGATTACCTAAGATAAGCCATGTAAACACATTTTATTGCCCAGTCCTGTTCAAACTTACAGTCCTTTTTCGTTGGCCATTACCTGGGGATCTTGGCAGTCAGGAAAACAGAGCACAAGCAGTGTCAGTGGTGAGAGGGCATTGGCAGGATCTGGGATTTGAGTGTTCCAGTAAGGTCTCACTGAGTTGAGCTCAGACTGAATGTCTGAATACCCCATTGCTACCTCTGCTGTCCTTTGTAGGGCAGGACAAGCTCTGAAATCTCTGAGGTATGCAATGTTTAATTAAAAGGCTCTTCATTCTGGGTTCTTCTAAGTAACAGAACAGCTCTGCCCTGTATTTTCTCTTTCCATCTGTGACTCAGGGCATGCTCTTACTTGTGGGTGTGAACATACTTTGGAAATTAGATGGCTGTGCATTCTGTCCTAATACTGAACCTGTCCTGTTCCTAATACCACAGGGATATGATTTCCACACATGGATACCAACAAAGACAGAAAAACACCTCCATGGATGAGATGGGAGGTTTAGAAAATGAAGTTCCAGCAGTTGCTTTCGTACCAATTCACTCTATAACCTTGGGACAGCATTTTAGTTCATCTGTAACCTGAGGGTAGAGATATCAACACTTGTTGAAAAAGTAGTGTCTTAAACATTTACATTTCTTGAGTGCAGGGGACTGGAACAGAACTTTCATCACATGGACAGTTTACAGACGCCTCAGATTTCATGAAAATTCAAAATCTGTGATTTCACATTAATAGATTGATAGAGATTAATGGAATTTCATCATGTATTTTGACTCGGCTGTTGCATCACACTCCAGAGATCCCTCTGTGTGCCATTCAGATGCAAAAGCACCATGTCAGGTGGTAATAAATATGAGTCATACAACTGAAAAAGCACAGAAATTAGTCAACTGTAGAGTGACAGGAATAGCTTGGTAATGGCTGGTGTGAGAGCAGCACCAGAGTTAGGAATGGATTGTTCTTTGTGTAATGAAGAAAATGAGGACCCAGGTTAGCATTTCCAAGGCTCAAGTATTGGATTAACACAATCACAAATATGATTAAGGGCTGAAAACCGGAGTGACTGTTAAATATTTTCTTCACGTTCTTTCTCTAACCATTATTTGGGATACACTTCAGCAGTCCAATTTTAAGCTCTCTTGCAAAGTAGCAGGCTAAATTCCCTTTATATTCTAAATAATTCAATGTTATTAATCTCACCCAGTTTCAGTGTCTGCATTATTATGAGAAGAATCTGACTATAGAAGTGCCAACCTCTGCCTCTCTCTGCTGAGAATGAAAGTTTGAGGCAATTACCTTGAATGTGGGGGATCTGTTGCAGACAGCTCACATTAGGGGAGAAGAATTCCTTATCTCCTTTAGCTTTTTTGTTACACAATCTCAGTTTACCCTACAAAGTAAAATACTTGGAATATGAGCACACAAGAAGAGACAGTAGAAGGAATATGGAACCTCCAGGACAGTATGAAGTATGATGGTTAAACAGTCTTGCTTTGTATCAACATAAACATGCCAATTATTGAGGACTTGAGGATTTGGTAACCAAAGAACTCTAACTAAGAGAGATAAAAATAGTTTTGAAAACTCCCAGTCTGTCCTTGTTTGTCAAAGACCTCTCTCCAGAATCAGGTGGCAGTCAATAACAGTGACAGAATTTGGTTCTTACAAAGGAAAACCGTTTATGGATTTCTGCTTTAGAAGGCATGCCAGCAGTTTTCCTGCTTCGCAGGGCAGATCTGGAAATCAGACTCCAACATAATAAATCTGTGCATGCAATGGAAGTCACTGGGAGTCACTGGGTGTGACTGTGTCCTGTGGTGTGCACCAACTCTCACTGCAGCATGTAATCCCTCTGCTCTGTGACCTCCCCTCTGCACCAAACCTGCCGAAGCCCAAGGGCTTCAAGACTGGGCCACCTCCCCAGGAGGAGTCTGATTTGCAGGGGAGCTCAGAGGCAGTTCTGTAATGAGGGTTCTGCTCCGAGTTCCTCTAAGGTGATAAGCACAGGTAACATGATGGAAACAAGGAAGGAGAATCATTTTTTCTGTGTTAGTCCCCGCTTTGCTGGATTTGCAGGAGTTTTTCTGCCATCCACCCCCTTGTTTTCAAAATGCTTAATCTCATAAATATAATCTCATATTAACAGAGGAAGCGTCTTATCCTGATTTGGTAAGTCACTCTTTTTGGTACCTTGCAAGACCTTGGGCTTTGACAACATAAGCACTGCACCTAAAATTGCAGGTGGCAGGCAGCAGTCGGAGCCACCTCAGGCCATTCCTGTCATGAGGGATCCATTGATTTATTCCCAGAATAAACTGAGGAGAGTAAAACAATACAGGTTGCATAAAAGATGAACATCTCTTTCACAACCTTCCTGACCAGAGGAAACGTCTGCAACTTGCAATGTCATTCTTCTCTTCATACCATGCTTGTGAACATCTTTTTATTAAAACTTCCATTCTCTGTGTTATTGGCATCCAGTTCATGAATTCAGATGTCGGTTTTCTGTAGGAATCCACGTCAAACTAGTTTAACTCTCCTGCACTTCTCTCCAAATACAATGCTGTGACACCTTGTCTTTTTCTCAGTTATGCTCTTATTTTACATTGTTTTGTGATGGTTTATTTGTAGTAAGCAGCTCATCAATACTCAAGGGTTTCACTGAATCTATGTCTGTTTCTACTAATTAAGAGCAGTAAAAAGAAGATAAGATAAGCAGTACACAGCCTCATGTAAGCAGTAGGAAGACTGTATACAGAAGGACAAATATTTTGGCTGTATTCAGTTACAGATAAATTGCTGTCTTCTTGCAAAAGAGATCAGAAAATTTATGATAGTTCAAAGGGAGGCAATGAAGACTGAAAATGTAGTTTGAATTTAACTAAATAACTTTTCCCTTTCTGTTGGTCTACACAAGAAAATTCATGGTCACAAACTGAATACAACAAACAAAATATAAAGTAACAAACTTAAACCCATGAAGGAACAATTGCCTTTTAAGCAGCAGCAAAAGAAAAATGAGAAAAGAGTGGTGTTCTTATCCTACTACCTTTGTGAATGGCAGCAAACTGCCATTCTCTTAAAGATATGTGTGAGAGCCCTACAAAATCTTCAAAGCTTATTTCAAGGGGAAACACAGTTACAAAGAAGTGGAGCAGTGGCTGTTTGTAATACTTCTTTGAGGAGTGATTTCCACCCTTATGTAAGTCTGCTACCTCTTTGGATCAATTTCTTTGTAAATTCATAGCAACTTCAGACTACCTTGGTCAGACATGAGTGTTTGCACTGAAGCTTTTTACTTTCCTTTTGGGATGTAACTTCTGTTGAAAGCACATTGATGTTTTAAAGGCTTTTGAAATGATGGAACATTTCCTGCAGTTCACTGCCTTTGCACCATCTGGCAATTGAAATCTTCTCATCACGAAAGAGGTTTTAGAAGGAATAATGCAGCCACACTTGTCATTCAAACTAGATCCGATGGGGTCACTCCTTTAGAAATAAGATTAAAACCTTTGAGTAACCTTCAGATTCTTGCAGATCCTGGTGTGTGTTTAGTTCTTCAAACCGTGTCAGCAAGAGCTGGTGTTTGATCTCTACCAGGAATCCTGGTGGTGTAGCCAGTGAGGCCATTTAGCTGCTCTTGGTGATGATGTCTCTCAACACTTGTCCATTGTGAAAGGAGTTAACATCCTCTGAGCCTCAGAATGAGTGTTTGGTCAGTTTTTGTGGTCCAGGTTCATAATGGTATTAATTCTTGTGCAGTTGCTGTGCGAGGTATCCCCCCACCCAGCAGCAGCCCCAACATGCACAGTGACCTGTGCTCGGCCCCACCCTCTGTGCCGTGGGCTGCCATCCCGCTGGCTTAATGCTCGCAGCGTTAGAGAACCTCATTTTGTCAGCCTGCAAAGCAGGGCCAGGATGGCTGTAAAACATGTCACTGTCTTTATTGCTCTCAGGGTGGAACCTGCACTCACCCGGATCAAAGAAGATCGAAAGCGGATCATCCTGCCAGCGATTGACAACATCAAGTACAACACGTTTGAAGTGCAGCAATACGCCAACGCAGCCCACGGCTACAACTGGGGGCTCTGGTGCATGTACATAATCCCCCCGCAGGACTGGCTCGATAAAGGGGATGAGTCAGCTCCCATCAGGTAAATCTCCCATGTGCTGTCACTTTGGTGCTAGCAATGTTTCCATCTCAGCCGCCTGCCAAGGGGGAATTTCAGGGAAAAGCTGAGGCTGGGGGCTTTGGGCAGGAGGAGTGAAATGAGAGTAGGGAAAACAGATGGCTCTACAAAGCTGTGTGAGTGTGTCACCTTCCAGAGCTGCACCACAGTGCACGCAGAAGGGCACGCACTCTAGCTGTGAATGTGTGCTTCAGACTCATATTGTGGCCCTTATTAGGATAGCAGGATCTTTTTCATCTAAGCTTTTGTTTTCCAGTGGACTCTGGCATGAGTATTAAGCCAGCAAGACATTGTGTATATGAGAAACAAAGGTATTGTGTCTATGATTACAAAGAGACTCGTTTCACTTTTGTTCTGTGGACAGCAGTCTTGGCCATCAGCCCAAACCAGAGCTTCCCAGGAGCACCAGCAGGACCTGTGTTAGCCTTGCTTTGTTTAAGAGTTGCCTTTGGTTGTTTTTTTTTTGAGAACTTTGCACATGTTCTGAGTTTTCCTACTGGCTGAATTTTAAAATGAACTTGGGCAATGTAGTCAGTGTCATTTTATTTTTCCTCTGTAAGAGACCATTTTACATTACAGAAATGAAATTTTCTCAGGAAGTGCTCTTATAGGAATTGTGAAGGTGTTTCTGAGAATTGTTACGGTGGGAAAACAGGAACTGATGTGAAAAGGGCTTCATTTGAAAACTCACATCTCCTAGGCCTTCATCTCCAGTGCAGACTCTTGTCTAACAGCTCCTCTGAGACATGCTGTGCTGGGTTAAGGTTACTACTGTTAGCAACTGTTAAATGCTAAAAAATGTGAAGCCCAGATATGCACTCTAGGCTGCTCTACCCCATTTTTAAGATTTCTTAGGAAGGACACAATTTACCACCTCAGAGTTGTCTTCATTTTCATGTATATCACCTTCATTTTAAAGTAAGCTAAACCCCTCCTGTATGATCCCAGTGAGGGATCTGGCAGAGAAACTGATGTACTTGCCTTCCAGTGTAAAGCTTTAGTTGTCATGTCCTGAAAAGTTCATCTGAGCACTTCAAACAACATACCCACCTGAACAGGTCCAGGTGATCCTTTGCAAGTGAAAAGACACAGACAAACTGATCACATTTCCAAGTGATCAGTTGAATGGGATCACCTCACGGGATCTGTCCCTCATGCAGAGCAATATTTCAATCTGTACTTGAGCAAGTGTTGCAAGTTGTACTTAGGTTCATTCTCATGCCCTGTGACTGTAAAAGAGGGCTATACAGTAACATTAACCTTATTTACTAGAGGACAGCACAGTCCATCATCACTGACCCTTTGCTCAGCTTGAAACCTCAGTAAGCAGGAAAGTAATTACTTAGGAAATCAGTTTTCCTGGATAACATACCCTGCTCACCTCACATTGTTTTATAAGTGTGGATGTTTTAGACATGTTTCGCTCAGCCCTGAGAAACAGGTTATTGGTGAATGAAAATTAATCAGCCAGAGCTTTCATTCCTGAAACCAGGACTTCAGTCCTTCATTCATGACAGGCTTTGCACACTTCATGACTTCCAGTTTATAGGTCATGTACTCCCTAAGGCATGGGAGCTACATCTGCAAAACACTTCTGGAAATCCAACTGCAGATCTTTTTAACAGAGGATATGGCATCTCATCCCTGTAATGCTGAGATAAGAGGAGTTTTTTTTCAGCATTACAGAGCCTGATATACCATGGACTTTCCTCATGTATCATGCTGGCCGTGAACATAGAAGTGAACAAAGTCTAAACAGAAGCAGTGAGCAGTGTTTAAATCCGATGCACAGAAGTAGCTGGCTCCTGAGAGTGGAGATTTTGTTGTGAACCCGAGTGAAGAAACCCTCCAATTCAACAGTGCATAAACTGCCCAGAGACAGATGAGACAAGGAGCACAAGGAGGAGAGGGTCCAGCCCTTGCTGACAAGTATCAGGAGCACTGACACATTGTGATTGCCTAAGCATCCCTTCTGCAAATTAAGAATTAAGTGCCGTGAAGTGCAGAGACATCAACATCGGACCGTGGACATGTAGTTGTCTCCCTGGGCACATGTGCTGTGAAGGCAGTGTTGTAGGAGAGCAGAGCATCCTCTTCACAGCCACACTGCACTGCTTGCTGAAGTGGCTCTGAAACAGCAGCACCTGGATGGATTTGCTAAAGCATTTGGCTGGTGTGTTATTCCTGCCTGTAGAAATACAATGCTATTTTGGAGCTTTCAAGTGATATGCCCGTGTAATTGTGGTAATGAGAACAGTGAGTGTTATTGGTAATCAGGAAGCTTGCAGTTAGGATTGAAATTTAGAAGCACCCATGATGAAAACTGTGTGGCTGTAGAATATTTAAAGTATATTTTCAAAAAAAAAACCAAAATCAGTCTAGTGAGCAAACTTTATTTAAAATCTCTATTGCTTTGGTACAGATTTTTGTTTTGTAATCAGCTTTCCAAACCAGGTACCGCAGCCATGATTTCTGTTTCAGTTCACTTCGCAAGACATGCGAGTGGGTCCATATTGATGGCGTTTGGATCCATGTGTCTGTCTAGGGCATTCATAAGATTGCAGGACTGTTCATCACCATGAAAACTGCAAACTCACTTAGTCCTTGCTAACACTATTCCTCTTGAGGCTTCCTTTGACACTGTCTTCTGCAAGTACTGGATTTGGCTTGTGCCTTTCTGTGTGTTTTGTGAAAGAAAAAGCTTGTAACAAATAACCCTGTGACTGGTTTTGAGGCTGGTGTAGCTGAGTATTTCCTGCCAGGTCTACAAAGGGATTAAAGATTTTCAGCATTAAGAAACGTGTACCCTGATATCATTGAGGATCAAAGCCCTGGCATTTTTCATGTTTGCAGTGTATGAATAAATACCATGGATCTGCGGAATAGGGTGAGGCATTTAGAAAGCAGGGTCCAGTTCCTGTTTTCTTTCGGGACTTCACAACAGATGTGCTTACTTCTTTACGAAGGTTTTTTCTGTTTGAAACGTGGTCCTCTAATGTCTTCAATGGTGTGAAGACATTAGAGGAATGAATGTCTGATAGTGGTGTGAAACTACACAGAGCCTGGCTGAGAAGAAGCAGGAACTGTCCCTCACACCCGTGGGGCACCGTATAGGCAGTCGTGTCAAAGTGTGCACCATAAAATGTCACATCAGCTGTTGTGGTCTAAGTGACAAAGAGGATGTGGCCTTGAAGTGCTAACAAAGGTAGCAAAATAGCAAGAACAAAGTGTCAGATTTTGTAAAGATTTCAGATACATTTTAAAGTCGGTCCCTTTTTTCCCCCCACGTTAATACTCTGAACTCCAGAACAATTGATGTTCCCTGAATCGGCTTCTGCCACCAATCCATTTTACATGTGTGACATTTGAGATGTGAGATGTCTCTAACATGAAGATTTAAATAAGGATTGTTATTTTGACACGCTGTGTCCATCACGTCATCTTCCATTTGTGTTCCTGAGAGCACACTGCCCCAAAATGTCCTTATCATCTGGCAACAAACTGTGTAACAAAGGATCCTATTTCAGAGGGTTTCTAATGAATTTGACTATGCATTGAAACCAGCTGGATTTTTTTAATGCATGCTGTATTTTTTTTCTGGGTTTTGGAACAGCAAGGAAGGTTTCTGGTATTCTGAGCTCTGGCTCTGACTCGTCTTCCCTCACCTGCCGTGATTATGATGGACTGCTCTGCATTTGATTTCTTGATCAGCAGCCACTAACATTAGAGTCATTAGTCAACCTCACTCAGCCAAGCACTGCACAGCTTTCCATTTTATCTTCCTCTAGCAGCAGTGGTGCATTTCATTGTTGCATATGTTCTCACTTACTGCTTTAATTTGCCGTAGCTTTGGTACCAGGAGGAACGTGTTTGTGCACACACCGCAGCAGCCACTTGAGAAAGCACGTGTGTCTTACTCGTGTGTATAAATTAGTTTGGTGTGCCCCCAATGAAGTGTTTGGTGCTGCCTCCTTTAGCTGGGGGGAGTGAGTGTGTGCTCACCTCCTGTGCAGGTCAGGCCCTGTGCTGCACTGCCACAGCGATGCTGAGAAAGCCATGCTGGGTCTTCGCTGCTCTGGGAAGAAATCCACCTGTGTACCTGAACTTAGGAAGGTAAAGTCTTCCAGGATAAACCGTGCTGTCATAGTAATAGTAAAACTGGGCACTGTTTATTGGTTTTATTATAGCCATCTTTTCAGTTTCCTTCCATGTGAGAGCCTGTAACAGCGGCTTCCTTTTTATTTCTCCAGGTTCTGATGGCTGTCCTGCTTGTTCCAAAAAAATATACTACCATCAGAGAGTTGTTCTACATCCATATTTGCCCTGCCTTTCTAGCTGAGCATTAGTGTGTCTTTTTTTTTTTTCCCCTCTAACTCCTGAGCAGCAAATCTGTCCTTGAGTTCTGTTCTCAGGGCCTGGTGTAATTCCTCTTTACAAAAGACATGAGTTGTAAGAAAAAATAAATATTTATGCAAGTGCCATGCAGGTTTTCCCATTTACCTTCAGACCAGGGTTGGCGTGCTGCTGAGAACCTGAAAAAAAGAAGCATTGTGCCAAGGGAGGTGGATAACTCAGAGATATGGTGTGTGATGTGTCATTTGAATCTTATTCTCTCTCTCTTTATACATGTATATAGACATTTATGTTTATATATTTATTTATAGTTAAATTTGTGTTTGCATTTATGTATTTATGTGTGTTTGTCAGTTGTCCTGGAAATTGGACTTGGATGCTCTGAAAACTGTTTCAAATGTGGCGTGATTGCATGATGGTGTGTATGTACAGATACATGTATATATATATAGGGAGAGAGATATAAAGAGGTGTATATACTGACCTTAAAGCAGGGGAGAAAGATGCATAAGGGAGAGGAAGATTTACTGTATCACATGCAGATTGTCAATCTGGTGCTTATCCCTTTCTCCTTCGCTTGTTCTTGACAAAGCTCCCAGGCAGCATCCTTTGGTTGTCTGCAAAGGGGAGGAGGGGGATGCACCTGGCTGGAGAAATGGGCATGGCACCTGCTGGAATTCTGCTGACAGAGCTGTGCTCCTGGGGATCTCACTAAAACAAAACGGTTGTGACTCAGACCTACAGCAAGTGTCATTCCTGGTCAACGTGCCCTCTGTTTCTAGTACCTCACCCCACAGCAGGCACTGCCCTCCCCACACTGTGCCTCTCTTCCCTTCAGCTGCCTGCACTGTACATGCTGCAACAGGCAGGGAGGGAGAGTTCACAAAGCACTGCTCTCTCTGCTTCTTCCCTTTCCCCAGGGCATTACCCAGAGTAATGTCTCTCTTGTATCTCCCTTGCTACAACTGTGCTATCAGGTAATTTCCACAAATTGACTATGCTGTGTCTTTCTCCAGTGGAGAATCAATACAATTCTATGCTGCATTTTAAGCTTTTAGCTGCAAAAACCACTTTGCTGTGTTTCCCACGTTATCCTTTGAGTGCTGCTGTTGATTATAATTACTGCTTATAACATCCTCAGCCGTGTCAAACAATATTCCACAGATCAATTAAGTTTCACAACACCTTTGAGGTGTTGGTAAAAAATAGTACACGTCTAATTGCTATTTTGTGGCACCTTCCTCTAAAAATGTCACTCTTTTACTAAAAAGTGCATGATTAAGGAAAAAGGTTGCTTTATATAAAGCAGGTGTTGTTAGTTTAGTATCTTGTGCTCTGAAGCCAAGAAGCTCCAAGAGCATGCACCTTCTCATGTGCTGGCCCTTGGCTGGTGAGCAGTGCTTAAGACAGTTGTTTTGGCTCATAGATCCATTCCAAGCTTTCAAGAAGAGTCTGCTGCACTGCACTAAAAGTCATGGATATACTAGAGTATTTCAGGTACTGGGAAAACCCAGTGCTGACAACCTAATAAGGGTCTCCTGCTTTTTGGGAAGCAGGTTTTTCAAAGCAGGTCTTTGCAATATGTCAGTGTGACACTGTAGTCCACTATCAAATTATCCAGCTATGTGCTTAAAATGCTTTTAGAAGTGAGTGTTGGGGTTTCCTGCTGTTGAAGCAGTTCTCAGACTTTTACCCACTGTTACTGTGTGTGTCGCAGATGGAAGAAGAGAGGCAGAGGGGGGTGACTCACTAAAGACCAGATGAGTAACAGAGCTGGGAATAGAGTTGAGGTCCTCTGGTTCACAGCACTGTTACCTTCTCACTGGGCTGTGCAGTCACATTGCACTTCATTTCCAGCTGGGTCAGCCAAAGCACAGGGAAGTTAAAGGCCTGGGCTTGATGAGGAGCAAATGTCCAAAACGCTTTGTGACTGTGCTGGAAGCACTGAGCACATAATAAACAGAAAACTCAACATTGTGCACTACAGGCAAGTTCTTCCATTGTGTCAGGATGTGTTGAGGGCAGAGCCATGAGCTTCTCAGTTCAGTTTCTGGGACTGCAGCTGTGCTGCTATGCAGAAGACCAATGGCTGCTGGCAGCCAAATTCAGGTAGAAAAATCCACTGACAGTGGCAATTTTTGACTGAGCTCCCTGAAAAGCTGGATGTGGTTCCTTCTGTCATTGTGCTGCTGCTGTTGCTCAGTCCTGAAAACAAATTTTTTTTTTTTTTCTGAATAAACCATGAAGGCTTGGGGAGTCTATATTTGAATATATCTAGTGAGAAAAAGTAAAACCTGGAAGGGAGAGAGGGAGCTGCAAAGGCAGTCCTCAGTGGTATTGAGCTGTGAGTGATGATTATGTAGCTGCATCCAAAATGTATTTCCCACCCCCATTCAATTAAGAACTCAGTGTTTTAATGGACAGAACCGACAGCTGCAAAAATCCATCCCCCAGAGAGAGAGATTCCAGCACCTGAGAGCAGTCTGCAAAGCCTAGCAGTACCATTCCTCATTAGAAAGGAAGGAGATATGTCCTCGTGGGAGCATCCTACTGCTGTAAAGAACTACATCCAGAGGATTTTTGGGGGGGAAACAGGGATGGAAAGAGAATGAGTCTAAGTTCAAACTAGCATCTCAGTTTTGCAAAGCAGTGATGCTTTAATCCAGTGAAGACTGTGTTTAGCTTTAAACACATAAAAAGGACAATGAAACAAGTGGTGTGTGTTTCTTTCCCCTATTGCTTTCCTTAAACTTGAGAAATACACCTGAAACACTCCCTCAAAGCCTTATTTCATTGCAAAGGTACTGAATTTCCTTATCTTGCTCATGTCCTTCTTTATTTCTGTTTCTAGACCAAATGTAATCCTTCTTAGCCAAAAATATGGTTCTCAGTGATCCAGGATGTGACATTGATTTAGGTTATGTCTGGTCCTGAGTACAGAAGAACTCTCAGCCTCTTTAGACAAGTCTGTTTCCAGGCTTGGCCCTAGAAAGGATAAGCAGGAAGATGCATTTTATCAAATAACTTGAATTTATAAATACCATCCATCTTGCCATGATCCTGGAGTGTAAGTACATGCATCAACAGAGGATGGGAATGCCCAGACAGCAGTACCCAGGACCATGACTGATTTTCATAGAGACCACTTCCCACTAGAGACTAATTGAACAGAGAGTCTTCACAAATAACAGTATCAAGCGGAGAAGTACTGGGATTTCTTGCACACACAAAAGGGAGATTCTGGCTATGTCAGATGTCCAAGCACTGAGGGTACTGGTGGTGACCTTGTTGCAGTTTCTTCATGGGGTTTATGACATCTGGCCTCAGTTTCCTCCATCCTTTTAGATGGAATCAGTGCAGGGTTCCTCTGAGAGCTCCACTTTAGTGCAAAGACATCTGTGAAAGCCCCTCTGTGCATGGGGGGATGAAGTGCAATGTGATTGATGCTAATAGATGAATTTAAAATGTAACCTTGAAGACTAAGAACTGTGTTAGCTGTGTAAATTTCTCATGAGGTGGGTTCTGTAGTAGCTAATAAATGACTTTTTTTTTTTTTCTTCTTTATTCCCTCTGCCCAGGACACCAGCCATGATTGGATGCTCGTTTGTAGTGGACCGAGAGTATTTTGGTGAGATTGGCTTGCTTGATCCTGGTATGGAGGTCTATGGAGGGGAAAACATCGAATTAGGCATGAGGGTGAGTAACAAAGGTGGACTTTGTGCCGTGTCCATTTGTAAAGAAGGACAGGGAGCTTGTGGCCCAACAGAACTGCTGTCTGACTGATACTGTTATGCTGGAGTAATTGATATTGCAACACTATCTGGAACTGACAGTCCCAGTAAATGAATGTTCCTGGCCTTACTGGCCCTTAGAGGACTGATAACAGTCAGAAATGTGATTTATTCACTCATTCTGTCAGTGTCTGAGCCCAGTGAGAAAGATTTTCTCCTTTCCCAGTAGTTTTGCTTGTGCAAACAGCTACACTAAGTCTGCATATGCTCACTGCCCTTAGCTGATGTACATTCACGGCCTAACAGATGCAATACTTGGAGAAAACTAAGGCCAGGCTTGTAGAAGTCAGTTGTAAGGTTCTACATATGACACATGGTGAATGCTGGGATATTTTACAGCTCTTAAGGTCCTCTTTATAAAGTATGAACTACAGAGTACTGGAGTTTAATCCTGTCAGATAGATCAGTGTGAAGTATGGACAGATGGCTTTGGAACAGCATCAGTCCACCCTGTGCCCTGGACCTGTAGGAGGTTTGATACCTGTGATCCTTTGCCCTTGTTTTCAAGGTGGTGCTTGCCAGCAAGACCTTCTGAACTCCAAGGAACATGTCTTTGCTTAGCATTTGGAAATTAGGCCACTTAATGTTGCATGAACACAGTTTCCTCATTATAAAGCTGACTGTTTAATTATTTTCCCCTTACTCTTTATCCCCTGCTTCACAGTAACACGTCCCTGGTGCATGTAATGTGCTCATTAAAGCACATATTCTACTCATGGTGTAACACTGAGCATCAAATTAGTCCATTCTTTATCTGACTCTTTTTTTTTGTTAAATGGCTACAAACTCCTTCACACCAGTGGGCCGAGGAAGAAGGTCACTGCAGCAAGAGTTTATTTTCACATATGGGTGTGTATTTATTATTCCAGTGCTGCAAGAGGCATGTGGTTTGTAATGGGACTGTGTGAATATACTGCTTATACTTTAAGGTTCAGAATTCACATTGGGGACAGCAAAACCGCTACCACAAATCATCCAATTTTCCTTAAGAGGGTCAGGCTATTACCAGGATTGTGTGAGCTTTCCTTTATCATTGTGCAGGGCTTTGAGCTGTTTGAAACTTTTTCCACATGGCTGCTCCCAGAATAGATTGAACGCTCTGGCAAAACTCTGGTGGAGTTGATGAATAAGGCTCCTAAGAAATCTGAAAGCTGTCGCTCTTCCTGACGAGAAGAACTTGCTGAGTATGATTAGGGCTCCTGGTAAACAGAGGCAAAAGTTTTAATAGGATTATGAAATGGCACTTGCTTGAAGAGACAGGGATTTGAAGTGGGCAAGGACAGGTTTTCAGGGATAGGCAACCTGTTAAAGCCTGCAGAAATCTTGGATTTAGAAACCAGCTCTCATTCTTTGGGTTTGATTTTGGTTGGGTTTTTTTTGCCCGGTGGGAAAAACTAACCCTACTATTTAGAAGAGGTTCTATGAAAGTACAAGAGTATGAGTTTGTTTGCTCTGAAATAAGCTGTATGTCTATAGCACGGATGTGTTACTCTGTGTTTCCAGCCTGGATCTATCACGGTGACTAATATACAGAGTCTGCCTCCTAATTTGCAAATCCTATGCGTGATCCCCACTGAGTGTCTTTCAGAGCTGTCAGAAACTAACAGTGTGAAAATGCACAGGAACCTTCCCCCTTCTCTCTAGGATATTTATAAAATCACTGTGAATTTACCAAGGTTGCTTTTTTTAACTACAGTATCTCCAAGTAAGTTGCGAAACATCACTCCTTTGCCAAGGCCTGGTGCACTGACCCACACAGGGATGTTTGGCATGTCCCTTACACCAGCACAGAGGGATGTTTTTGACCATGTGTAACTCTGCTTGTGTGAAGCAATGAAAGACCGAAAAAGGAAGGAATAAATGAATGAATAAGTAAAGGACAAAAAGAAATACAATAATAAATAGGAAGATACAGGGAAAGTGGTGGCACACATTCAGCTGAAAACAGTCCCTACTTAAAATAGCTGTAACAATAATCTTTTAATATTTTTGCAAACTATTATCATGTTACTGCCAAAAGAAAAGGGATTAAGTTTGGAGTGTCTGAATTAGATTACATTGCATCTAATGAACCCTAGTTTAAATTGTTTTAATATAGTGAAATAGGGAAACTCAGTGAAACTAATGAGCTGGTTTGGGAGGATACTGTTTGATAACCCAGCTAATTTCCATTAAATCTATTGTTCATTAAAAAATCATAGTCTTGGCTATTCCACTGTTGGCTTCATACTTTTAAAAATTCCATAGATGGAAATATTTAAATTATTATCTGAGTGATTTTTTGTATTGAATAAGCAATGCATCCACTGACTGGGGCTACTATGCCTATTGGAATTATTATGGGCTCTGCAGCTCTTTTTTAAACTCATATTATTTTTTGTGTGAACTCCACATTGGATAGAGCTGGAACATTCTCCTGATGGGGTGGCTTTGCAATGAAGTCAATGTCTGTTTGCCAAGCAAGGGAGATTCTGCTTTGGTTGAGAAAAAGCACCAGCTGTTCTGGCAAAGAAAAGAGAGATGGATATGTTGGAAGGATGATGGAATTCTGTTATGGACAAATAGTGCTATCCTCTCATTGCTCACCAACCAGCTACTGAAGCTGATGGGAATTGTCTTTGAGCACTTGAAACTGATTTTGGCCAGGAACTTACAACATCCAGTGGTGGCTGACTCCTCTGTGGATGAGCTGCCCTTCCCAAGCACAGGCAGCTTGGCAGGTTGGCTGCCTTCAGGCAACCACCAGTGCTGCTCTGAGTCATGTCCCCTCGGGGGTCCAGTGAACAGCAGATAGCCCTGTCTTCATTTCAGCTTTGCTTCAGCTGTCTCTTTCCCAACCTGGAGGCATAGATACGTAAAAACAATGGCACTTTCTCCTGCAGATAAACTCTGGATGTGTCTGTGCCTGAAGAAGACACTTTGAATTCAGGAAGGATCATGTTGATCTTCGATGCTCCTGAACATCAAATGGTCTCTTTGACCTGCAGTACAGAGAGATGTCCCAATAGTAAGAGAAATTCAATCAGTGCTTGAACACAGAGGAAGACAGGGATCCTGTAAGTGAGGGTTCCAGATTTTGAGCCTGTAAGAAACTGCATGGTTTGCAAATGTCATGCAAGTTCTTTTTCCAGTGAAAGCCACAGACACACTTAATTATGTAGAAAGGGATGGTATAAACATTAAAAGCCTAGTTTATGCTTTAACCTAATGCAAGCAGTTTATGATGCATCTTTTTATAGTCAGTCATTAATCATTGCACTAAGGATCTCATGCTTCTCTGGTGCTCCAGTGGTAAGGTGAATGAATTGCCTTTTTTTTTTTTTTTAACTTTGTACCCATCAACTGTAACAGTGGGTGGGAAGAGATCAAGCATTTATTTTAAAGGACGCTCTCGTAGAAATTAAATTCTGCTTCCACTGTTAAGAATCCAAGCAAATGAAATTAAATATGTTGCCCCTTTGACAACTGAAAGTAAAACTTTTTTCTTTTCGGCCAGCATCAACTGGCCATGCTGTTTTATTCTCAGTAGCACTGATATGCCTCAAAGGAGGGAATCTGCATCAGCTGATGGATTCTCAGAGGTTCTCTCAGAGACTCAAAGAAACAAACAAAACCACACCACCTCCCACCCCAACTAATGACTTACCCAATTTTAGATATCTGAAAGAAATTGCTGTGTAAGAGCTTCTGGCCTGAGAAAAGAATTAGAGATGTCCCTGGGTGCCAGTAACTTATGGTGAACCCCAGTGATGGCTTGATTCTCCAGCAGAAGATGGATGCTTAGGGTTACTTGTGACCTTGGCCCCTGCAGATGTGTCAGAGGTAACTTTGGCCAGTTTTGTGGCACATGTTGGTGACACAGCCCTTGGAACACACAGCTCATCAGGATTGAAAAGAATTGTCTGGAAACAGCATAAAACTCAGATCATGTGCACGCTCTGCTGCTGTGATCACACTGGTGATGAAGACCAAGCTGGCAGGCTGAAATCAAACATGGGCTGTGGATGCAGAAACACAGTCCCACCTCTGGGTTTGCAGAACTACAGTGTGTACTGTAAAAAAATCATGATGCAGATGCACTGAAATATCTTTCTGAGAAAATAAAACTGATTATGTAACAGATTTTAATCCACAAGCAAATCATACTTTCCAAACTTATGTTATATGCATTGCCTTTACTTTCTTTAAAAATAGATGAACTACATTTTCTCTGAACAGAAATGCTAATGGTAGATTGTTGAGTAGTGAATTCTTGACCTGATTTTATTACCTTTAGCTAAGGAGATTTAGATTCCTTTGAGCAGTCAGTGTTTTAAATGCAGATTCTAGGCTGATATGCAGTAATAAAAATGTCACAAGGTTTATGTTTAGCAAAGTTTAATTCTGAATTCTGGACTGTGCTTTTTGCCCTGTGTGATTCATGAGGTCAGGCCCCCAGTCTGAGAGCTAAGTAGAAGCCCCTTTCTGGAGAGTTTCTCAAAATTTCAGGTGTTTTTCCCTCATTCTGTGGTCAAATACAAGTGAAAATTGTTCAAAAATACAGGTTAATCAAAACATCTTACTTTGGTAAATATAAAAATACTTCATTTTTATTTTGACCTTTCCCAAACTGTAATTTTTAGTAGAAATCAATGAAGTTTTGAATGAAAAGTTTTAGAAGGGAGCCTTTTAGTTTGAAGACATTTAATCAATTAAATGATGTTAACAAAACCCCACAATTGCTGACATCTGAAAATGTAGTGCACTCTGTCCTTAGACATGCCCATTCACACTGAAGTGCAGTAAATCAGCATTTTCAACATGAAGTTAAATGCCATTAAAATGTTTCTGAGCAGTTCTACACTGTCTAAGCAAAATCCTAGTAAGTGATGTAATCTGCTGTTCTTGGAAGTTGCCCCATTGCTTGGGTTGCAAAGATGTCAGTGATAAATCTCCCAGGTCTCACCCTCCACATGAGGTGCAAAGGTGTTCTCTTTTTCCATCTCCAGTTTAATTTAGCAGTTTTATAGGCTTTTCCTATAGTGAAAGAATGTTAAGCTTGTAAAGTCAAGCATTAAGAAATCATGAAAGGATTGAATTTGTGGGCCTGGATTACATTAATCTGCAGCTCCTTTCCCTCTTCAAAACAGGGATTGGATCTGTGGTGATGTGCATAAGGGATGAGCCAGGTCCTCAGCCTGTGTATGTGTTCAGCATCTTCTAATTCCATTGGAGTTCCATAGATTCAAGCAGGATGAGATTAGGCTTGACATTTGTACATAGCAGTAACACATTCTGTCTGGAAAAGGACACAGACTTAGTGGTAAGTGAAGAAGCTCATACAGGCTTTAAATCCCAGGCTTCTGAACCCTGGAGTGTCCAAAGCCAACAGGATTCACCACTGGTGATTCCCTATTAATGTAGTCTTAATTGAGATGTATGAGCCTGTTTTGGGAGACAGAACCCAGCTCTCTACCTGTCTGCAAATTCTTTGAACCACACTGTCCTTTTTCTTTTTTTTTTTTTTTTTCCTTGCTTATATTCTTCCTTATTTTTATTTTTATTAAATTGAAGATAACTATCATCTGGAATGGAAAACAATGGTTTCATCAGAACACAGTGCAATAGTGGTCTAGCATGAAATTGCCAGCACACTACAAGATAGAGCTTGTGAACACCCTTAAAAGCACTCTCTAAAGTGGGAGCATTGGAAATAGCTCAGAAAAGAGCATCTGGCCATTTGGCTTCGATATCACATCACGCTCCATCGAGTGTAACATTTTATATTACAAACTCTTTCATGTACTAGGACATTATCAAGGCACAAGGCTGGAAATTTCAGAAAGAGGATCAACAGTGAAAGAACTGAGGAAAGAAAAGGCTTCCTTAGTCTTTGCCACTTTCTTCTGAGCCGCTTTCCTGCAAGTTTGATCTAAATCTAACACAGGTTCCTCTGCAAAGGCAAGTGGGAACTGAAAGAGAGAGACAGAGGCGAAATGAAGAGACGTTAACTGTGCTAATTGTGTTGAGATTGAAATAGGTTTCACTTGCCTAAAACCGAGTCTGAACCAAACACTAGAGATGAGCTACAGCTGCTTAGAAGGTCTCTGATACAACCTGTTTTCTGTTGCAAAGTAACAGCTCATCCACAACTCCAAATGTTCTGTAGAATTCAAAATTTTGATGCTGATTACTGAAAGGCTGGCTTGGGTTGCTGTGTACCCAGAGGTGCCCAGCTGTCAGTCCTTAGCTGGGTCCCAACACACTTGGCAAAAGACTTCTTTGAGTCTGTTTGAACCTTTTAGAATCTTTTTCAGAACTCTTATTTAAAAGAAAAGAAAAGGGAAAAAACAAAACAAAAACAAAAAACAAACAAAACCCCCAAACAAACAAAAACAAACATCCTGAGAAAACCATCCCTTTTCCACTCAAAAAATGAGATGAAGTATTTCAGGACACCAGCTGTTCCCAGAGCAGGGGGACGCCTGTCTTCTAATTGACTTTTTGAGTAGCTCCCCAGTCAGTTCTCATTTTTCTGGGGATGAAAGGTTTAATCAGAACCTCAAGGATTCATAGAGGACTCTTAAAATGATAGGAGTCCTTTCAGCCTGGGTTTCTACAGCTGGAACAAGGATTTTGCTTAGGCTAGAGTCCCTGTGTGGTGGTTCCCAGCACAGCAGCTTGAGTAGGTCCTGGAGGAGCAGCCAGTGTATTTGAGACCCCCAGCTCAAACTGCTTCCTTGGCAGTGGCCAGGGCTCCTGTGTGTAATTGTGTTGCTGGAGGGTTTTCCCAGGTATCTCTAGGTAAATGATCTCATTTGGAAAAGTGTTCTTCAGCCTCAGACGTGAGCTGTCAGGTTTATAGTCTCCTCCAGTCTTGAGTGCAGGGTCTGGAGGTGGGGTTGTAGGTGTTTAAATGTGTAACTTACCAGCTGGAGCTGAGGTGTTACCCTTGTGGGAATATTTAAGTCACCGTTATTTATGATGTTAAATAGAAGTGTATAAATCCTCACCACTGGCAAGTGGAAGTGTTCTTGTCACATGAGCATAAGGATAACAGAGCTGATCTTTGAATAGTTGTAGGCTTGGAGAGGGAAAGTGTTATGGGGCTTAGATTTGTTTAGTTTTAATTCTGCCTAGAGAACTTTGGGAGGTAATATGACATCTTTTACTGTATCTTTTGTGGACTGCTAGGGAAATATCCAACTGATTAATAATTATCCTTGCACTAGTGTTGCCTGAGTAGAGAAAAGCATGTTGAGCTGACCTGTGTGACAGGTACCTCTGAGCTGAGTAGGATAATAATAATGCGTGTACCTGAGGTCTTGAATAAAGGTTCACTCCTTGGTGCCAAAAAACGATATAATTATCTGTGTTGTGTTTAACACATGGAAAAAAGGCAACTTAATACTGTGCATGTGAGACAAGATATTTTCTGTTGAAAATTAGCCACCAATGAGAAGTGCAGTTGGTGCTTCTCCTCCAAAGAGTTCACAGAGGAGGGAGACCTGGCATAGAGGGGCTAGAACAGGCCAGCGGGGAAACAGATCCCTGTTCAGCTGAGCACAGACAGAAAACAAGCTTCAGTAAAATACTTACAGTCCCAGAATTTCAAGCTTCTCTCTCCTAAAGTTTGTTTTCTACATAGGAAAAAAAACAGGGAAACAGGTTAGTTGAAATGTTTTATTAGCACATTTATTGTGGTTTCACTGCTTGCATGCTGCAGCTAGTCTAGATATATACAGACAAACTCCCTCTGTGTCCTCATATATCATTGTTTCTCTTCCATGAACATCAGATTAGATTGCATGGCAGTGTGAGACATATATATAATGTGCACAATTGCATTGGTCAAAATGCCAATTGCTTTCCATCGGTAACATTGTTCCAACATAATGGATAGGTGTTAGCCATTTAAAAGAGAGGAAAAACAAACACAAAATGACATAACTGTCATTTCTATTTGTATTCTAGGCTTCGAAAAAGCAGATCTCACTGAAAAATCATATTTAATATGACATACAGAATTCATAGTATGAGAAATGCAGCCAAGGAGAACCCAGAGAAGCATCAAAATCTGTTTGCAAAATCTGTGCTGGGTAGAACTGTGTATTACATATTCAAGTGTTTTGACTGCTATAAAATAATCTATTTGCATGTTTTGGTGAAACTGTAGCTGCATTTTTCTACCTAAGATGCCACTTAGATTTCCTCTGTGTCTCTAATAGTATGCCATTTGCACAAGTGTCTTCCTATCAGCAGAAAAACAAATGACACAATAATTTAGGAGCATATCCTGTCTATAATTCCTGGGACATTCTGAGTGAGCAGTTAAATGAGTAAGGTCCCACTGAACCAAGGGCAGAGGCAGAAGGTGCTAACGATGCCCTCGTCGGATATCTGAGAGTCATTCCTTGGCAGAGCCTAACTTGAAACTATTTAAAATAAACTTTATTGTATTTCTCTACTAACTGGTCTGAATTCAGAACTTGAAATGATTACTGGAAGTTACAGCACAGGCATGCATTACAAGAACTCTCAATTCCTGTGTTCCTTTAGGACATGACTGAGTGAAGAAAGGACAAGGGTGATGGACTTCAAGAGGAATAGGCGAGTTCTAAAGCCCAGTTCTGCACAGGAGTGTGAGAGCACACTCAAAGCAGTTGTCTTGAGATCTGTCTTTTCTCTTCCTGTTTCCAGCTGATCAGACATGTTGTACTGGCAGTGGGTTGCAGAGCTTCTAGTGTATCATCTGTATTACCCTTTATGTCTGGGTCACCTGCCACTGTCTCGTTTCCCCCCAGGGAGGAGAGGTGGTGTTATTTTATGTCTCTGCCTCCTCTCAATTCCCCATGAATAGCCCAGTCTGGCAGCAGTCTGCTGAGGACACCATGGGATGTCCTGCTCATATTCCATCTTCACTCCTTCCCCTCACCCTTTTTGCCTTTCAAAATTCATTGGCCCCTGCACTGCAGGAAGGTGCAGTTACACCCTGCACTGGTGCATTTGCTGGTTTCAGCGGTGGGATGTGAATGGTGCTGCATTCCCTACCCCTGTGCCTGTGGCTCAGCCTGCCCTGCTGCGGGACCGAGCGTCTGCTGCCCTGACATCGTGCCTTTAGCCGAGAGGCGCCGATCTGCCAGAGCCTGTGAGCCTCAGAGAGCTGCTGACAGTTCAGCTCCAGTTAGCTGCAGTTCAAGGTCAAATGGGACTTTAAAATATGAATAAATGTCAGGGTTTGCTGGCACATCGATCTCAGTCTTTTTGATTAGTGCCAGATCGCATGAATAAATTAGCCTTGACAGGTGCGATAAATTGTATAGACTACTGATCTCAAACAGTAAATGTTAAAGAAGGACGTGGAAGGCCTGGAGGGGAAAATACCCTCTGCAGATGCCTGCATTAAATGAGGTGAGCTTTGATACAGTGCTCAGGGGGTGATCTTCAGGCAGGAGGAGGCCTTTTGTTCATTTGAGATTCTGTGCCAAGCTAGGGAGCGTCTCTCATTGACGTATTGATTTCCTTTGTCAGAAGGAGTTTGGGTTACTGTGAGTTGCAAAGCAAGAATGCTCAGCTACCTCTTCAGCAGCTGCCCTACCCGCCCATCCAGGGTGGTGTTGGCATGGCTTGTACTCAGACCTTCTGGATCCCAAGAGGGAAGTTCAGCAAGTGGGTCTCTAACTGCAATAAAACAGAAATAGGGGGCATTGGAAGTGACTCTTGATATGTTAGAATACTGTGGTGAACAGTGTCAAGCCATGATTCATTTGCATGTCAGATCTTGACTTTCCAGGGACTTTTTATGTAGAAACCAATGCTGATATTCAGAGAAATTCACATGGCATATAGTACCTGCTTTCTTGTTTATGATTTCTTCAAAACATGACTGGGATTCTTCATTTCCCTCCTATGCATAAACTTTGTCAATGTCAATTGCTAGTTCACTATATTTTTAATGAGCAATTTTTCTCTTCTGTTGATTGCTAAATGAGCATGTGAAAAGAATTTGAGGGAAGGGTGGGTTTTTTAAATCCTGCTTCATGTGTCTCCTTGTAAGAACTTTCAGTTTTCTTTAATCTACAATCAAGTATTACAATCCTCTCCAACAGAAGACATATCAGAAAGCCAGACTTTTTGTGACAAACATTTAGACTTGTTCTTTTCTGTGTACTGTTATCCTTCAATTAAGCATGCCCTCTTTCTGTAGCATCATGCACACATTCTGTCTCCCCATCTTGATAATTCATCTGTGTGTTTGTGTATATGTCTGTGTATACACATTTATATGTGAGTGGAGATCAGGGACTAGTGTTCATTTTGGGCCATTCCTCCTCACAGGGTTTCTGTGAAATTCTTGGATTTATGTCAAGGCACTGAACTTCATAGTATGGTTAATCTGAAATGCGTATTTCAAATACAGAGTCATTTTTTTCTCTCCAAGAGCAGAAATGTATGGATGTGCTGTATTTTGTAGCCAAAATAATTAGAGGAAGTTTTGGGTTTGTTTCAGTTGATTTTTCAAAATGAAAACAGAGAAGTCTAAATTTGGTGGATATTAAATTTTCATTGTGAGTGTTCTGCATAATTCCACTGTGTTAACTATAAATGTACAATCACCAATTTTGCACATAAATTATCCCATCAATATACATAATCAGTAGCATATGTGTCATTTAAAAGGGACTATTATAAATCTATTGTTTATGTGCCAAAACCTTTGGGTGCTGTGATGAACTGATATATCTTCAATACATGCATAGTTTAAGAATGTAATGAGTTAATAAAAAGGATTTTTACTTATATACAAAAGCTTTTATTTCTGTAAAAATATGGTGAGCTAGACAGAGATTGAGAGAGAAAAGGCTGGGAAAGAGAAAGGGCCTTTCCTCTTATAAGAGCTTCAGCAGATGGATGGTTTCCAGCACACACCATGCATGTGATCAACGTGTTAAGAAGAGTGATGAGAAAATGGGGTGTATGGCAGAGAAAGGAGGGTCAGCCACGGTGCTGAGTGGTGAGGAGCAAATTGCATAGTAAGAAGGATTTTGAGAATCATATAGAAGCTCTGGAAAGATTAGCCAAGGCAGGCAGATGTCTCCAAGCCTGAAAATGTGTGTTTTTCTGATTAGTGGTATTAGAGGGAAAAAAATGTTTACAAAGCAATAGGGAGGAGAATGAAGATTATATTTTGAAGGCCAGGCATGCATTGTGCTAAACTTAGGAATCGGGCAAAAAAAGCTGTTAAAGTAAATAGATAAGAAAGAAGTATTAGTATTGCTAGACTTGGAACTTCTTGAATACCTTCCAAATGAAATGAGGGGGGATTTACTCACAAGAGTTGAAAGATCTTCAGTCAAAAAGTGTGCAGAGATTATTGAGGGGTTTTTTTTCCTACAAAAATGCCTCTCTATTTCCACTCATAATATCTGTTGTTTTCAGATTTGGGACAGGGGAGCATAATGGGACATGTCTACAATTCTATGTCAAAACAAGCTTTGACAGGCAGCTCCTGAAAGAAGAGGTCACAGAGTCAGTTCTGAAATGACCTGTGGTTATATCAGCTGCTTGAAATGCACCTGACCTGTCCCTGGAGGGAAAGGAGGTGTGGATGACAGATCACAGAGCCAAGCCCTGAGTGTTTTGCATGAGCACCTTCAATATTAGGCCAGACCTGGTATAACCTGAATCAGTCCATTAGCTTCCCTACTTTGCCATACAAGCAGCATGGACATTATTCTATCTCCTTCTTCCCAGCTACTCCCCAGGGCATTTTTTAACTTGAGTGTCAATGCATTTTACTTCTGGAGTCATGCTAGGTGTTCTCCTCTGGGCTGCAAGAGAAGCAGGACTTGAGTTTTAGAGAGCTGAATTTAGACCCAGGTTTATGCCATTCTGTACTCCGTAGCGTTGCATGTGTTTTCGTCCATGCAGGTTACTCATGGTTGTCTTCAGCTGAAAGCACAGCCAAAATAGTTGCTAAGAGAAATGTGGTTCATTTTTCTTGTTCTTCAGTAATCCATATTCAGTGTGTCTTCAGGAGGATGTAGTGATGTACCACTGTGTTATAAGTTACTTTCTCTCCCTTTCCATTCCCTCTGCCTGTTTTAATTAAGCATAGCCTGTTGTCCGTCTTACTGAAACAACATCTCCTGTTATGTCAAATGTCACATATGGTTTCTACATGAAAAAATAGCAAATTCTCACACTTAATAAGATGTTTTTTAGACCATTACCCAAAGGTCATTGTCATTCTGCACACCTTGTGGGACACTGATGGTTTTTTCCAGAGTCTGGATGGGAATGGCTGACTGTCAGCCACATGCCTATTGATCTCTAGATGCTTTCACAACAGTGTCTGGGTTAAAGTGCAGATCTGTTGTCAGTACAACCTGGTAGTGTTTGGACATACAGAATGAAACCAGGAGTAAGGAAGGTGCAAATGTAACCATTGCTGTTTGTGTGTCAAGCCCCAGAGTGAGAACCATGGAAACAAGATGCAGCAGGAGGTACGTGTTTGACTTTGCTCAGTTTTCAGCCCTGGCAGGCAGATATGGTATGCAAGCAGCACTCACTAAATCTTCTCTAGGGCAGTCTTTGGGTTTTGGACATCTTTTGCATTCTGAAAATGTGCTGGCAATGCAGGAAGTGATTTGGGGGTGGGTGGGGGAAATGAGCCCACTCACACTCAAGTGTGTGAGACAAATGACCAGGACTGAAACATCTTGAGCTGTGCACAGAGGGCGTGGAAAATTCTTATGATTTTCCCACCTTGGTTCAGCTTTTCTTCCAGTCTTAAATCCTTCCTTTCTGGCAAGTCTTTAGATTTTTTTCTCCACCTTCTGTTTCCTGCTCTTGCCAATGTATCTCATTCCTTTTCATCACTCTCCTATCCCCCTGCCTTTCCTGGCTCAGCTCCACCAGGCCTTAATGTTCCACATTTTCCTCTAGCTGTGCCATTGACTTATGAGTGCAGTGCTGCTGTGGACACCAAACCTCTTAAGTACCTTAGAAACTCCCAGGAAAGCTCATAAATGTCTTTAACAATGGATGTTCAAAGTAACAGAAGAATTAGAGGTCTGAGGTGTTTCTTGCTTAGGAGGATAAGCCTAGACTACATGAGAAGGAAAAAACCTATTATTCAGGGTGGAAAAATATAAAGGCCTTTTTAATAGCAAGTACAACTAACCAGACATCCTGTCTGTGACATGAAATGATATTGCAAAGGAAATGGTTTAGTTTGAACAGAGGAAAAGCAGAAGAGGCTTATGTTTTGTGGGGAAATTAGCCTTTGTTGATCAGGGGGCTTCCTTTTGATGTCCTCTCTGACTGCAGTAAAGACTTCTAGAGATTTTATGCATTTGAAAGAAAAATTTGGATTTTGAAACAGTGACCTTGGGAAGTGAACCCAGAGGTGGACGCAAATAGAATCAAATTAATGGGTCAAAGGAACTCCTGACTCAGATGCATAGGGAGAAGTCAAGAAATCCGTGAAATGCTCAAGGCCTCAAGAATTAATCTTGTTCTGAGGTTTGTTTGCCATATGCCATACTCATCTGCTATCTCTTGCCTCTTTGTCTCTTCTTTAGTCTCTCTTTCTCTGTGTGGCTGGTTGTTTTCAATGCTGCCTTCTTGCTGTTCTTCCATTCGTTCCCCCTAGGTAATTGGAAAAAGTAGCCAGGAGTTATGCTAATGAGAATCCAATGTTGCCTTTCACCCACTTGATGAAAACAGACCTTGAAGCCCTACACACAAGGATCAGATTGTGTAATGTGGGTATAGTTTTAGTATTAAAAAAATCATAGGGTGTAGAATTGGAACAGAAAACAGTATTTTAAATTCTTACAGTGCCCTGTATCCTTAGATCCTGGATATTGTCAGCCATGAGCTATGTCCCTCATCATATCCATTGCAGCCAAATTGCTTTAGGGGTGGTTTTAATGCTAATAACTGCTTGATATCATAGACAGGCTGATTTGGTTGATGCATTTGAATGTTTCAGCTTGTGTGCATGAGTATTCCCAGCTCATCAGGGTTATTTGCAACAACTTGGCTGTGGTGGTATCAAGCTGTGGCTGACACTCAATGTGCCAGCTTATGAGTTTTGATCCAGTCAGTCCTTTCTCCAACTTTGAACCAAAACATTCAGATACCTATTTAATTTTTTGTAAGCAATCACCTATGAGTTTCAATTGGTTTGCATCAGTAAAATGTTACAGGAGGGTGTCTTAGGGACCAGTTCCTGTGGGTGAACTCCTTAACAAACAGATGTGCTTAGACTGGCTGCCTGCATGCAAAGGTGTGTTTTCACTGAATAGTCATGTTTGTGGTTAGATAAATGGGTCCATGCACACACTGTGCTACTGCTGACATTCAACAGTTCTCATTTCCCCATGTGAAAAGTTTCTTCCAGTTGATCAAGCAGTAGATGCAGTTCTGTATGACTTTGGCCAATATCAAAGTGTTTAATAATTAGTCACAGTCAAATGCTAACAATAAATGGCCAGAAACTTAATTATCAGCAATGCACAAATTTGTGACAATGCTGCTCAATTTCTGAATTACTTGTAAATTGGAAAATAGCCAAATCTAATCTAAAGGATTGGTATCATCAGTCTGAGACACACTGTCTGATATTTACAGCTGTCCTTCTGTGTTGTATGTATTTAGAAGGTGGCTCTTTTGGGTGTCTGTCTTTATGGACCTTGACTTCTGGAGAACATAAGCCTTGTATTTCAGGGGGAATTTAACTCTCTGTCAACTTGGCTGCCCAGTAATAGGAGCACTCTGTGACCAGAGTTTCTTAGTGATTGACAGTCAGTAAGGCACTCTGTAGTGACAACTTAATACTTTTCTACATATCCTGTAGCTAGGTTAGAGTGACAACCATGTATTGGCTCCAGAAAACTATTTATAAGACTCTGTCTATGTCTCAGACTAGTGCAAGATGAAGCATTAGATGTCATTAACTATGATAACATGGTATCTAGATTTCCAGCCCAAATTTGGGCTGGAATACAGTGTACATTCTGCTATATGTAGGCATCAAGAACCAAGGAGCCTGATAAATTGCTGTTGGGGTTCATTTTCAGAGTACTGTCTAGAAATGTAGCTGGGCAATTCCCATTAATATTAATGACAATTTAGCAGATAAATCACCTTGAATAACTTTTAGAAAATTTACCCTTAATGTGCCTTACATTTCATTAGTCTGAGCTATGTTTTGAAATTCCATTTGAGAAGGGTAAAGTGATAGATGTAATAACGAGGAATATGCAAAAACCAGTAGGATGCATATTTCTTCATGACACTGGAGGCTTACAGTACTTTTAAATCAGAGTATCCTGGAATACTATTAATGAAATCCCCTCTAACCTCAAGGGGTAATTTTTTCTAAGTGATCCACAGGGGATTTGGCTGTTAAATTTCCATTAACAGTAATGGGATTCACAATATTACAAAGCAAGTTCCCCAGTAGCCATGCTGAAATTCTACCCCCTGCAGCAATTAATCATGCCCATTGGGCTCATTAATGGAAATATGAAGCAAATTATCTGCCTAATCATGATATGTGATCAATTGACTCCCCTGCAATAATTGATTGCTGACTGGTTAAAGCCAACTCACAGTTTTTATAGCTGAGTGACGAAAGATGGGGTGTCCCTGCCACAGCTGTTAATGCCAAGGCATCTGCAGCTCACAGCACGTACAGAGGTTTGCAGGCAGCTTTTCCTCCTTGTGTTTTCCTGTCTTCCATCTTCTGGTAACCACTTTACCAGTTTTCTTCCCCTCTGACTCCCATCCCTCCTCTCTGATCCTGCAGGGGCTTCTCATGAGGATGGTTCTTCCCTCTCTGCCTCTACCAGGGTGTCAGCAGTGACTGCTGGAGTTCTGCCTGATGGCATAAACTCATTTGCCTTACTCCATTTGGCATGATCTGTTTTTGGAGTGTTCTCTGAGGTGATAGGCTGGTTGGATGCATCCTGCCACAAGGTCATCCCTCAAATTGGTGGAAAGAGAAGTACTTCCGCATATCAACTGAAGAGTACACTCCTCACTGTTGCTCTACTTAAAGGTTAAAGACAGGAGGATACAAAATTTACCTTTTTCCTCTTCTCTTCTTCTGCTTGGTTAAATCTAAGCCACTTTGTTGATTGATTTGGGGGCTTTTTTTCCTCAGTGGCATTCTGTGAATGTTTAGTTGGGCTGCAAACTCAACTCTTGAGGATATTTTTTGATATACATTATAGTATTATGGTTAAGCTAACTGGCAAACATGCAAATCCAGGAGTGCCATGCAAAAATCAATAGCATCTCTTCAGGCAGAACACTAATTTATAGCCACACTGCATGACTGTGTCGTTTTCCTAATGAATTCTCCAGTGTGCAGAGGTGCACTAAACAACGAAGATAAATACTGGTGTGCAGAGGAACACAATACAGATTTATAGCCATAACAGCACACAGAGTACAGATGTTTTGCATACAACCAAGATTGGTTTATGAACATTTGCAAGCAGGGGTATCTGTATTATAACTTAGGACTGTTTTTCAATGGAATTTGAAATTAATAAAGTGGTGGGAAACTTCTTAAAATATATTTTTGCACCGTACAAATGGCATTGTCTTCTGCATACTCCACTGCATGTGTTTCAGCTCTTATTGAGAACTGTCTGATGGCATAGGTTGACTATTGAAAAGATCACCTGAGCAGCTGTGAAACAGATGTCATTGAGAAAGGACACTTATAAGAGCATCAAGGCAATTTTTAAAATCCCTCCCAGGATGTGTATTAAGTTAGCCAAGCATCAACATGTTGAAGAGCTTTTCATTGCCCACTTTGTCTTTTGGCACAGAAACTTTTAGTGCCTTGTTATTAATTTTTATATATTCAGAAGCTTATTTCTGCAGAAATCTTGATTTTATTTTTCTTCTTACTGGGAAAAATAAACCAAACTGCTTCTATTATGCTACGTTTCCATGGGGAGCCTTACTAATGTACATAATTTACAACAGCTGATGGCAAGTGATGATAAGTTGCTGATACCACTGGGAGCTCTGCAATGAGTGGTTTACAAAGCCGAGTAAGTAATGAAAGTCCATAAACAAGACACTCCACGGAGCATCAGAGTGACAGAATTTTGGCTCCAAGATTGAGGCTGTTTGGCTGGTATTGGAAATCCATATAACATCCTTCCCTCCTGGCATCTGCTACTTTGAGAAGGTTCAGTTCATTACAATAACAAATTTCAACTAAGCCTGATTGCAGTCTGTGGCCTGTTGGATGGATGGCCTTACTGGAGCATCTTGTAACTTGGTCTTACAATAGTGGGTGCTACAAGATGAGGCCTCTGGTCATTTGTCACTCCCTGACTCTTGGCAGGGTACATGTGCTGATTTGTAGTTAATGCAGGTGATCTTTGTAGCCTTTCTGATCAATCCAACCTAATTAAAGGAGTAATTCCGTGGTTTTAGGGCCAATTTACCTTTCCAAGATGGTGTGAATGCCTGCAGCTCAACTAATAATGAGGTAGCATCTTAGAGCCAATTAAGTGAAAATGAATCAGTAGAGCCCATTAGACTTGGTGAAGTTCGATAAGAGATGGAGCAGGTGAATTTTTCCTTGTTAGGAACTCTGGTGTCTTACAGGAAGTTAGAAAACTCACAGCAACTTCTCACAGAGGAATGTCTGGCTCTGCATTCCTGAAAGCAGACCTTGTCTTTTAGCTTCAACCACCATACTGATGGCTTCCTAAAATCGAGCTGTGCTTCTTAGAGGTTAGGGATTCAGAACAGCCTATATGGAATGTATTTCTGGATGTTATTTTAGTGAATATTCTTGCAGATCAGCCCTCATCTATGAAAAGATTCTATTAATAAAACCAGCTGTGGAACAGGAAGACAGAATGGTGTTATTAGTAACTGCAAAAGCCTTTCAAAGCACTATTCATCATCCAAATAATTTACTAAATGGTTTCTGAGAAGAACTATTAATTAACTGGCAAGAATGAGCCACATTAACATTTGTTTATTGCACTGTGTCTGTTGGTCGTGTGGGCTTGGACTACAAGAGAAATTATTTGAAGAAACACAGAGGAACAAATTTTAGCTGTCCCCTCCATGAACAGAATATTGCAATGATTCATGCTGTGAAAGCTGGTTTGGATTAAGGCCAGATGTGAAGCTGTGGTGCTGTAGCTGTTTGAGGCTCAGTCCTGCCCTCCTTTCCCAGCTGATTGGCATCCCTGCAGAGATGGGCCCTGCTGTGCAGGGGTGTCTCCCTGGAGAACCGTGGGCCACCTCCACTGCAGCTCTGCAGGTGAAGAAATTCACGGGTGTTCAAGTACCTCTGCTTTTGTTTTACCCAGCAGGCACATTTGTTGCTTCTAGTGCTGCCCAGAGCCTCAGGAGCCACTGTCTGAGCCCAACAAGTGGGATGTTCTCTATCACAACCACACAGGAACATCCCATTGCAGTGACAGCCCACGGAAGAGGTTTCTCATTTCCTAAGGTTGTTGGCAACTCCAGGTATCCAGACGTGTTAGATGACAAACTCCTCATGTTGTTGTACAAGCACATATTCCCAGCTGAAGCTTAAACTAGGACTCAGTATTATGTTTTAGCTTTTTTCCCCATCCGTGAAGTTCTTAACATTCACCCATTTGACACTGTTAAGCTTTTATTTTGTTTCTAATTTATTCTTTTAAACATACCTGACAATATTTCCCTGTATCTGAGAACCAAACTGTTCTTGTAAATGGTCAACTGTGGGAGCTGGTGCTGCCTCCACTGGAGGTGCAGGTGGACAATCTACTTGTGGCAAGGGCTCAGAGCTTTAGGGCTATTCTTGCAGAATGAATCTGCATAAAGGGTTGTTTTTACAGGCTAAACTCTGTGGTGGTATAATGTAACATAAGATCTGGAGTTGCTGTGTGGTGTGGAATGTAAGGACACTGACCATCGCTGGGTGGTTATGGGTGATTTGTTCCTCTTACCTGACTGGAGTCACCAGAAGTGTCCTGGCTGCCGTGGCACATGCCCTGTCATAGCTTTGTGAAACTGCTCTCGATCAACTTGTCATGCAATATCTTTCTGCTGCATCCCTCCCCCTCCTGACACTTAAACTAACAGAATTGTATTTGATAGCCCAGCATCAGTAACTCTGTCAGGAACGAGCATCTCAACAAGCTTTACTTACAAGAAGAATTTTCTCGCTCTCCAGGCCTGAGGCACAGCACAGCTTTCCCTTTAGACTGGTGAGAAATTTTCTACTGCACAGTACTGAGAAGTCCAGTGAGATATTTAATACTGTGCAAATCAGTTTGATAAGAAGGAAGAAACCATAGTCAGTGTAATTTTAAATATGTATTTGGTTTTTTTCCTCTGAAATGGGGCAGATTTGAGGCATTGATTTTTCTATAATTTGTTTTTTCTCTATTGAAAAGTACATTTCAATAATCAGTATGATATAAAAAAGAATTATTTTTTTTCAGTCCTTTCTTATCTGCTTTATTCACATGTATCTATTTTTCTTTCACATCTTTGCTTCTGTGTGCAGATCATTATGGTTTGTTTGTTCAAAGGTGTTGGGACATGCTGGTAATGGAGGAAACACCTTGATGTTGTAGGCAAAGTGTCATATAAGGCAGAAGTCCCTATAACAAAGCTTTATATAAAGCAGAGTAATGAAAAGCAGCCACCAGTGTTCTCTGTATGCATTGTCTGAATCACAAGGAGGTTTCTTGGTGCATTTATGTGCCCTTGCAAGGCAGGCAAACCTGAAGTTGTGTCAGTACATGGGATGAACACAGCTGAAGGCTGAAGTGAAAGATTCTGTCATGAATGACCAGAGAGGATTTACAAAACATCAGTAATCACCCCAGACACTTACAAAATAGTGCCCATGCAATGCAGTGACAGCTTGAGCTGGAAAACAGAGAAGCTGAGGTAGAATCCTTTTCCTACCTTTTGGCATCCCCTTGTGCATTTTCCCAGCTCCCTTTAGCCTGTTTCAAAGGATGGCAGGGGGGCTGCAGGGCCATATCTGGATATGGCACAAAACATGTATTTATTTTGTTTTAGTGCAAATATTGAGCCCGAGTTTGTTCTTGTGTCCAGGTCATCTCTAGATGCATCCCCAGAGCAAAATGCTTTTCCCCATTGAAGTGAGGGAATAAAGAATGAAAAGTGTGTTGTGTTTACCTGAATATTTAAAAAACTGACCACACAGTGGCAGCCTTCATTACTGTAGTTCAGCCCATTCAGAGAAGGTTAGAAAGGCTATAGGTGAGTTGGAAAAGGCTGCTTGAAATACTGTTGTTAGCCTGTAATATAAAACTTGGGTTCAGTCCACTGAATCTTTCAATGTGAGACATCCATAAAGTCATTAGATGGATTTTCTCAGCATGTTCTGTGTCATCTACACTGTCCTTTTTTTCACAAAGGGAAAAAAGCTAATTGAATAATTCAGATATGTGAACAGAGCTGGTTGTCAGGAGTGTCTTATGCTTCCTTGTCATGTGCAAATGGGAGAAGATGGCTATACAGGTGTTGAGCTTATTAAATAGATCCATGACATTAATTTCAGTGACAAGATCTAAATCAGAAGCCTAATGTTACTCTATAGGTTAAGCTTTCATTAACACTCCTTGTGAGCAGATGCTGTGGACAATTCCTGAGCCACTCTCAGGACAAATGGGCAGCCACGGTCAGTGCTAAGTCATGTTTGCAGAGCTGTGCATTTTAATTCTTTTTCTTTCTTTCTTAATTTTTTATTATTTTTTTTTGAGATCCTGTGTGGGGTGCAATAGGATGGCAAACACTGAAGGAGTTTTCACTGCAAGTATTCCAAGTGTCCCTAGTGAAGCTGTTTTCCTGCTTCTTTGTTGTCTCTATGTTTGCCGACTCCAATTTTAGAATGTTTTAGATTGCTTCTCCAGATGACACAAATATGTTTCACTGTTCATAGTGTTTTGCTTCAGTGTTTCAAAAAGGTAACACTACACTACTTATGAATGTCAAGACTGAAGACTGAATCACTTCTCTCACTTACATGTCTGTGACAAATTTCAAAGTGTTTTCAGAATGGGACTCATCCTTTCAGTGAAGATGTCAAAGAAAGTAATGTCTTGGTGATTTGATTCAGAAAGAGCGAATCAATTCAAAGTGTGAAGGTAACATCTGTGCGCAGGGTTGCCTGAGACTGCTAAACCAGATCTGAAATGGAAAGCAACTTCCACCTGAATTAGAGCTTTCCTAGTAGTCCACTGTGTTTATTTAATTACATATGCTCAAACTGATGTTTATTTATTAGCCAACCTTAAGTATCTTTTTGTTGACAAGCTCTAAAGTATCTGGATTGAAAGGAAAAGTGCTATATTGTGCCCTTCACCACTAAGCCCCTAAGTGGATTTTCTGTTGTGCTAGGGCCACGTGTTGGGCTGGTGGGAAAGAACTGGACTCAGTGACTTTTGTCCATGAATAAATTTATATACCAGACATCACAAGAATATGTGAGGACTCTAAGATGATTGGTCTGGTAGTGAAATACAAGATTCTCTCCAGAATGAAGAATTTGCATGAGAAAGACTTAAAAACATGAAGTGTTTAAAATTTGATTCTTATCTCTTTCCTCAGTCTTATGCTATTTCTTCTCATTCTGCCTTTTGGCAACCTCAGAATTTCTCAAAACTTTCAAGCATCTGTGAGAGTAAGAAATATGTTAGCCTAACCCCTGGAGACAAGCTTCCATCTAGCATGAGAATCAACTCAAAGTTCTGCACTATAAATTTTGTTCCTGCCATTTTTGCTGAGAACCCTCAGCTGAAGATGGACTAAGAAAGAACAACATTCAGACTTTTGAAAAATTGCCTCTGATTTACAGTGGTGACACAGAGGTAAGTATTGAGTTATCAGCACATTCATCACTAGATTTAGTGCAGTATCTCAAGATAACTTTTTTTTGAATGGTGTTACTGTCTGATTTTTGTGAAGCAATCTAATGTTTCTTTTTCATGCACCTCAACTACCCCTTTGTGCAAGTTATTACCCATCACTCCCATGAGGCTTTTATTTATCTGCCTTGTGTAAACCTGCTGATACTGCTTTTTTTTTAATTCCTGAGATATGTCCTAAAACTTGGTTATGGCCAGTGATAAAGGGGTTATGTCCAATTCTCAGTTGACAGATGACTGTGGTTTCCTTGAGATTGGTAATGAGATGCCAGTCCACACCAGTTCAGGATATAAACCAGGAAGCTGTACTGGATCCAGATTCATGTTCCACTTAAATTCTGTTTATTTTTCGAATGTATTAAAAAGCCTTGTGTGAAATGTTTCTGCCTTAGCAAGCTGAAAGCTGTTGATGTTTTTTCAGACATAGTCCTTTTAGAGCTGTAATCCTGAAGAAAGCTGAAAGGTGCCAGACTCGCTATTTCTGTAGTCATGTACCAGTGAATCAGAACAGCTTGAATTTAGTGCTGGGGTTTTGAACAGCTTGGAAATGCCTTATGCCATTGGAACTCATGCTTTGGGCATGTGATTCACTCCTTCACCTGCTCAGAGGACAAACCTGTCAAATTCATACCTTGTGTCCACTGAGATGTGCAATTGAACTTTGTAAATGTGTTTTTTCCCCTCTCTGCCTAATCTTCCTAATACTTCTGCCTTGAGATTGCCCTAATGGCATCTTTCATGTTGCTGACTTGGGGTTTTATTTTCAGATTAAACCTCCTGTCCAGAGTGACCTCTCCTTCCCTTTTTAAAGATCACTGGGTTTTGTGAAGGGCTGTGTGATCCAGTGCGGGAGTTGGACTTGGGTGTAGAAACTGGGTCAGCTCCCAAGTAAGTGGCTCAAGAAGAAAATTAGCTATTCTGGAGAAAATGAAGTCCTTATGACTTCCATCAAAATGCCAAGAGGCTTTCTATTTTCCAGGGTCAACCTTGCCTGGAAGGGCAAACTTCTTGATCCTCCTTTATTTGGCAGGGTTTGGTAACAGTAGCATGAGGCCATATGGACACAAGTAAAGCTTCAGCACTTAAAACCTTGTATTAAAGTAGATATTGAGGAGGAATTAAGAGAGTGCAAGGAAAGGGGAGTCAGTATTTGGGGACTAAGGAGCCACTTCAAAGGAAAATGACATCAGGAAAGAGAATCTGAAGCCACAACATTAAATTCTTTCAGTGTCTCTGCGTTATCCCTCTGCCTTTTGCAGCATCCTCAAGTATTACAGCAGCTGAGACTGCTGAAGGGGAACAGCGTGAAAAAATAATAGAAAAATAATCTCTTTATAAGAAGTGGGGGCTAATGCCCAGAGGCATCTTGACAAAAAACAAATAACAAATCCCTTACACAAAAGAGAGGTACTCAAATAAGGCAGCATGCCTCCGTGACCAAAGCCTTCTGAACAAAGCTGCTCTTGTAAGCCCTGCCCACTTGCTTGCAATAGATAAATACCACTAAATCCTTCCAAAAGAAGCTTAAGAAAACTAACAAACAAATAAGAAACAAAAAAAAATTCCATGAACGTGCAGTCTTGGCTCCTTGTCCCGTCAAATGCCCAAGACATATTTGACATGCAGCCAACAGAGACAATTCAGAAGAAAAATGAAGGCCAGGTCCTCTGCTAATGTAAATCTGTCTGAGTTGATTGCTAGCCCAAAAAGTCAAGTGGAGTGGAAGCAATAAAGTAATTGTAATATTAAATGCCATTCTGGTTTGCAATTTAGTGTCTTTTCCTTTCTCTCCTCCTTCCCAAGCACATGTGCAGTCACACTTCTGTTTCTGTATAAAGCTGGGTGTGCATCTGATTTAAGGAATGATCATTAGAAAGGGTGAAATATTCCAGATGATGTTCAGTGACCTGGATGCCCAAATCCCATTTCCACTTGAAAATTTCACCAGTAACACTTTGGCAGCAGTTCTGCCAGATCCTCTCTGCACTTTGCTGGAGAGAATCTCTGCAGTATTTTCACACATCTCAAACTTAATTTCCTACTTGTAATGTTGCCTTTGGTGAGATGTTTCTTCAGTTGGAATGATCTGAAAGTTAGCACTGTGGCACTTCCCCTCCAAAACTTTGTGGAAGTGTACCAAGAGTATATATGTCCTAAATATATAAATCTCCCAAATATATCTTAAAATTATACATGTTTTCATGTAATTTTAATATTTTATATCCAAGTATGTATAGCCACACATCATTTTAATGAATGACAGGAAAATATGCTCCCAAAATTTAAATAGTATGTCAGAGCACCTTTTTGCCTTCTTGATGATTGACAGGCAGTAATAATAGGATTCATATATAAAAATAACAATAGAAAAAAATCCTTTATATTAAAATTTTCTAACCTGATTTGCTGGGTAAGAGAACACAGTGCTTTGTGTGTATGTTGCTTTTTTTCATTAAGTATCTTTAGGAAGGTTCGGGATGTGCACCAAACTGTCTTTCCTAGAGATCAGCCAAACACTTAAGGAGACCTAAAACTTTTGCTGAATCTTTGGGACTTTGCCATCAGCACAACTTACTCTAAGTTGAGCACCAAGTTGGAGGTGCCACCTTGAGTGTGTGATTACTTCTGGTTAAAAAAAAAACAACCAAACAAACAAAAAAAACCCCAAAACAAACAAATGAAAAAGCACGTAATTATTACTGTGTTTAGGAATGCAAATGAGGTATAAAATCAACTGAAAATGTAAGTGGAAACCCCTGACATGAAAGTCTTCAATCAAAATTCAGCTAGGTCCTGAAGTACCTCCATAGTGTGCAGCTCTTGTGCAAGTCCCCTTGATGTCACTGGGAATTGAGTACCTGGTTAAAATGAAACGTGTGCTGATGGGCTTTGCTGCCTGGGGATGAATTCAGGTGTGCTGAGAGGGGCCCTGTCTTAGCCTGCAAAATGAATGCCTAAAACCAAAAATGAAATGAAAAATGTCACAGCATTGTTCTTCACAAAGACACCACAAAGAAGTTGGTGAGAAAGCAGCAGGAAACTGCTCAAACCAACATGGTCCTTCACTGAAAATAAAGGATGCAGTGACTGGGAAGGAATAACAGTAAGGAAGGGAATACTGACTGGGCGGAAAGAATACCAAATCCATTCTTCAGATTGGGAAGGTGTATTAAATAGGAACACCAGTTCCATGGCTGTCTCTTTCCTTAGATAACAACTGAGTTTTCAGAGAAGTTCCTGCCTTTGTTTCGTCCGTTTTCTCAATTTGTCTGAGGACAGCAAGTACTTTCATGTAGGAGCTGGTTTCCTTTCAGTGTGTTTACAGTGCAATGATGCCCTCGTGTGATGCTGTTCTGCCAGGAGTGATTGTGTGAACCATGCACCTTCTGAAAAACAGAACAATTAGAGCTTGTGTTCTTCACAGTGACTCAAATTACCAAATCACTCAAATTACCAAATCACCACCAGTTGCCTCTGTTTCGTTTCTTCTGTATGACTTGAAACAGTTGCAAGAGCCCTGTCCAAACAGGAGTGGACTTCAATAATCTGAGTGGGTCATACTCCTCTCCTCTGACTTGGTGCTGGTTTTCTTAAGAGTTCACCTAATATGAGGAAGGTCACAATCATTTTAAGGAACAAGTTCATGAGAGGTATCTCCATTACACAGGCATGCCTAAGAAACAGAGCTACTAATACTTGATTCTCATAACTTAAGCTATTGGAGCTGCTGACAAGTCAATCAGATTTGTCTTCTAAAGAATGTCATGACAACTGGATTTTTTTCTAATGCAACATTATTTTTCAGTAAATGGGCTGAACAAGGATGTGTTTTGATTTCTGTCAGGCAAAACTTGTCATTTTGTGGCAGTTGTCTCCAAACAGCATTTTCTTGCTCTTTTTTCTTTAAAAGACAATTTTTTTTTGAGGCAGCAAAATACTTCACACACGTTGCTATAGCCCCTCCTTGTGGGATGGAGTTTGCTGCCCTCCTCCTCGGGAGCTTTCTGCAGGTTGTATCAGACAAGGAGAAGGTTGGGTTGTTCCTAGGGTTTTCAGCCACAATTTTCGTTTAAATTCCTGTGTGTTGTCTTTATTGTGCACTTGACAGAACCAGGAGACTGGTTTCCCACCCAAGTTATTTATGTCTATGTTTGCATTGTAATGTCACTCTGTAAAGCCAAGATGTGTGAGTGGATGAAAAGAGAGGGTATTTGAGATGGGATCTTTAAGTACAGGGTACAAAGGAGTGTGGGTCCAAGACTGAATTTCCAAAGTGCTACAATGGAAGAACTAAACAATAGCAGTTAAAATAGATAGGGAAACATGTACTTGATAGCTGAAGCCACAGAAAGAATGTTTCATTACGTGATATATATACACAGAAAAAGTTGGAAGCTTTGGGGCTCAGGGACCTTTCTTCAATTTTTTTTTAACCCTAAACTACATGATTACAGCATCACTACAGCTTCATTTCATAGCAGGAGTGAAACTTGTGTTGTATCACTCAGCTAAAGAAAATGACAGACATCATCTATAAAATCCTACAGCCTTGGGCTGCTCTTAAAGGAATGTAAACGGAAGTATCAGATCTTGTTTTCTTGAATCCATTGCATCATTATTTGAGTTTTGAAGAGCAGCTTGTAGAATCGTCAGTTCCATGGTGTGGCGTGACTAAGTCCAGGACGTGGTCACCAGAGGAGAAGCGACTTGGTGAGGAGTGGCAGCGTCCCCATGGCAGTGGCTTTGAGCTGGCTTCTTTCTTGCTGGGCAGCAGCAGCACTGACATGTGCTCTGGTGTCCAATGCTGTCATTCCTGCCGCTGCTAATTGCACTCAACAGGCTCCCTAACCACTGCCTGTCAGAGCCTACAGTGTGTTTGGCAGCAAAGTGATTGCCACATCGATGTTTTCTGGTGCTAAAAGCACTGTAAGGCTTTCAGAAAAAAAAAAAGAAAAAAAGAAAAATAGAGCAGTGTCATGTACCTACTCTGTCTTCAGTACCTGCAGATCCTCACTTTAAAATTTCCTGACTGACAAATGATGCTGCAGACATTTCAGCAGTGTGTGGTTCTTAGAGGGCCTTCTGTAATTTTGAAGTTGTGATGTTTCTCTTGGTTTTTTAGTTTTTTAGTCTTCTTTCACTTTCACAAGGCAGATGCTTTATGTTTATAGGCTCAGTTTTTGTATTTCAGCAGATGAAAATGTATTTTGTTTCTTTCTCTCTGCGTGCAGTAGTTGCCTGACAGGGTGCCAGTGCTACTAATCACCTCTCTAATAGCACAGCCAAGCACTTCCAGTGCTTCTGTGTTTGTAAATATATTTTCCCACACCAACAGATGGGCCAGACTAATATAACTTGGAGCAAACTGTGAGTGCTCAAACCTATCCCAGGTGCCAGTGTTACCCAGGGGTCCACATAGCAGCTGGGGAGTAAATGCTTATGTTCTCTCCAGGGTTGCAATGAGGAAGGGAAACTGGTGACTAAATGATTTCTCCTCTGAGCTTCACTGAATTTCCTCTTCTTTACCTACTTCAGAGTCAATTTTTGCAGAACCTGATGCCACTTTTCAGTTTGATATAGGGAAACATTGAGGAAGTATCCTGATGCTGACCTGGTACCGGACTATTCTGGGGCTGAGGAGAGCTGAAAACTATGAAAGCTGTGTACACTGTATATAAATGGTCTAAATTGCTGTCCTTGAAGATCAAAGACTTAAAGAAATACAATCTACTTCGTTCTCAGTGTAGCTATCCATTGCAGACATAAAATACTGGTTTGTCCTAATATGTATCTTCTTCAAATTTCTGGGAGTAGTAGCCATTTCACAGATGGCACTTCGGTTAAGGCAGAATTGTATTTCATGGTATGTGCCCTTATACTTGTGATGATCCATCTCACAAAAGGCAGTGGTTACAACATGACACATTGCACAGCATGGTGAAGGAGGTAGTAGCAGAAAGGGGGTCACTCTGCTCAGCCAGCATCTTCCTGCTACTAAATTGGGAAATAAATGCAGCTGGCTAGAAGGAAATGCAGTCATTGTCTCTAAGGAGTCCCAAATCTGCCATATGCAAACTGAGGCATCCCAAGAATCAGGGCTATCTGGCAGACCCTCATTCTAAGTAAAGGCTGAAAGTTCTGCCTGCTTATCTGGGAGCAGATTGTAAATATTTTTAAACACCTATGTTGTAGTTTTAAAACCAAAACAAACAAAAAAATAAATAGGGTGTTTAATTTCTGTGTATTTTTTTCAGTTTCTGATTCTCCTATGCAATCTTATTATCTGTCCTTTACATGGACAACACTGAGGTGTGGGGGGTCTTATTTGGATACTCTGCTTTTGGCAGCTCTGCTTCCCGGGCTTACAAAAATGCCCTACCCACAAGGTTATGCTGTCTTCTTACATATGTATGTTATGTACAGTTAATACCCATGAAATCAGTACCTGAATTTTCCACAGTCTCTTTATCATCCTGAAACACATTTTTTTCAGCTTTTTTCTTTAGAAAATACATTTTATTTTGGCTTCTCTCATAGTTTCTATTAGAAGTAGTCATGGTTTCATATTAATGTTTGCAGTGCTTTTGACACAGTCTAAAGCATGAATATCTGAAACCAGCTCTGCTTTGTGTATTTTGTCAGCAGTTTAATGTCATTTCTCTTGCTGAGCAAGTGAATTTGTTCAGAACACAAAACGACTGGGGTTTTTTTTCAAAACTGCTTCCTGTACAGCAACTTGTAGGTGTTGTGAAATATCAGAGAAGTGAAATAAGACAGGGTCAAGGGTTTTTTCCAGTTGTTGATGAGTACATTTTTTGCTGTCTTAGCCTCCTTTTGCTACGCTCAACACTTTGGACAAAATTGTTCAAAACACCACATTTATCAAATAGTTTGATTATTCTTACTTTGGTTGTTGCATTGCTTTTTCCCTGGTCAGATTCAGAATGTCCTTCAATGATTAAATGCCATTTCTGAATAACAAATTAACCATGCTATCTACATAAAGAACTCAGAATTCATCAAAACAAATGATGAGGACTATTACTTGTCATTTGAAATTGTGTAATCACAGCTATGCTGAATTGTGTTTTGATTAAGTGGGAGATGATTACAGAGATCTGTCATACAAAGGTGCAAGAGCACCCAGGGCAAGAGCAGATTTAATTCCATCCCCGTATAACAGAGGTTTTAGAGCACAGTTTTAAGTTCCCAGTCAGGGGAAAATGCCTAAAACTGTGCATGTATTTAAGGATGTTACAGACTGTTGCTGGAAGGAACACTCAGAGTTTCTTCAAGTTGTGGTATCCAGCACTGGAATGAAGAACCAGGACTGGCATCTTCCACTTTGGTTTGGGTAACTTATCTCATGGACTGCTGTTTGAATTAGTCTTTTAAGCAGTCAGAGGTTAGAATGAAGCAGTTTTCTATCCAGAATGAGGTCACTCAGAGGTTCCTACCCCTGTACAGTCATTATGTCATCGAGGGCTTTTTCTTCAAACCCTGAAAGTGTCAGTTGAGAAACGGAATTGAAGTCTATTGTCTGTGCTGTCTCCTGGCAGCACAGGATCATCCTCTACAGTACTATTTCTCCATAAGATAAAAGTACTGTAAAATTTCGGTTTTAAGCTCATTTTATTTAAGATAAGTTTAGAAATGTGAAGCCTCTCACTAAGGAGCTGAGCACAACATCTGAACTACTTCAGGAGGTCCAGAAGACAAACCGCAGAAATACATGAGTAGTTTTGTTAGTGATGGGCTCTTTTGTTTTTCATATACTGAACTCGCAGAGAATTCCCAGTTGTGATAAAAAAAATCAGGTGACAGGAGACGAGCACAACAGCTGTTCTTATGGCCAGCTGCTGCCTTGAGGATTGCATAGTTTCAGACTAACTTCACTGCAGTCTATGACCTGATTGTAAATTTGCAACAGCCAAACTGAAAGTACAGTTTAGTCTTGTATGAACAGTGCCAGAGCAAAAAAAGGAAGGAAACAGAGGATATAGACTGTATGTCAATGATGCATTGTAACTCACGCTTCCTACAAAGCATCAAAAGCAGAGTGTTAAGCACTTAGGCAGCTTTAAGAGGAGAGAAGCATTGATAATCGAAGAATGGGCATTTTCTCAGGCGAGGAAGCTTTTTACCCTCTGTGACTCTTGATGTTCTCTGGGAAATATTCCTTATGATTTTGTGAAGAGAGACAAATTGTTACAGCACATCAGACTAGGTACATAATGGAAAATTTTACTTGCACAAAAGACTCATATAATTCACTTATGGCTGGGGTACTTGTGAGTTATTGGGCTTTCAGATGTGAGAAATAACCCTCATAAGTCATTGTTAGTATTGTGACCCATCCTCATTTCCTTTACACACAGTTTCCCTTCCTTACCCATCTAGCTGAAGCATATTACTGTTATTTGATTGGATCTGTTACAAGCTGCTCTATGGAGCAAAATGATGAGACTGTTCTCCAAAGTGAAGTTATGTTTTCAAGAATGCCAATTTCACCTATTCTCAGTTTAAATGAAATCCAAAAATCATCTCTTCACAGAATTTTGGTGGTCAACATGTGAGTGCTCCAGAAAGTTCTGGCAAAATTAACTCTCATTTTCCCATATCAGCACTTTCACACTTCAGCTGAACTGGAAAGCTGAGAGACTGTTTCTGTGTTTTTTCCAGCCTTGCTGTTCTGAGGAAGTCAAGTCTGTGCCTTTGGGAAGTTCACCCAAACCAAACCTGTCAGTCAAACAGCTACAGGAGTTCTCCTTCCCTCTTCCCTGTACTTCAGTGCGTTTTGACTTTTCCTCATCTGCATTAGTACACTTCGGGGTGTTATGTCTGTTGTCACAAGGGTTAGTAATTCTTCACTGATGAACCCATTGCTCCAACTTTGCCAAATCTGAGTGGGCAGTCAAATTATACTGGTTGGTTTGAGAGGTCTCCAATGTCCACTCTAAGTGTCAGCACATACCCAAGGCTGCTGCTTACAGACATGGAGCTTTTCTCCCACAAGTATCTTTGTCTTGATTTCATCACCAAGAGGCACTGCTTATAGATGTGACACTTTCTTCATAAAGTTTACTAGGCATTAACTTGTTTTATTTGGAATAAAATTGGTTTAGAACATTACATTCCAAGCTACTGTAGCTAAAAAGATTTCAGTGGCAATTCATGAGATTCATGGAAAATTAGAGACAGCAAGACTTCCTAGGTAAATCAGAAAAAGGAAAACCCACCCACGCTGTATGTACTGCCTGAGGAGATGAGTGCTAATGAGATAAGTGTGATATACAGCTCTGTTATGAAAATTACATAAGTAGGAAAGACAGCAGGCTCTTCAGTAGGTCTCCTCATGGGTGCTTTCAGGAGCACATTTACTTGTTCAACTTTGAGTTAAAAGGAGCTTTTAAACTCTGGGCAGCACTGGAGGAGCACTGCAGTGAGAAGGAGCGACAGTTTGAGCAGGTTGAGGTATTGGCGGTGAATTGTTAACAAGCCAAAAACCTACAAGGCACTTAACCAGGCATTTAATTTTAGCTGTGTGAGTGGTCCTTCTCTAGTCAATGGAATAACACAGAGCTGTGTAGTTAAGCAAGCAGTCAAGTGCTTGGCTGGATCTGGAACTACAGGCAATTGCAAATTGCTTTTCTGCCCTCAGTAACACCATTCTGCTTCAGCAGTGAAGGCAAGGAGTGATTTCCTAATGATCTCAAGGAATATAAAAGAGAGGATTTCTACCAGGAAGTTTTCCTTAGGTCAGTGGACAAAGGCAAAATGCAATCTAATGATTAAAAAGGGAAACCAATTTGGAAGGTCCAAGTTGAGATAATCCACCAAGGGATACAGGGAAAGTCCTTATCTCTGCCCCTGTGGCGGTCGGGAAGCTGCCTGAGGGCAGATATTGCTGAGGGTCACAGACCTGCCAGGATGCTGTGACCTGGCACCTGCTGTGTCCTGAAATCCACTGTGCCCTGGGATCCACTGTGTCTTGGCACCTGCTGTGTCCTGGCACCTGCTGTGTCCCAGAGGCTGCAGTGCAGCTGTGCCAGAATCTGCATTTGGAGCTCTCCAGGTGTGTGGAACAAGCATGTCTGGAGGATGCCTTGGGGCTGCCCTCCAGAGGCACCACAGAGTCCCTGGCAGTCCTGTGCAGTCACCCTGATGGGCTGGGAGATGGTTTTGCTTTGCTGGTTAGAAAGGGTAGATTTGGGAGCAACACCTCTCACCTGCCCTCTTCCCAGTAACTCTGCTGCTAGCTCTTTTTGCTTTTTTCAGTTTTTATTTTTCAACCTAACATCATATGATGACTGTCCCAAGGACTAACTTTATAGAAATAAAGTTTCCACTTTTTATTTGAAGAAGACATTTACAGAACATTTGCTTCTGAGGTGTTGTCACACAGTATGCTCAGTTCTGGCCATGGTGCCTATTTTGTAGAGGCTGTTTCTTGCTGCCTACTCTTGAGTTTATTAATATAAAACCGTGACTGTACCACTCACAAGTGCATTAACTTTGTTCTGCTTGACAACTTCTGGTTTACTGCACATCCTTAGTCATTACAAACAGAGAAAGACATTGCTCCTTTGTATCTTGGATTACCAGAAATTGATGCACTATGTATTCATTATTTTTCTGCTCGTGAAGGGGTTATTAATCTCCACCTGCATCTCTTGCCCTGTGGTTATAATAATTGTAGCATGAGAAATTTAAGGAAAGAAATATTGTTTGAATAAATTCTAATTCTGCATCAAGGGATCATTAGGCTGAATTTAGCCCAATCTAGGAAGCTTGCCTCATTAATTTTTAATACATAAAAATTTTATATAATTCATAAACATTGCAGAACTACAGTTTGCTGATCACCAGACTTTCCTTTGAGCCATGGTATTTTCTTCCTCCTCAATACATTGTGAGTTTGATATACAAGGTTAAAGCCCACAACTTCTAGCAGATTTCCTTAATTAAATTGACTAACAGAGGGTCAAGATCCTGACCCAGAAGGAGTGTTTTGGTAGATTTTAGAGGGTTCCTACCTTCATTACAAAAAACCTGAAAGTAGTAGAGAATTTATCACAGTAAAACAGTAAGCTGTTCACCATTTAATTATCTTTGTTGTCTAAAAAACTCCAATTTATTCCAAAGTCATAATTTCTCTGGCATTATCTACCAATTATTATATTTCATTATGGCTTTTTCTGCTACACTAAAGAACTAGGGCTAGGAATTTCTTCCCATGCAGCAACTTACCAAACTGTAGCTTGGACTTCCCTCAGACTGGGCTTCTGAAGTCTCACTATATTGCACATTTTTGAGATTTACAAGCACACACTATTTAGGAAATACAGTTAATTCATCAGAGGAAGACAAGTACTTTTTCTTGATCCATTTGCACAAACTTTGTTCCACCTGAAGTCTGAGCATTTTGATGAGGGCACTCATGGGGCAGGTTTACCTGCAGAGCTTTCCAGTGATCTCTGGCTGCCACCTTTAGATGCTCTGCTCGGTTGTGTCACCTGTCTGTGCACATGAATGCAGGTAGACATCAATGTGTATGACATGTTCTCTCAAGGGAGCAGGTGGTGCTACTGAGCCTTCCCCGAGGCATTTTGTCATGAACTGTTGCAGGTATTGGGAGACAGTATTGAGACATCTTTTACAACAGTGTCTTTATATTTTCATAACTTGTATGTATCTGTCAGCAGGTGAATGTATTTGCCTGTTTTCTGGGGACCATCAGTAACCACTGGCTTTAATCAGGAAGGAGTACCCCAGTTAAACTACACTGGGGAAAAAATTAAGAGGGTATTTCCTAATTGGAAGGCAATGATTCATTACGTTCATCTTATTTCACAAACAGTATTTGCTTTGGCTTCTCTGAATTTCCCTGGTGCCTCTGCAGACCCTGTTCCTCAGCAGTGCTCCCGGGAGCAGCTCTGGGGACCCCCAGGGTTCCCTGGGGCAGCTCCTGGACAGGCTGTGCATTCACTGGAGCCCTGTCCTGGCTCACCTGGGGCTGCCAGTGCTTCTCAGCTCCCGATTCCTGCCACAGCACCAAAGGGGATTTCTCTGCAAAATAACAAAGGTGCAAAAGACTGAGTTGAACACAAATGTTGAAATGCTGAGGAGAACTGGTGTTTCCTGGACAGAAATCCTGCAGAGATCTGCTAATGAGTAACAGCTCTCTGCCTGTTCAATGCAGAGCCCACGGACTGACCATAGCTAGTTGCATTAGGATAGTCTTTTGGCTAAGGCACTAGCCCAAAAATTGGAAAACTTGAGTTCATTTTTCTGTCTCTGATGTAGGTTCAGATGTAACTTTGAATAAGACATTTGATTTACCTATATTCAGTTTTTTGTTTTGGGAGGAAATATTTCTGTCTGTCCATGTCCATCTTTCAGAGGATGAACTGCTCCTGGTATTTCAATATGTGCATCTGTAGCATCTGGATGTGATTGAAGCTTCCATAAGTGCTGCCACATTGACAGTCACAGTACTTACCTTTTAAAAAACTGAAATTAATCCTTTAACAGGTCCGTGCCAACATCAGTCACATATTTTGTTTCCAGCAGATCTACATAAAAATATAATCTCTTTCTCCTCAACCTGAAACAGAGGTTACCATTTGCTTAAGCTTCAGCTGCATGCTTAGTCTTCCCAAATCTGTCAAAATTATACAAGATCCTATTATTAAGTGTTTAAACCAGGCTGTATCCTTTTGAATTACAATTTATCCAACTCACAGGGCATTTGCTCAACCAGCTCAAGCACTGGGGATAGAGGAATAGAGAGGGCAGGGAAAACGGACCAGGACTGGCACGAACACCTCTGAGATAAGGTCTTGACCTGGCCCAGCCAAAATAAACCACCACCTAACCTCCAGCTTAGTCTGGGGACACAAGCAGCCACAAAGCCCTTTCTCCTGCTGTGTTACAGTAGTTGAATTATTTTTTTAAACACAACATCCTTCATGTAATAATAAAATCACTCAGCATAGTTCAGTGGTAGAGCAGAGGCTGTGACCAGAGGCAGTTGGCAGAAGGTGAGTGACAGGGAAAATGGGAAAAGGAAATGGTTGTTGCCATCACCTGACAAAGCAGAGAAGAAGGCTGGAATTCCTCTGAAAACACAGTGGTAGAAGCAACAGAGCATGTAAACATTGACACAGGGCAATAAGGCAGGATTTTGATACAGTGGACACTGTAGTTAGAGCTAGTGAAGAAATCCCTGGGGGCCTTGACTGTGGTTATTGCTTTTGTCTTACTTCATCTCTGTAGAGGTATTAGCTGCTTGTGACAGCACAGCTCTGAGAGGAGATGGAAAGAGGTTATTTAGAGACAAGAGGACAGACAATGGATTGTATTCCATGTTACTCACAGCAAAGTTGCTCCAGGGCAACATTAAATTAACTGAAAATCCAGAAAAGTGTCTTCATAAAAATGATGTAAAGCAATACTTTTTTTCAAATTTTCTTATAGATGGTAGGCAAAGCAGTACAGCTCATGTAATTGGTTGGTTTGTGGTTTTGTATCATCCATTTTACCAGAAAAGCTTTTTTTAACAGAACTGTATTTAGGTTAAATAGGAAAGACTCCTGATTATTTCTTTGACAGCCCAGAATGTTTACAATGAAGGCTCTGCAAATAAATAGTTGGATAAAACCTGGAGCTCAGTAAATGAAGAGCACTTTTGACCCAGCAGGGATAAAACACATCAGCCATGTGATGAAAGAATTACTTAACCCCGTGGCACTGACTCTTTCAGTTCTTGGAAATTCAGACTTTAATGAAGCAAAGTAGCATGTAATGACTGCTGCCATTCTCCAGAAACAAAAAGTTACTGGAGTCACAGAGGAGTTGTTTTTATTGATTTGTTTCAGACAAGCTGTAGTTGAAATGTATATTTTGGAGTAAAAGTATAGGCAGTATCTGGGGACATAAAATGCCATGGGTCACTATGTAAACTCTGTATTTATTCTAATGCAGTATTTTCCTGGTCATATCTGATGTGGTTTTAAGGTCAGCTTTGTGCTGATATCAGTGTTTTGTGACTGTGTGATGTGTGACTGGCTCTGTCAGACACGAGTCAGGCTGTGTCATGTTTGGGAGCGCAGGTTTGTGCTGTAATCCTTTCCGAAATGTAGCAGCATGTGGAACCCAGAGGGGCCAAATGCTGTGCTGGGCCAGGGAAGGGGAAATAAGGACAGGGTTGAGCAGGAGGGACATAAAAGCAAATTGTATAAGCAAATTGTCCATGTATTCTCTGAAATCCTTATCTAACATATCCTAGTTGCTCTAATCCTTTTCATGCTAAGAAGTCCAGGGATGCAATGGAATTTCACAAGGACAGAGTCATCAAGAGGTGGCATGAAAAAAATCTCCATTTTCATTTCCTAATTCATGAAATTGGGATACTGTTCTCCCTGTTCTCAGTGGGTGTCAGCAAATCACTCTCAGGTGTCTGGATGAAAGTCCTTGGACTTCAAGAGCAAGGAAGGATGATATAAAAACTCTTCTACCTTCTAGTGAGCTCTGCCCTGCAGTTTCTTCCAAGGGCATGGACAGAACTGCTGCTGATTCCCAGTGTGATTGGTGTCACCACGTGGTTTAGTGCGGGGCTCTGACATGGAGAAGCAGAACAAGAAATGAGTTTAGTTGAAATTCTGTTTGCTGTAGGTTTCCTACTTCTTTGGCTTAACACAAAGTGGTAAGTCCAAGGTGGAGAACGTGAACATGGTTCAGGACATGGGGCTTCTTCCACGTTGTTTTCAAGACTGGAATATATATATATATTTCTTCTTTATAGCAGAAATTTGGTGTGTAAGTTCCCAATGTAGGAGTGAAGAATGGTGATGAATTACTTAATTAAAGAAGCCATGAAAAGGCAAAAGGTAAATGTTAATGTCTTCTTTGTAACCAATTAATGATCTTTTTCTCTATAATGGGACATTAATTTTCCAAGTAAGAGTACAGATTTGGCAAAAATTATTTTACATCTAAGTTCATCTGTTGAAAAAGGAGAACCTGTTACATTACATCCTCAAAAAGGGAATTTTCAGGTGTCAGTGAAACAAAACATTTTGCTTCATCTTAAATGAACTTTTATTCCATATTTTGAGTTGTCAAACACCTTGAAATGCCAAGCACAGTTTTGGTCCAATTTGAAACCGTATCTGTATCTTTATATATTTAACTTCTAGAAATCTCTTGCAAACAAAGACCATCCTGTATTTGCTCAGCATTTTTATAATATGGGACACTGTCTTCCCAATAGTATGAAGCTAATATTTACAGTGTTCAATTGTGAGGACACTTTCAGCTCTTGGGGAAAATAGTGCCAAATATGAATGTATATTTTCACATTCTTATGCTGGATGGAATGTGTCCTAGGTAATTTAAAGAATAAAAACATGTCTAGAAAACTCTTTCATATGTCACCATCAATAAATTTCTGTTGGTTTCATTATACAACACAACAAACATAAATTTAAGAAAATCCACCAAACAAAAGAATTTGTCGACTAAAGCAAGCCCTAATCTGAATCTTTGTAAATGGTAATAACTGGTCCTGAAGAAATAAAATGAAAAGAACCAGTACAAGGCTGTGCTTGTTGATAGACCTCGCTTTGAATTTCCCTGGAGAGGCAACAAATCTACAGATGTGACAGTCTACTTTGCAGTACTAGAATTTGGAGATTCTTTAGGGAGTTGTCCATCAAAATCAGAAACAGCTTTTTTTTTTCTTTTGTGTTTTGCCCAAATTGCATCCTTTTACCAGCTCTTTAGGTGATATACAAAATAGCTTAGTTTGTCAGTCACTTCACAGCCTATGATTAATGTTAATACCTGTCCATTAGTAGCAGCAACAAAGCATTTAAGCAGAGTGAATCACTAGGACATAATAGCAATTTCCTATCTTAAAGTTATTTTTCTCCACTCTTGTGCATTTCCTCTAAGGTATCCAAAACCCGTTCCAGTCATGTACTGTCTCAGAGTCAGAAAGGTGAAGTCAAAGCATGTTGTAAGAGACTCACCAGAGGGGTTTTTGCATTTTTTTCCCCCTGTTCTTCTTGCAGCTCAGGCAGCTGCCAAGGCTCCCAGTGCCTGGGCAAAAGGGCAGTGGAGGCAGAGGCATTTTTCAAACTTCAGAGACATGTTTCATGTAGCTTATTCCAGTCATTTATGGGCAATGCCCCTCCTTTGGAATGGCACTGGGAGGAGAATATTAATCACAGGTTTGTCATCTGAAGTAAATAAGCATCCCCAACGAAAGCCATTCCCACACACATCTGCATCTGATGTTCGTTAAGGATTTGGCACTTACTGTGTAAAACAGGACGTCATCTGAATTCAGTAATCATGTGTTAGTTTAGTAAGCAGGTGCTCATTTCCACCAGATGAACTTGTCCATTATAAGCAGGTGATGATTTGTGAGGTTTTTTTGCATAAATTGCATGTTTAGTTTGCTGATCTGATTTAGAATGGGTACGTAGGAAAGGAAGTGTGGAATTACTATAATAATTTGTTAGTGCTTCTGCTGGCAAACCAAGTTTTTTCTTATTGCTCACCTCTGATATTTGATTAATTATCCTCCCAGAGATCAGTTTTCAATATAAATTCTAGCTCCAGCCTGAGTTCTGCTATTCAGAGTACAGGAAAGAATGCTTTAATGTAGTGTCACTATCCTGGCTGGGTTCTGTATATATGAGAGATGGGTTCACACCATTCCTTACAGCAGGATTATCTCTGCTGTACACTTAAAGCACTAAGACTTAGGGAGATTTATAGAGCTATTAAGAATGAGCTATCAGCTGTATCTCCTGGATGATAATATTCAGCGTTCTGTGTTCATACAAGCGCTCCCTTGGGAAGGTCACCGAGGAGGAACAAGATGGAATTAATGCTTTGAAAAACAAGAGTGCCCCCCACACCATCAGTACCAGTGCAGGTCCCAGCTGCCAAGTGGGAATTCAAAGGGCTCTAGAAAGAGACAGAAACTGCCACAGCTCCCCAAGTGCTCAGGGAGGACTCTGTGAGTTGTCTCTACTCACTTCTGCCATTTTTCCCATTTTTGCCTCACTTCCCTTTTTTTTTCATGTCAACACTACCCTGGACACTGTTATGAGTGCAGGGCTGTGGAGAACTCACCTCTCCTCTTGTGTATCTTCCTTAGAGGTCCTGGTTGAATGAACATCTCTGCTGCCTGGATGTTTGTGATGCCAGTGCTTGAACAAATCAAGGGTTTTGTACCCCAGCCACCAAGAAGCCAATTGACAAATGTGTCTCATCCACGATGACTTTATAATGTGGCCTCTGAGCTCTGTGGCCATCCATGGTACTACTTTGTGCCTGGAACACTTCAGTCCTTGGTACTTCTTGTAACTGTGTTCAAAGCTGAATTTAAGCTGAGACACCAAATGTTTTTGTGGTCTAAAATATTAGTAATTAATCTGAGTTTGCAGTGTTCCTGCATTAGAAGAAGCTTTTACTGTAATAGCCTTTTTTTGGAAAATGTTATTCTAAGCAGATCAGCATGCTAAAATTTGCATTGTAAAAGATTGGTTTGGAACAAAGCAGGATCTAATGAGCATATAGTAAATCCCTTGGCTCTGCAGCAGAGCCACAGTAAGCATAATAGCTCTCACTGAATGAATCCCTTGCAGCCTAAAAGCTTTTTTCTTAAAAATGAAATAGCAACCCTGCAGGATTTAGTGTAGACAATATGCAAAGATCACTGAAGGGGCTGTTGTGGAAAGAGAAAACAAATGAGGATGACTCCACGTAGGGTCCTTTGAAAAGACCCTTTGCGATCACTTCATTAGTAAGTCTGTTTCAATATTTTCTTCTTCAAGAATGACTGTATTCTAATTGAAGCATCAATAAATCCCACTCTTTATTCTTCCTCCCTGTGGTCTCAGCTAAAATGTCAGGAAGCATTTTATCATTTTTCAGCACTCTTGCTGAAGGTTGAGCACAGAGTAAGTAGCATTTTGTTAGGAAAAGTGTGGACTAACAGTATTGCAGGAGAAAGCTGAGAACTCACTTTGGGGGGCAGGGAAAAGCTGGACAGCTTTTACCTCTTACTTTCACCCTGAATTAGTTTAGGTAACAATTGAAGGGACATGCTGTTGAAGGTTCTGCCTGGTTTTAGGCTCATGTGTTTTCCTGCCTGTTAAGAATTGAACCAGGTGACCTCCAGAGGTCCCTTCCAAATTTAGCCATTTTCTGATTGTATATTTCACCTGCCCCATGCACTGACTCTGAACTTGATGTATAATTTATTTCTCTTGTTTTCACTCTGAGTTCAAAAAGTTTAAATTTGAAATTTGGTGATTCAAATAGAACAACACCAGGGATTTCAAGTGAGGGTGTTTTAATTCCAGGACCGGGCTTTGGCAGAGGCTTATAATTTTGCTTCTGGTTTGAAACATAAACCAACTCTTCCTCTCAAATGCTAAAGATTGTCCTCATTTTACCACAGGTCCAAAGCCCAAATATGAACCTAAACTAGGTGCATATAAACCCCATCTAAATATCACAAGCTCTGACTGAGATGCATTTAAAGTAGTTCATATGACGGGATTTAATCAAGTATGGTCCTCTGTACTCACCACTTTTTTTTTTTCCCCTACTGAGGAGATGAGTTTGTTGAAGAAAAGCTGATTTCTGAAGGAGCTGTTGCTTTATGAAGAGTGTCCATAATGACAGTCCTGGGTTAGGGCAAGGGTGGGATTGGCTTCAGGTCAAAAACACCTGTTATGTTATCTGGAGGGCTGATTGTTGTTAACACAGGACCTTGTAATCCTCAATGGAATGAAACTACTGCTGGGCCAAAGGCATACAGCAACTAAGTGCCAGTTACTATTTTTAGGTAAGGCTTTCCAATAGGAAGTCAAAGGTTTCGGAAGCCATTCTGCAGGTATTGGCATTGCTGATAGATTGAGTGTCTCTCAGTTTGTTCAGGCAGTGATGGAGTAGCTGAAGGATTGAGGATTATACTAATCTTGATGTATGTTAGTGGAAATTGAGACAGCAATGACAAGTGTGGTCAATGCAGTTGTTTTGTAAGTGATGATTTTTTGAAAGTTCTGTTCTCTGTGAGTTTGCTTTGTACTCATCAAGAGACTTTTATTCCTGAGAACACCTGCATGTCAAGCAGGGCACCCCTACTCTGACTTTTGGTATTCTTGCTGATCTTCTCCTGGTATCTGACAGAGAGCTTCAAAATAGTTCGGAATGCTGCCATGCTCAGCTGATCTAGCCTTGAGCCTCTTTTAGGTAGTGTCCAAGGGAGCACTGCACTGTGGCAGTGAGTGTAATGGTTCTTGTGTTTCAGGAGAACCATCTGAGTTGATTGGTTGGCATTGCCTGGTGGTTTGGTGCAGGTTAATAAAGCACAGTCTGGCAAAAGAAGTATTTTCCTACGACCTTCTATGTTGCAGGAGCTCAGCTGCAGATTTTCTGATGTAAGCTTAGCGTATGTATGACTTTATCCCTGGCTGAGATGTGAATTTAGAAGAAACTTTCTCAATGGTCTATTGACATAAGTGAGGGGAAACCACCTAAAGTAATCACAGGAAGAATTGAGGAAGGAGAAGGACAGGCTGGTCTTTAATGCTGTTTCATGTATCCCATGTAGATTGTATTTTTCCAAGGCCAATTTGTTGAATTTTAACAGTTACAGTCCAAACAGTGTCTGCTGACAGATTTACAGAAATGACTGACAGTGATTCTATTGATTTACTCAAGTCAAAAAGTTGAGTAAATTCGTGAGAAAGCAGAAAGTTATTCTCATCTAGCACATTCTTAAAGAATATGTTATGAGAAACATCTGCCTGGGACAATTACCAAACTAAAGCAGAGATCCCAAATTGCATTTACTTTGTACAGAAAAAATTATTGTACTTCCAGAAACCCACATATCTGATACTAGATCAGAAGAGATCTGCAGCCTATTTCAGACTTGAGGAGAATTCAGAGAAAGTAGAGTTATTATCTCTAGTCTATGAAATTTAAGGGTTTGCCTCAAAGCAGTCTCTTTTCTAGGCCTGCCATTTACGTGATAGGAGTTGTTAACATCTCCTGGAGCATTTTGAGGTGCCAACATTCATTAATTTGCTATGAAAAACAGGTCTTTGAAAATGAAAAACTTGTCCTTAGGCTGTCCTTTCTCCCTATTCCCATTCCTCAACCCTTCCTTGCCTGTCAGACCCCAATGCCATCTCTAAGCAATGCTGCCAGTGGGACTGAAGGTGGATGAAGAGTGTTATCTGCACCTGAGGTCATTCACTCAGAACCTCCCAATGACTGCCACACACTGTGCCCCTGCAGTTGCCTGCTCTGTCAGTACCTGTAAGCTGCTCTCTCCCAAAATTCAGCTCCCTAAGTGCTTTCTGGGAGCAGCAGATCATCTCTCCCATCCTTTCCTGCCTGAGGAACAGACATCAAGCCCTCAGCAGAGGATTGAGCTGCTGTCCCCTGTACAGCACTGGAGCTGGATGCATCGGGACTGGCAGAGGCTCTGGGTAATTCTCCCAGTGCCTCTCTAGGACAGCTGCTCCCAAGCAGGCAGCTTTCCAGGGAACCTGTGCCAGCATGGGTAGATGTCATGATTGCCAGAATCAGGCTCTGCTTTGCAGACATGTAATCCCCAGAGCTCAGGACTGGGAATGAGGAGCAGGCTCCAGAGCCCAGTGATGGAAGTCTGGTAGCTGCATAAGCTCTCCTCATATTTCTCTTAATTCAGCCCTGGCTGCATTACACCATCATTCTGGCCTCCTGCTGAGCTCCTGCTGAGCTCTGCTTGGCTGTGAAGTCTCCTCACCATCTCTTCAGGGAACAGTCATATCGGAGTAGGGGATATTTGACCAGCATCACTGCAGTGACAGAAAACTTCCCTAGCGGAAAACAAGAATTCCTGAGCCACCACCTTTTCAAGTTTTGGATATTTTATTGCTTGCCATCCTGGTTAATGCACATTTGAAGGCTCTGTGTAAAGCACAGCCCGTGCAGGGTGGCACAGTGCAGGGTCAGCCTGTGCTTACTGCTCTGAAGAGGTTCTGCAATTTCCATCCCCCATCATCAAGACATTTCAGAGCCTGGAATTTTCCTTGCAGAAGGAAGATCTGCTTCATACATCAAATAATCAGTTTCTTCCCTAGATATGCTTTTTTCAAAGTTGCATTATCCTTTGTAAAAGTTGTGCAAAATATGGGTTTACAGAGATCGGATTAGTGGTAAAACCATATGGGACATTTTTAATATCATTTTAAATCCTGTCTCCTCCCTTGCATAGCAACTAGTCTATTAATTTATCAGACCTACTTCTTTACACACAAAGTTTATCTTTATAGCAAGATAGCAATTGCTGAGTGAGAGTTTCCTTAGAATATGTTTCAATTTCTTCATGCTTATCTATTTTCTTCTGTGAGAGGGTTAACAGAAGTGTTTTATCTTCTTGCTATTGTCACATGTGAGATCTTAACTGGCTTGAGATTCTGTGTAACCTCTAAGAAATATGTGAAGGACAGCCTCTAAATTTGCTACTGAAGAGCCATCAGAGAAATTTTAAACAGCTGACTGTCTCATTGCAAAAACATTTATCACTACACTGCCTTTATTTTCTGAAAGCAGTTCTTCTGTAACTACCAAAAAACCCCAACAGAACAAAGCTAAGAGGTCAAATTCCAGTCAGGTCAAAGAAATCTTGAAGGCTAATCAAATACTGTGAAAAAATTATTTTACTTTCCTTTCCAGAAAAGGTGCCATTTGGAGTCAGCCATGAAACCTCACATTAGGTGACTCTGTAAGAAGCCCTAACAGCACACCCTTGAACAGTGTTGTCACAGTTGTGGGGAAAGCAGGAAGCTTCCAGGTATTCATTGTTGGGGCACCTGGAATATTGATAATAATCATAAAGCACTAATACTAGTGCCAAACATATACTAAAGACTCGTATGACTGCCCCTACTCTATCCTTCATGTCTCTGCTTCTCTCTGCAAATTAAGTTCTTCCTGTTTGAGCCAGGAAAAACACATGAAGAGAATCCCAAGTGAAACTCAACCCTCCTAAGTCCTTAGTGCACAGACACTGCTGTCTGTGGCCACCCACACAGGGCAGCCAGAGTAGGGGGTCGGTATCGACATACCGAGGGTAAGAAGACTCTCTTAGTAACAGAATTAGTTCTTATGTGTGAGATTTTTTCACACTCCCTTTAAATCTGCTAAGAGCAGTTTATCTGCAAACTGGTTTTAGCAGAAGTTGAGAGCAAACAGGAAGAATTGTAACAGGGACAATGTCAGGATCAGTCAACCAAGGATCCTTTTGGGTCCTGTAATTTGTAAACCTTGGTCAGAAGTTTGTCCTGAAACATTTGACAAAACAACGATGTGTGGATCTTGAGATGTGATTTCTTCTTTTTTCCAACTCTTTTTTTGGCAGCTGAAAGTCTCTCTGATAAAAGCTGGTTTGTCCCAGCATCAAACGATTTTTGCTCTTTAAGTACACCATTAAATAGCACAGGCTATTTTGAGAAATGAGAGTTGGGGCTTTTTTAAACCATAATTATGGCTGCCTTTAAAGATAGTGATAAAAATGTAGTTGATGAACAAAACAAGACCATGTGATTAATTTTTCCATATGATGTGTTTGATTATGACAGCTCCCCAGCCTATAATAGCTTCCTATGTGAAGTGAAAAACAGAGAGAGAGCATTTTATCTAGCACAGCTGATTAAATATGACTCTCTAGGCAGCTCTGAGAATATGTAGAAGCAAGAATATCCATAAAACTCCGTTAGAAAACAAGAAAATGTCAGGCTATAAATTACTTTGAAAAATCAGTTTTCAGTGAATTACATAAATTGTCCTTATCAGAAATGCAAGAACCTTAAATGTGCTATATTCATACAATATTTTTTTTTTAATCTAGTGTGGGCACTAGAGGAGTTGCCACATCCATTAAGGGCTGGAGGATAACTACAGAGCTCCTGTGTTTCAGACGGGAAAGGATTTTATTGTCATTTTTCAAATGCACTTTGAAGAATCCCTTCTGATTTAGACCTTGTTGGTTCATGGCTGACTGGAGAGAGAGGCTAAAAGTGCAGCATCATCTTCCTATGCACGTTGTTAATGCTAAGAGCTACCTTTCTGTTTGATTCCATCAGAGTGGGGATTTTGCTGTGCCTGCTATACATGTGGATTTTATTTTGAAGGGGCAAAAAAGGGCTCAGTGGTGTCTGGTGGTATGAATTTACTACCTGGGTTGCCTGTTCTTGTGCCCTTCAGGTATTACAACTTTTGTCGGGAATTACTTATACTTTTCTCACCTTGAGGAACCACAATTTAATCCATGTGTCAGATCCCATCATGTGGATGGTCTGTCACAGTGTCTTAAGGCATCTTTATCTCAAGGCCACATGCACTCTGACAGGGCCTGGGAGTCCACTGGACCCCTTAAAGTTTGATGGGTAGGTTTTTGAGACTTTTCCAGCTAATAAATTACAACAAAAATACTTGTGTTGACCAGGCTGTGCTTTGGCAAAATTTCTAAATGACAACAAATACCTGGTTTTAATATTGTCAGAAGATTGTGCAGTTCTATTTTTGCAACAAAGGTTTGGGGTTTCAGTATAAACTGGCCTTTCAGGCTGAAATATATTAAAAGCTTTTAACATCAAACATATCTTCTGAAAATCATCAGTAATTCAGTTTCAGAAAAAGGAAACAAATGGAGGTGACAAAGAGCACGTGTTTCAGCTAGCTAAAACTTCTACAATGGATGTTATTGTTGAAAATTTAGGTCAACAAAACTTCTGAAACATGTGGAAATTCTTTGATAATGGAAAAAATTTTCCCTTCCCAACATAGGTATGTGTAGGTAGTCCAGAAGACATTCGTCTCTGGTAGGCTTTGCCTTGAAAATCGAAGAAAACCTGAGATCCCTGACTGTTAAGGATTCTCACGCTGGCATATCATAAATCAGGGATATCTCAGCTGCTTTAAAAAATTCCTCCATCTCTTCTCTCGCCTTCACTCAGAAAAGAAAGTTGGAAATCTGAAAGGCTCTTTCTGTGAAGTGCTGCCCATGTGGAGTTCAGCACTGCTTTATAAAACATCAGAGTCCAGTTCCAGCACGAGGCTCTCCTTTCAGAATGTGCTGAACGTCCACGCCTGAGCTGCTGCCGTTGCAGAAGTGCCAGGTGACACACACCTGGTGGCACACACTGCTGGGCATACCAGAAACCAGGGCTCCTGCTGCCACAGGTGTATTTGGAAGCTGGTTCTCCCCATTTTCTTACTGCTGCAAGAGTCAGGCTGTGATTATTCATCTCAGCAGAGAACCTCTGAAATGTCCACAAGTTCCTGGAAACACAGAAAGCACAAAACTGCTACGACACCCTTGCAAGGTGTACAGTGACACTTCCAGGGAGATTGCTAACCATGAAAAATGGGCTCAAAGCCTCAGATTATTGAAAATTTCATTAATTGCTTGATTTTCTTGATTGTTAGAGAGCAGGGCTAACCCCAGCTCTCTTGGGAAAGTCAACTGGTTTTAAAAGAGGTGGAGACCAATGTGTTGCAAATGCCTGGGTCACTCTCCATCGGGATTACTTTGACATCTCTAAATTGGCAGTGTTTAAAGTAAGGGACTGAACTGGTCTGTCCATTAAGAGGGCATGAAATTGTTAGCAAAGGGTGAGTATTTAGAAGCAAATCACACACACTGAATTGTCCTTTCTCATATGTTCTTGGATGCCTCATCTCTCCAGTTGCTTAAATCAAAGGTGTATTTGATGGGAAAAATAGTTTAACAGAGAGTCTGAGACTTTTCTTTTTCTCACTCACTGATCACTGAGGTGTTTAAACTGCAGAATTCATGGCAAGGTACGAAGTTCTTAAGAATCATGACCTTTATTTCCAACCTAAGTTTTCAAAGTTAAAACTGCCTCCTCAGCTTTACCTTCATACCAATGCCATTTTTATTTTTACCTTCTGATTTTGCTTTGACTGAGATCACCTGCACCAAATTAAATAACCCTGTGCAGTCACTTCAGTGTACAGAATAATGTGATATTCAGTTTACAGAGCCCTAAGTCTGTGGAGAGGGAAGATAATCAGTGAGAGCCTCTTGGGAGCTGCAGCTGCCCTTGTGCAAATGGCTCACCTGACTATTATATCCCAGGATGTTTTTGAGCTCTGACATTCACTCTGCAGGGCATGATGCTGTTGGAAACAGGTCTCACCTGCAGAGCTGGTCACCACATCAGCAATGTTCTCTCTCTATATATGTTGCCAAGACTTGGGAATTGATTAGCCCAGCAGTCCAGCCAGCTCTGCATCCTGGTCAACAGTGACCAGGTTTGTTTAACTCTTTTTAACTTTAATTTTTTTTCCCATCCTATTAAAGATGGTAGTTTTGACCTTCAGCAAAGAAAAAGCTTATGGGAAAGTGCACTTCCTCAATAAATCTGTTCTTGTTTGGTGAGAGTTAAATCATGGCAATTTACCAGCCTTTCTGAATAATGTACCCAACCTTCCTTCGGAGAGCTTTGCTGATGCACAGTTCAGGTCATGGTAGACAAGACAAGATCTCATCTCAGATTTTCTCTGATGCATAGAATATACTGTCCAGTTGACTGCTGAATAAATAAACACTCCCCTGTAGGACAGGCATATCTCAGGTGTACAGGAAGAGCTAATAATTAGTGTCAGTAAATCATTGTAGCACAAACGACAAACATTATCATTCAGTTTATAATTTACTCCTGATGTGGGTACTTGCTCTTCTCAATACTTAATATGTCTGTTTATAGAAAAGTTGATTGAGATAATTAGCAGTAAAAATGCTAAGGTAAGACGTCTATGGTAACGTTTAAATTGCCATCAATTTTGTTTATAGCATCCTAAAGAGCAATGCTGAAATTAGAAATTAGCTACAATTAGCAAATAAATTGAGTGTCTCTTGGAATTACTTGATCATGTCTTAAAATGTTGCACAGTGTGATGCTCAGAGACGCAAAGCTGAGTCCCTGGGCTGCAGCAGCTGCACCGAGTCAAGCAGCACACAGAGCACTTTGTGTTGCTGCTGCTGCCTGGGAGCATCTAGGTGGCCTTCCATGGAGCCTGGGCTATTGCCCCACAATGTACTTGCTCAGTGCATGCTGTGAAGTCAGGAAAAAAAAAAGAAATTTTTATAAGGTATTTTCCTCTCCCTGGGGAAAAAGAAGGGGGAGTATGCTTTTCAGTGATGTGCACCCCTGTGGGGAGCCACTCGGAGAGGCTGTAACACTTCCACCTCCTCAGGAAGTGAACCTTGAAACACACACTTAATGTTGGCAACTCCATATGAGAGGAATAACTTGGGTTGGAAATGTGTTGTTATCTGAGAAGATAAGTCATAGACATGGAAGTCAGCTTTCTCAGATTGCCTGAAAAGTGTTGATCTGAAGGGCCTTGGGCATCATTTTATGCTCACAAGTAAAAATAGTTCGTTTCCACCAATAAGGCACTTTAAGGATTCTGCTTGATAAATGCTTTGAAGAAGCATGTAATTATTTTCTGGCATAATTTCATAGTTTGATGTGGAAAGAAATGTGTTGTCTACTGCTGTTAAAATTGGTCATTAAATACAGTTTTGAGGATGAAAAGAGGAGAATCCACGAGTTTCAGGATCAGTCACTCGGAAGTGGGCAGTGGACAGCAGCAGACAGGCAGTGGTTTTCAGTTCTGTGTCCAGGGAGGAGAAGGTGCTGCTGAGCCTCCCATCCTCCTCATTCAGACACAGGCCTCAAGTATTCATCTGAATTTCACATGATAACTCTTAACACTTGGAATCTTGCCCAGTTTTGGATGCCCATGTTCAATTCTACTCCTGAAACTCTTCCATCTTGTATAGGTTTAAGTAATTATTGGGCTGGAAAGAGGGAATACAAGATTTTTACTCTGTATTTAGCCATGTGCTGAAAGGGTGTGGGGATAGAGAGTCATGTCTGTGCTTCACTGAGCAGCAACTAATCTTCATAAAGTGAAATAGGAGACCTTGTCTGGCCTGAAAAGGAATGACCCATAGTCGAGAAGCTGTGGCATTTATTTGAGATGTGGGGAAATGGTGGCACGATGATCTACACCTGAGGATACAGGAATATCTGACTCCTTGTCCCATATACTATACCTGCAGTTCTCTTTCTCTGGGATTGGAAATCCCATCCTTATGCTGAGAAACATCCCCCATTGGTGTTAGAAGTTATATTGCCAGAAAAGAAACAAGTCATCTGGCTTAAATTTTATCATCTTCTAAGGAAGAAAAATTTCCTTGAGTATTTTCTGGCGGTTTCCTTTCTTCCTTCAGCACATGTTGCCTTTTTAAAGAGCAAAATGGGGCTGAGGGGTAGGGGAAAGAAGTGCCTGAATAGCAATGGGAAGCAGTCTCGAGGACTGCAGATGTGGTGGTCACACCACAGTGCAGATCCATGTTGAGTGCTGAGCACCAAGCTCTTGGCTGGCAGGGTGAGCTGCCTTTCTTCTTGTGTTTCCTTCGAAGCCAGGTGCCTGTGTTCCATGTGGAGAATTTATCACTGACAAATAACTGTTTGTGTTGAATTTACAGATGAGCTAAACTGTTTTCTTTAATGTTGCAGTTTAGTACCTTTTTCTTTTCAGGTTTGTATGAGCACTGTCATTTGAAGGAAATAAATCTGTCACTCAGATAATATATTTGCCCTTGGTAGCAGAAGATATAAATAGGAGTTAAAGGTCATTAGCCATATCAAGAGAAAGAAAAATGTGCCATGCATTAAATAACTGACTTCCAGGCTGGGTTGAGCAGATAGCAGTATACTAAAGTGTACTGCTCATTTCCCCTTCTGATTGTGAAAATCAATTCATTCCTTTCTTTTTATGTAGCACTTCCCTTTTGCACTGAAAACCCTCAGCACATGTCAGTCCAAATTTATGAGCAGTGTGTTTTTCAGCATATTCCATTAATCAAATGTAAATTCCAGTGGGCAATGATTTACTACAGAACTGCTTGGAAAATAGCAAGTAAATATTACCTAACAAAGTATTAAAAAAAAAAAAAAAAGTCAAACCAGAGGAGGAGATTTTATCTGCCACTTCCCAAGCAGTTTATCTTTATCCTTGAGAAGGCAGGTGAGGTGGAGAACTGCCCCAGTACAGTTTTGGAATGCATCTTGTAAGGAAATGTGCTTTTATTCTCAGTAAAAGGCAACCTCGGAAAACAATGAATTATTGCTTATATTTTAATATCTTTTATTTATTTCACTTAGACTATACTACTAGGTGCAGACCTGAGGGAACTGCATAAGCTTCACTCACCCTGCATCACTCCAAATCTCACTGATGCAGAGAGACAACTCCTCATTGTTCCTCACTTCAGACAGCAAATAATCCACAGGGAAAAAATTGCCCAGTGTGGGCAGAGCGGTGTCTGTGAATGCTGAGGGATACAGCCTCCACTCAGCCCCTTCTATCCACCCTCTTCACCTCGGGATAGAGAGATAAGATCATGAGAGGACTGGAGCACCCCTCCTGTGGAAACAAGCTGAGACAATTGGGGAGGTTCAGTCTGGAGAAGAGAAGGCTCCAGGGAGACCTTAGAGCCTCTTCCAGTACACCATTCCTGTGCCAAACACAGGCAGATGTTATAGGTGATTTTTGTTGACGTTTCAGTACCAAGCACTAGGTTAAAAGAGCCTCTTTGATAAAGGTTGCCACCTTCTAACTTATGCTCTGCCTAATGGTTCCAAGAACAGTGATGTTATGGCAAAGGACATGGCTGTTTATGGCCTCTAAACTCACGTACCTAAAACAGCCATGTGCCTTCAGCTCAGGCTCATCTGTAGGCAGTGTGTAGAGAGAGAAGTTCCACCCAAAGCAGGTAAATTGGACGATCATGTTGAATCATTCAATAACCTCCATCTCCAACTAGCAAACACAATACGTGCAACACCTGGAAAAAAGCAGCTGTACTGCCTGAAAAAGAGGAGGAACCTTAAAAAAACAAGTTATGTCATTGTTTTCTCTCCCTGTCCCAGGTGTGGCAGTGTGGAGGAAGCATGGAGGTGTTACCCTGTTCTCGTGTGGCGCACATTGAACGCACAAAGAAGCCCTACAACAACGACATCGACTACTACGCGAAGCGCAACGCCCTGAGGGCCGCCGAGGTCTGGATGGATGACTTCAAGTCTCACGTCTACATGGCATGGAACATCCCCATGGCTGTAAGTGCAGGCCACACTCACTCCTGAACAGGGGCAGCAACGTGGGTGGCTGTTCCTAATTAGCTCCTGGAGATGAAGGGTATGGCTACAGCTGTACAAAGTGGGCTAAGCTCAGGGAAGGAATGTTTTCAGCTGGTGTGTGCTCAGTACAGAGTTCTGCCACATAAACTCACTTCCTCCATCTAAGTTTGGTTGTGTGCTCAGTGCAGATTGTTGTAGGCAGTGACACAGATTTATAATTTAACCACAGCAGCATGTTTCAGGTTTATGTGCTTCCTCAGAAGTCGTTAATTTGGGGTGTCATTAAACTCTGAGGTGTTCATATGCTACAATGGTGGGGACTACAGAAATGTCCATAAATAAATATCATCATTCATTGTGAGACTCAGTAGACCTCACCAGCGTAAAGCACAAAGTATGCAATAAAAGAATCACATATTAACTGGCTTTATTGTGCACAGGCTGAGAGGTGCCACATGAACACGTTCTGCTTCTCACTGCACATATGAATTGTAGATGGCGTATGGGGGCCTCTAGGAGTCCATGTAATATAAATATTAGATAAACTGTAGGTTCAGTTTATCACGTTATTCTGTAAGTATATCACATGCTACATCTCCACTGGGCATAATACTTGGAGAGAAGAGTTGTATGTTATATCCCAGGCAGGCGGAAGCTGACTGTTGCTGTATTATTTGGTGGTATTTGCATCCGAATTATTCATGTGAAGTGGCACAGGGAGAGCAGCTGAGGGGAAGCATACACTGATCTGTAGGTAATGATGGGTTTTAACCCTTATATCAGGTTGTTGTCCAGAGCTGATTGAAGCAAATGGAAACAGGAATATTCCTATCAGAACAGGAAAATATGCAAACCCAGCAATGTCTTTGGGAGTATTCACTTATGACCTGGAGTTCATCAAAGTCATGAAAGTCTTTATAAAGACTTCATTGGCTTTAATCTATTTCCTAAATGTCTATTTGTATTTTAGTACCTAGGAAATACATGAAACCCATTTTTGTTCGTTCTTGTTGTAGTTTTTAAAATACATATGTCTAAAAGAGCAATGTTTCCTCCTCTATGTGATGTATGCATATGTCAGATGTTCTCACACATCTAAATTTCACCGACTGCGTTTCAATATTGGACACTGTGCAGTCTCTGGGGTGTGTTTTTGGTGACTTCTTTTGGCATGAGAGGTAATTGCAAAGAATTATTTCTCTTTAACAAAAGGCAACACTCCGTAACTTTTTCTTCATGATTTCTGTGACAGTAGGAGGAAGACAAAACAGTGTCTGTCTAAGTTTTTGGGAGCATTTTGGCCCTGTCTGCACCCATTCACTAAAATGGTTAGTTTTCAAATAGGAGATGAAAAAGTAACCTTAGTAAATTTGCTTGGTTGATGGCATCTGCAAATGAATTCTAAGAAACAATGATATTTAAATAAGTATTTACACCAAAATATTATTTCCTTTAATCTCTCTGAGATTACTTATTGATGTAGTTTTCTGCACTGAGCCATACAGCAGAGCTTTAAAAAACCCAGGCACATCTACAATAAAAGACATAAAATCAGGATAAGTGCTGAACATTAAATTTTTCTTCCCATAAAATAAATTGATTGATTGATAAAATGTGCATCATAAAAATAACCCTATTAGCTGTCAGGAAATGGAAGCTGGTGCTAGTGTTCACAGAGTTATTCCACTGTAGTCTTCAATCCAGATGGCTCAGAAGCACTGCACTGGTATAAGCCATCACAAAAACCTTCTGCAGGAGATCTAGAAACCTTACTAGCTTAAATACAGTATGTCCTCCTCCTAAATTCTGTGGGCACCTCATTCTTGTACCATCACACTGTAACCTGCCCAGGAGTGCGGCTGGCACAGTGGGTAAGCACAGCCTTTTCATAGCTGCTCAATTTGTTGCTCTTGTGCTCTGTAAAAATGGAGCTGCAGAAAGGGCATTTTATTGCCTCATTTTAGAATAGGGCAGAAGGGAGGCAAGTAAAAATGCGGTCTGTGTTTTCCCCAGACCACAAAACCAACGTACATTAACTCTTATAACTCCCATCATTTTTGTCACAACCCTTACCAGTTATTTGAGAATCTGGGCACTCTGTGTGTCTAGATTAGCTGATGGTCTTGGACACATCTGCAAGACCATGTTCCTATAACCTTCAGCAGCAGGTCAGCATAGCTTTATTTTAGCTAACCAAATAGTTGGTATCCCCCTGCTTGTTCCTCAACAATTTTAGGGATAAAGGAATCTTACATTGAATGATTTATTGCACTGAGTGCCTCGGAGAGTTGTTCTCCATCCATGTAGCCTGAAGTAGTAAGTGAATTAACATTCATTTGAATGGATGCTGCACTGAGAGCTCATGACAGAGTGTGCATCAGCAAGAAGCAGTGAGCACAGCAAACTCTTTAGGTGGCAAATAGGAAAACCTGTTCAGTATTACACTTGTATTCTCTCCTGAAAACCAGGCATCTGTTGGGGATTTGAATAAACGCTGAGTTCAGATTTGCTGCTGTCTTGTAACCCTGAATTAGATAGAATCTGTAGAATGTACAGAAATCCTTCTGGCGGAAAAGTACAGGGCCCTTCAGAGAGATGTCATGCAAAACTCCCCAGTTTCAGTCCATTTTTACTACAGTGTCGGAAAAGATTTTTAGGTGTGGTAACTCTTACTGTTGAACTGTGATGATTTATAACACTTTAAATCCACAGACTCTAACTTAGGATCTGAGATTTTTAAATAGCTGAGTTTGGTCATAGCAACTTGATTCTTCCAACCTGTGTTTTTCATGGGATTTTATTTAAGCATGAATTAAATTCTGAAGTAGAATTATAAAGAAGGTTTTGAATTTAACTGCATTTTATGGCTCAAGTCTGCAAATGAGCTTCAGTTCCAGTAAAAACTGAATGCTGATCTATATGAATGGTTAGTGGAACTTAATGACTTTCTGAGCAGCTTTGCCTTGAAGTTTTAACAGGTCTGTTCTGATATAATTTACATTACTGAATACCCAAGGCTGTTACTAGAGTAAACCATGACCAAGCTGCCATATTTTAGATCATAATTACTCCTAAATTCCAAACAAATCTGAAAGCAAAGGCTTCAGGATTGATTGCAAACATTTATAATTGCTATAAGTAACAACATTCTTATTGTCTTCTTATTGTTTTGATTTATGTTTGGTTTTTGCTTTTCTTTATCCTCCTATTTTCTACTGGCTTTCATTAATATTTATTGTCTATGCTCGACAACAGCTTTTTGATGAGCTGCTACTTACAAAGGAGAAAGAAGAGAGGGAAATACAGCTTGGAGTACAAAATGAACTGCAATTTGGTTTCAGAAAAGAAAGCAACTGTAAAGTCAGTGCAGTGAGCTTTCTTTCTTCTTCTTCTGCTTTGCAGAACCCTGGTGTGGACTTTGGAGATGTTTCGGAAAGAATTGCTCTACGACAGCGACTGCAGTGCAGGAGTTTTAAGTGGTACTTGGAGAATGTGTACCCTGAAATGAGGGTTTATAATAACACAGTCACTTATGGAGAGGTACTGTATGTCTTTGCAAACCCATCATGGCTGAATTCAGTCCTTTCATTTTAGTGGTATCAGGATGTACAGAGCACAGCAGTAGCAGCAAAAAGGCCCTCCCCTGCTTTTAATCAACCCTAACAAGTGTGGCTTTGAGAAGCCCTGTGCCTCTCACTGGAGTACATCAGGTGATATCATCATCACTGACAAGGATATTCAACCTCCTTGGCTTTCATTTTAAAATAGAACAGCTCTGAGAACATAAATTTAAGGTAATCATTTTCCCAAATAGGCTGCCACAGACATCATCAAGAAAACATCAGCAGTCAAGAGAGCTAAAACGATTATAGTTAATGAGAACAGCTGAGTTTGCTGGTTGTTTTAGGTAAAGAACAACCCCTTCTTTGAGTTTTGCTGAACTATTTGAAGGATTACATTGATTTTATTAATTCATTTTTGCAATCTTCCTTTTGTCCTGTTCTGGATAAAAAGAAACATATCCTTGTTCAGATTACCCAGTGAGGATACCATTTGGCAGGTCTGTATCTCCTCATCAAAAAAAACGTCATTAGAGGAAAAATAATTTTGCTGCTTTCTGTGTTTTCATTTTCACTTGTGTACCAGTATTGAGTAATAACTTAGAACACCAGCTCAAAGATAGCTGAATGGGTAGGTTACTTAACCCTAGTAAACTGCTGGATCCAAACATGTTAGAAATGCATGGACATTTCAGTTCATCTCAGCTGTCTTGACCTTTTCTGTCTCTTTTGTGAACCAATCAAATCTCCCTTATTTGCCTGACCCCAGTCTTTAAAGAAGTCAGACGTGCCTTCGTGCACCTATAATAGGACTGTTGTCATTTATGACAGTGAACTGGGGTGAAGTTCTAGAGGGTCTCCTACTGCATAATGTTTTTAAGATTTTCTTTTAATTGTGTCCTTGAACCACAATGAAATCCAAAGGCAATATATTTTCCCACAAGACAACTAAATGGACATTGTTCCTTTCTGTTTCATTTGATTGACTCCATGTAAAAATAAGTCAGGCACTTGAGATATTGATACAAAGTGCAAGTTTTATTGCATAATACCACTTTGCTTCCTGATACAACTACTCCCATAGGTATCTGAGAAAAGACATTTAGTGAATTCAACGGGAGCTGTTGGTGCCTGTCATCTCTGAGAAGGTCTTGTGAAGAACATTGGCAGAACTGCCAATGTTGTGTCAGTTTTACCAGACATTGAGCTGGCTGGGCTCTGCAATGAAGTTTGTTTCTCCTGAGTGGTGGCATAGAAGGTTCTTGAGTTAAACAGGAAGCTCAGTGATGCTGGTGTCTCATTAATTAACATTTTTAATGAAAGGGAACCACACAAGCTATTTAGGTGGTATAAACTGGCATAGGTCCCTTTCAGTCTTCCATGCCCATAATGATAAAACTTAAGGCTTCATCCTGAATGACATGCAGCTTATTATTAAATGCCTTCTCTTCTGGTTATTTTCCTGGAGGAAAAGATGTCTGGATTTTAGTGAGTTTAAAGGAAAATAAATGTATTGGGTAGATGTGAAACAGATTGAAACAGTAGTAAAAATATATTTCCTACTGACTCGATTCACATTTTTTAAAGCCATGTCATAAAGTTGTCTTCATCTCCTTTAGCCTTTATAGAACCTGAGTTATAACATAAACCTCCTGAAATTTAGTTGTTGGTGATCCCCCTTATCCAACTGGTTTCCCTGTCTTCTTGTACACTATAATATGAAGGATTATTTACAGATTTTTTCAACACCTTATGCAGTAACTGTTTCTATATTATGGAGGTGGCCAGACAGGTACTTCACAGTCTAAACCAGAACTGACCTGTTGACTCTTTCAAAGTGTCTGTCTAAATAACTTCTTGTTTATGATACCTGTAAAATTTTCCTATGTCCAAAGTATGTGTGTAATCCTTCTAGCCTCAAGAGACAGGCCTGGGTTTTCACAAGAGCTCCATCCCAGTTTTTATAGACTTGTAAATTCTCCTTCTGTGGGGAGGCACAGGAATTTTTTAGTACACTGGATCTCTGAAATTCTGCCCTTTCATACAGTGTGCTTTACATCACTTCTGTACATAACAATGTTATATATTCTCAAGTCAAATAATTGTTTTTTCACATGCTTTTTTAATTTCTTATAAGCAATAGGAAGAAACAACAGCATGTGACATCCAACACCAATCCTGAGTAGTTCCTATGTGGTTTGTAAAGTCACATTTTCAACATAACAAGGTCAAAATTTGTGTTTACACAAGGATAATTAGGAGCAAAATTGGCCCTGGGTTTCTTAGAGTGAATTTTATGGAGTTTTGATCCTTGAGTAATTGCTGAAAATATAACCCTGACCCAAGGTCAGTAAAGACAGCATGTTGCCCAAATATTGCCTTCTCCTGGAGCAAATTCACTGTTGGCATCTTGTCACGTCTGAAGAGCGAGCATGTGTTTCTCAGGGTACAGTTTTGCATAGTACTTGTTTCAGTAGCTGTAGCACAGCAGAGATTTCACTGGACTGGCCTTGGATCACTGAGACCAGTTCCTGCCTCCACTGGGTTTGTCCTGGTCTCGTTACAGGTGCGTAACAGCAAAGCCAGCGGCTACTGCTTGGACCAGGGAGCTGAAGAGGATGACAAAGCAATCCTTTATCCATGCCATGGAATGTCTTCTCAGGTAAATGGTTAAAATCCCATAATTAGTGAGAAACCTTTAATATAAAGAATTTTCAGAAGAAACAAAAAGTAATTTGGTGCACTTGGGTTGAATTTGGCAGTATATTCCTGAGTTGCAAAGGCAAATATCAGGCTTCACTCCAGTGTCTTTGGGTGCCCTTTCCAAGGTCATTGAGTATGTGAATCTATACACTGAAGATGCTGGTTAGGGGTAAAAAAGAATCATGTTAATTTGTTTAAATAACAGGGATCCACTGAAGATTAATTAATTTAGGTAGTTTGTGTGAGTGAGCAGCTCTTTTTGTTATTACACGAGTTGTTCTAGGAATGGTACTTCTCTAAATCGACTATTCTTTGGTCCAATAGGCTCCTAGGCAGAAATTATTTAGCAAGCTGCTGCTGTGATTCCCCAAGTAGGCAAAAAGTTAAGCACATATTTAACATCAACTTCAAAGGGAATTAAGAATATCCCTTAAGTTAAGACTTTTCTAAAGTAAGAGATTTCTTTTTTTTTTTTTTTTGCCAGTCCCTGTGCATATTATTATTTTCTTACAGATGTCAGAAGATTTTCAAATGGAATTTCTTCTTTCCATGCTCACAGTGATTTCACTTGTTTTTGAAATATAAATTGGATATTATTTAAATCCAGGACTTGAGCTTCTTCTGAAATGTAATTCTAGTTTCTTTTGAAGTACCATCTGAATCAAAACTATGTTAATGAACATTCTCCTGTGTAAATAAACTCTGACCTAATCAGACTCAACAGTTATCTGAAGTTCAGTCATACATACATTGATCTGGAATCCTGGCTCATACATCACCATGGAGGCAAAGTGAGACAGACAGTAATTCCTGCTGACAAGATGTCCACCTTTGGCTGCATCACTATGGCATATTTGACTGACACCTCCCTAGTAGAGGTGGAAGGAGCAGCCTTTGAATAAGGTAACAAAATAGCAGTGCTTAATTCAATGTAAATTACCATTTCAAGAAGACTCTCCTTAGCGATGTCAAGGCACTCAATTTTGTCTCTTGCTCCATTCTAATCTGACCAGAAAGTTGCAAATTTAAGTCCTTCCAGAAAGTCCCCTAGCAACATCTCATCTCTATCAGCGGGATAGCATTTAGAAGACTAATGAAATAAGTGGTTCTGACTGCAATTTATCTTGCAATTTAAGTCCTTAACTGACTTGTTTGCCTCCATGATTTCTGTTTTGTAGAATATGCTTTGACTTCTTGAAGAAAATAAATGAGGGCATAAGTTACTGTGATTTTCTTCGAAAGGAAGTATGAAATGCCCACCTTCTCCTAACACTTGATAATCCTGGGGTATAAAGTATCTCACCCCTCAGCATCCAGCTCTGATCAATTTTATCCTTTAAGGAATGGGTCATTTTCCTTTTAGTAAGATATAAATACATTGCCCAGTAAATTATGACTTTTGGGTTGTGGGTCCTAGACTAGACACAGGGCAGATCTTCACAAGTGCAAATAACAATATACAAAGAATTTACTGCCCAAGAATTTTAAGTTGGACTGTGACCAGTTAAATCATTCCTCACTCTCTTCTGCTACAGGTTTTCACCTTACTGTCTATGTGAAATTTTCTGGAAAAGCCTGAAAAGCTGATTTTAGATTTTATATTGAAGCCATAAGCTAGAGCCCTTTTGTTACTAGCACTGTATAAACACATAGAAAGAGAAAGCCACTCTTCCTAAACCCCTAAAATCCAAAGCAACCCCTGTGTGTAAGAGCTATCAAAGTACAGGAAAGGCAAAAAGTTAACATGCCAGGTCATCCTGCGGCACTTTCCATTTCACGTTAAACTAAACAAATGAACAAACCAAACAAACCACCAAAAAAACCCACAAACAAACCAAACAGGAAAAGTTTTCATTCTGCAAGAAACACCAAGCAAAGGCAAAGGTGATGTTTTATCTAAGCTGAGTATTTCACAGACAAGCATGGCTTGGAGTCACTCAAATGCAGCCAAGTTAATTAATGATTACACAGCTGGAAAACTTCTATCATCTCACCACAATTTACAAAATTAATTCAGTGTGAGAACCACAGCTGCACAAACCCTAATCAAGGATATTCAAGCACATTGCATGAAAGGTGTTGACAGCCAGCATTTTAATATATTAAATAAACATTTTTAAAGCCCCTCTTCTAATCAGCCTGGGTGAGCATAGTTGTCTGCAGCATTTAGCTTTCTTTTCTGACATTTTCCATCTCAAGCATAGGGCATAAAATACCCCTGCTGAGTTGAGATTTGGGTTATTTGTACATGCTTACGGAATATAAATTAATATAAATATGGAACTCATTTTCCCCACTTGGGTTATCACTGGTGCTTCATGTGTCCTACCAAAGTCAAAGAATCTCCCTATTCAGCTACAGCCTTGTTTGCTTTTCATACTCTTCATTTCTGACAGGCACCTTAACAGTGATTTTAGTGTACGAATGGTTCCACTGAAACCAACACAAGTCAGGCAAGTGTTTAAAGACAACTGAGTTAGGACTAAGATTACTGTTCATCTGTGATAAAATGTTCTTTTCTTCTTCTTCTTTCCTATCTGTTTCCCATGGACACTGCACACCTCTGGATGGCGTTGCCCTGCATTACAATGGCAAAATAAAACCACTCCACTGTGACTGCTCCATGAACAAAATGCTTTCCCCATGTGTATTCTAAGATCAGTTTTCACCGTGATAAATCACATCTTGTCAATGACATCAGATTTTAAATTTCTTTATTCAAACAGGGACAAGCTCTTTTATGGATGCTCTGGAATGCATTTAGCCTGAGTTTACATCAATTTAGTTTAATGAATTTGACTTGAGCTAAGTCAGGGTAAGCTAACAGCCAGGAATATCCAGACAAGGGTTTGCATCACTCCGAACTGATTTCAAAAGTCATTTTACAGAAAAGTAGTGGCCTTTTTATATGCTTTCATTGGTTCTGAAGTTTGAGTCTATTCACTTTCAGGAAAAAATTGTTTGCAAATACAGCTGGGAGAAACAGTCCAGGGCTACAGAAGATTAATAGGAAAAGAATATATTTGGAGTCTTGAACTGCCTTGCCCCTCTGCATATGGCCTCCCTTGTACAATCACCTGCAAAGCCCAGTGGTTCTATAGCACTACATTATACCCCTTTGTTGTAAAACAAATTTTTAAAAAAATAAAGAATGAGGTTGTCAGGATAGATACAACCCCCCCCAAAAGGTGCAATATGTTGTTCTGGAAGCTTCTTTGAATGGTTCTAGGATATGCAGGTTTTGCAGAACTGTCTGAGAGCTCTTACGCTGTGGAAATACTCGCTGTCTCGGAGTCTGTCTGGAAAGCTGTGATGTGGAACTGATTATATGGTAGGTGAAAGAAGAGGAGAACTTAATAAAATAGCATCCTGGGATAGAAGGGCCAGAGTGAACAGCCTCCTTCTCCACCCTCCTCCCTTCCCCTTCACAGGGAGAGAAAGAGGAGGCACAGCAGCTGTGAGAGCAAGAACTCCCTCTGCATTGAGATCAAGCAGAAAGGAGGGAGAGCTGGATGTTTGGATTCCTGGAGCTCGCAGCTGTGCAAGCTGATGGAATAAGAGGAGATGAAAGGCTCTACTTAAACTGTTGCTTGAGGGCAGATATTTAACATTTTGCTTGGTAGACCTATGACTTTCCAGATCTGCATGCAGGGCAGCAGGGTGGATGAACTGGTAGTTTCTTCACTTGCAGGCAGTGGTGGGAAAGATTCTGGAACAAACGTGGAAGTTTGGTAACTTGTGATCTGTGTGTCTTGTGGTGACAAGTATTCAGGAGACAGGGGGCATTTGGGATTTCTGTACAGCTCATTGTTTCAGTTCCTCTGTCAGCTTTCAGCTTGCCTTAACCTGCACAACTGAAGGATCATTAAAGATTTCCTTTTGCTTGGAGAGCAAGAGTGAGAGAGAGGTTAAATTTAGTGTCAGATGCTACCAGGCCCATCCATGTAACTGTTTCCTATAAACAATTATCTGGAATCATTTTGTGGTTTTTTCACTTGACTGGGAATTAGCAGGAATGGATTTTTTGAAGCCAAACCCTTCAGTTAAAAGCTGCCATTTAGTTACCACATCAATGTTCCTGGAGGATCATGTTCCAAAGACACCAGCACTCATTATTTTTGAACCAGGTATGGTGGCTTTGATAAACAGCCTTTGACAAACAACCTTTGACATCTTTTGCATTCTGCTCAGATTTACGAATGTTGAAGGGAAAACTATCCTATCTCATGATCAGTAGAGCAGATGCTATCAGGATTAGATCTTGAGTATTTAATAGAGCACTTAGCTTCAGTGCCATTTATGTGGATCCTTCAGCTCTTTTCAGATAAAAGAGAAAACCTGAGCAAAGGTCCATCCTCATGTGATGTATAAAACTCTGTTTTTGTTCTGCAACTTGAAATGGGAGTGTGTGGATACCTAAGGAACTCAGCCCATCAAAACCTGCACTAACTTTCTTTTTTTAATGAATAGGATTTAACATTCCTTAATAAAGGGGATTTTATCATTTTATTTTGGCTGGCTGGCACTGGGAATAGATTTGACAGGATGTACCCATGCAAATTGAGTCTGTTTCTTTGTGGACATGGTAGTGACACTTCAGGTCAGTTTGAACACAGCAGGTGTCATTTGCAGCTGTATCCAAGTTCCTGCTTTCTAGTCTATAGTAACAAGCAATTTATTTTAATGCTGATTTTATTTTCAGTTTCTGTTGTCTTTAGGACACAAAGTCTTTGGAGGGAGATGTTATTAATCAAATAGTAGTTTCTTGAACCTTGAATTTCTGCTCTGATTTTGCGGAAGCAGGCACCAAAGCTTTACTATGTAATACGGTCTGAACTGAGATAATTGTGCGTGTTTTTTTAGAATTCTATTTCATTTTAGGATAAGCCTAAGTTTTTATGACTGTTGGAACAGTCATAAAAACCTGACAGAAAGCACAGACTCAGGGAAATTAGGCCCACGCTGTTCCCCTTGTCTCATCATTGTCTAGGTAGCAGCTTCCTGCATGGAGCCATCTCTGACCCCGTTGAGCTGTAACACAACTGCCACTTGCAGTACTGGAGGTAGTTTAGAATGGAGTTAATGCACCTTCCACTCCTAAAGCTTAAGCCAGACTGGTGTGTTCTGCTTTGACAGGCTGTATATCAAAGTCCTGCCCAAGTACATGGCTGCTGTGATGCAAAGCACATGCAATTCTGCCTATTGAGATGCTGAAGACAAAGAATATTTTAGACCATTTTAATACCAGTAAAAAAACCCCAAACATTCTGTTCATCTTAAACCACAGAATTGTTCCTGTGCTGCAGAGCAGGTAGCCCATTATAGACAGTGGTTCTGATTATCTGGGTAAGACAAAGCCAATAAGGTTGCTGGGTGGCATTTTGGGACCTGGAGGAAGGTAATAAAGACTGCAAGATGAACATATTTTCTGGTCAGTGCAGAAAATACAGCCATACCTGCAGTTCATTTGAACTTTGCTGATAACCCATTTAATAGAAGTGTGAAATACATAGGCAGGTTTTATTTAAAAAAAAAAANTTTCCTGCACTCCTTTATATTTGTCTAACCTGGCAGTCCATTCACGTTTTGAATTACTTTGCTCGTTTGAGCTTCTTTTACGTATTTCCCCCTTAACCTTACAGTAGAAAAAAACTCCCCAGAAATGTCTCAGTTTAGTGTGTGCAGACAGTGCCTTGACAATGGCACTGCACATACCAAGGAACATCCACGTATGGTTATCCCCCTGCTTTCTCTGATGTAGGCTCAGTTCTAACTCTGTGCTTCACACGGCTGCTCTGAGCAGAAGTGGCAGGTGGGGAAATGAGCACACACCATGTCAAAGAGCATCTGGTGTGGGAGCAAGTAGACCATGCTCTTCTTTCCACCAGTGAGAAATGATTATTCACAGCATGATTCTTCTGAGGTTAATAAGGATGGCTGTAGAAAGTTGGACTCTAATTTGAGTTTCTTTGATTGACTCTTAATGATATCTCACACAGTGGTCAGTGGCATCCAATAAATGGCAGGCACTGCTGACCTTCCTTCCCTTTCTTGTTAAGTCATTTCAGCCATAGAACAGCAATAAGACCAGACAGGCAGTGAATTTCCTGGGTGGTAATTGCATTTCTTTGGGGGCTCAGATGTTCACCCTGCAGCATCCACACTCACAGCACACAAGCCACGAAGCTGACTCCACTTTGCAGTCTTCTGGCACGTGGGTGCTGCACTTCTAGAGTCAGAAGGGCAAAATATTATGCTGGTTTAATGACTCTGCATTTAAACACAGAAGTGAGAAGTAGATAAGTCTGATTTGACATATTGGCCTGCTGCCAAATTAGCATCGTGCATTTTTGCTTTACTGTGCTTCACACTAAACTGAAATATCAGAGTGTCATCCTTTATTATGTAGGCCTGAAGCATATGTTAGCAAATTTGCTGCCATTTCCCTCATGGTTTGGTGGGGGTTTTTTTCCCCTCTCATATTTTTGGGTACTGGTTGCATGCTTGAATTTTTTCCTGTGACGTTTATTTACAAAAACTAATTAGACTTGTTGCTATCAATAGCCTCTAACGGAGCTCTTAAAAACAAACTGCACTGCAAATTGACATCGTGTCCTTGTGAAATCAACTCCTGCTGAGTGGGCATGATTTACATATTGATTACTTCACTCTCTTGATTGCCCTTTTTTGCCGTGAAAGAGTGGGTAGGGAATGGTGGTGTGAAAGAGGGGAATACTGTGCTCTGGGTGCGACCCTGTTGGTAAAACAAGGTTTCCAAGCTTTGCCCTTGAGCCACACAGGGATGGACCCATCATGCAGCAAGACAAAGGACCCCTCACCACCTCCATCTTTCCTTTCTCCTGCAGCTGGTCCGGTACAGCTCCGAGGGTGTCCTGCAGCTGGGGCCACTGGGCTCCACCGCCTTCCTGCCTGACTCCAAATGCCTGGTTGATGATGGGAAGGGCAGGACGCCAACTCTGAAGAAGTGTGAAGATGTCCTGAGGCCAGCACAGAGGTTCTGGGATTTCACACAGGTATGGAAGAGCCTCGCAGAGATGAGTTGGAGGGGAATTATTCTATGAATTAGGATATCTAATGAAAAACAAGGAGGTCTTTGGAGGGCTACACAAGGAATTCCCCCATATGCCTTTTAGAAATGGTCAAATATGTTTTCCATAGTGCTACCCAGGAATATTCTTTTATTATTACTAGGAATTTTGAAGTAAGCTTTCTAGGAATTTTTAGTTATCCTGGATTGGAATATTCTCAATTTCTGTACTGACTGACAAGGTCATGCTTGTAAATTTTTATTTTATTGGGAATTCATCTTTCTAGAACTATTCTAGATTTTTCTAGTGCCTGTCTAGGCATTTTTAGATTGAGAGTTTTCAAATAATTTTTATTACTTTCAAAAGCATTATTACAGTCTCTGGGATTTCCAATTTCTTGAGCTCTGCTTGTACTTTTTAGAGATTTTATAGAGATTAGGGGGGGATTTTTCCAGCAATTCCTGAATCCAGAATTATCACCTTGCTTTGGTACTTTGTATGAACTTCTAACATTTTCTAGGGACTTTTATCGATTGATAAATACATACATTTCCAGGCAGTTTATAGTGTTTTTCTATAGATTTGCAGATCCAGCACTGTTTTTCCTTTTCACCTTTCCTGCTTCTTCTAATCCTCTCTTCTCTACTTTTTTTTTTTTTTCCCCAGAATGGTCCAATCATCAGCAGAGACACTGGCCGTTGTCTAGAAGTGGAAATGTCCAAGGATGCAAATTTTGGGCTCAGATTAGTTGTACAAAGGTGCTCGGGGCAGAAATGGATGATTAGAAACTGGATAAAGCACGGCAGGCACTGACTGCTGGGGCTGAGCTGCCCCTCCTGCTGTTGTCCATTGCTCAGTGTGCCATACCTTGGCAAGGCATTTGTCTTAAAGCAGGCTGGTTGAACAGGTCTTGGCTCTCAAGAGTCCCCCATAGCTGGGCATTCAAAGGAAAGAAAGAAGAGAAACAAAGGCAGACACAGACATGCCCTGTTTGACTCTTCCTTGCTCCAGTAGGTGATGCAAGAAGCTGAACAAGAGTTTTCTATTGATTTGGAAATCTTGTGAAGATCAGAACACAACAGGAAAGTGGATTCCGTAAGCTCTCCTAGAGGAATTAATGGACAGATCTTTCTGTGATGGGGTCAAAGGAGAGATCCCAATACTGCCTCATAAAGAGAGTTCTCTGATGGGTAGCTTTTTAGCTTTAAGTTTTTGACTGGTGCACAACTCCTGTGGTGAATAATCATGTGCCTTTTTTATTGTACTTCGTATAAAAGGGGACTGGAAAAATCCTACCTTTTCAGCATGTCTGGTTCGTTGTACTAAACAAGAAGATCTGTACATAACACTGGAAATATAATATAATATATGATACATTTCAAGGTTGATTGTTTAGGAGTCTCTGTTTCTAGAAAGAGACTGTTCCGCAAATGTTTACAGGTGGTTCTCAACCTTCAAGCTGCAGAAAAGCAGCACTTTAGAGACCTCTTCTAGATAGACACAGGTAAATGTTGAATAAGTAAAATAGCTACATGCTCTGTTACATCCCCACATTTTATGTCTGTTGGCTGTAAAGGCATCACAATACAGCACTTGCAAATTTAACTCTGTCGAGGCAGTAAATGTCCTGGTGGGTGGTTGAATTTCAAGAGGCCTCAGTTGGCCCCCAAGCCCTGAGTAGGTGAGAAGGTTCCCTTCCTGCAATGCTGTGCCTGCAGGTGCACTGTTGTGCTGTTCCAGAAGCTGCCTGGAAGATGGATACTCATCACTTCTGAAAATAAGTTGAGTGGCTTAGGTGGCATTTAAAAACTTGAATCTTCCATTTTGTTATCCATCCTGTCCAATATAAGCAAATACACTTGGTGAGCGCTGTCTGGACAGTTTCCTGAGCAGACCAACAAAGTCTTTTCAGTATTTGAGAAACAAAGACAAACCTAGTGATAGGAAGGTGAATTAGAGCAGGAGGTAGGGAGCATATATAAATACTGTTACTCTGAAATAGTGAATATTTTACTGTAGTTGACCCATTGTCAGCATCTTTGGGAACCTGATAATGTATGCAGTGGTTCATGAAGGATTTGTGCGCAGGTAGACAGAGCAGTGACAAGGTCTCTTCCAAACGGCTGTCAAAGTTGATGGCCACTGTCAACATCAGCAGGTTTTAGATGTGTGTCAGACAGCTTTTCGGTACAGAAGATTCAGTCATACGTGAAGGAGAGACACAGATGGTTTCTGTTAATTTCACTGTTTATTATTTTATAGAACTTTAAAAAAAATAATATTTTGTTTCACTGAGCCAGGAAAACAGGTAATTGCAGTCACTGCAGTACCCTGAATCTTGGTGGTCTGTTCCTTGAGTAGCTTTTGCCATTCCTATTTCAAGGCATGCTGAACAAAATCAAATGGAAACCCAGTTAATTTTTCAAGGGCATATGTAATAAAATATTTACTTTTAACATGCAAAATCCATCAGTTGGTTAGTGTCTAGAAAGCATATCACTCCATTTTGCCCCAATTTTATTTTTGAAACATAGTGTGCAAGATGCAATACAATGCCAGTTCTCCTGGAATTTATTTGTGGCTAATTGCTGATCTTTATTTATGTCATGTGGACCAGGCTACCCATGAATATATACTAAAGAATAATTCTGGATGAGATTCTAGATATAAAAAATGCTTCAAATTCCATGTTTATGGTTAGTTGAACACAACCTTTGAACAGTGTAATAAGACCTGCAGGGAGAGTAACATCTTTAATAAATCAAGGAATACAGTGTAAAATCCCAGCCAATCTCAAGGCTTCCTGCAGGTCTGAAACAGGTAGGAAGCTTCAGGCTAAATACAGATTGGGAACAGCTGCCCTGCATAAACCTCCTTACGTTAACCTAATAGACAATCTAAAATTATGGTTACCATCTATGGAGTAGCTGTTGAAAGCTTTGTACAGGAGTGTGTTTGTAAGTTCTTTTCATCTTCTCTCCAGACACAATTCCCTTTTAAATTGTATGAAAGCCGTAATCTCCTTTTGTTTGCTCTGATGGAGTTTTACTCCTTGAGGGAGGTGAGAAGGCAAAAGGAGGGAAAGATGGGTTTGCCAGGTGAGCTTCCTGGGGAGTAACAGGTCATTCACACCATTTTGAGTCTTTCCACTGAGTAAGTGCTATTTTGTATGAGCATGGCTGGAAGTTGAAAGTAATTATGTCAATGTGACTAGTAAATGCCTAACTCTTGGAGTAGAAAGTTACAGTAGTGAACAGAAGCAAATATGCCATGCTTTGTTTTCCCCCTTTGTTTCCCTTGTCTTGAATTAAGAAGCTGCACCTGATCCTTGGTTAGCAATGGGTCAGCAAGCCTTTCAGATCCTGGAGTAATGAAGAAAGAAGGCTGAATATTCAGAGAACTACCAGGTTTTAAATTTATTATCAAAAAAGGAGTCTTGCATGTGTGCTTTGGGAGCTTTGAAGCTGAGAGGACCAGTTACCTCTGCATTTAATGGCAAAGATTTCAAACCTTCACTGTGACACCACCATAAGGAAAGAGAATTGGTTGTCTTGGAGTTTCAATGCTCAGAGAAGAACACTTGGCCATGGCTGTGTCTGAGGGTGGTGTATTGAAATTAGTTTCAGTGCTGAGGCCAAAGGCTGCAGGAGACTTACAAGAACCAGACTTAAGGTATAAGAAGGAAAGCAGGTTTTTGTGACAGATAAATGGCTCTGAGGTTTACAGAATAATAGAAAAGAATTCAAATAACTCTAAAAGGTGGAGTCAGTATTTTCTGTGACTGTCATCAGTCAAAAGATTTGCTGAAATAATTTCTTATATTTGCAAAACACATCTGTTGGATTATTTTTACTTGAGTCTTTATCTGTATGAACCACTGCTTTGGCTGTGGTATTAACATGGTGACTCTGCATGTGAGAGAGTCTTAAATATTCTCTCATCAATGGAATAATAATAAAAAAAGCCTTGAGTATTATGTTTTAACCAAAGTCTATGATTCTTTTGTAAGTATTTCACCCCTTAGTATTATCTGAAATCCTGCTTAATGTTGTGCAGATTTTCAGTCTTGTTTCCCACAGTGCAGCAGTCTAGATATTGAAAAGTATTTAATGTCGTGTAATATGCCTTGTAGAGAAAATTCAGATCAAAGTCTTCATTTGTTATTTAGTTTGATTTGGGAGATTATGGAGCTGAGTTCTAGGTCATAGGACAGGAGAATAGAAGGTGAGAAAGAACATCAAATCTAGCACATTGTTGTCAAGTGCATAGCAGTAAAAACATACTTTTCTAAGCACTTCAGGGGCCCTAGAATTGTGTTTGAGTCCTGTGGTATAAAAAAAACACCCTTTGAGACCTATAAACTATTTTCCAAGCTGAGTTTGTTTTCGGCTTGATTAAAGCTGTTTGTTCCTCAGCCGAAACTGTCCTCTAGCCTTGCTGGCTCAGTGGTTCCTGAGGCACAATAAGCTCCAGTGGAAAGCAACTAAGAGAAAAAGAACTAGAGAAGGTGTTTTGAAAGGACCCAGTGGATTCCCTTGCAATTGTTTGAGATCTCACCCAGGAGAACTCTTCAGGGCTCTTCTGCATCCAAGAAGCCAGACTCAGGTTCCACAGAAGTGATCTAAGACCAAAATATGGAAGCAAACGTGTTGAAAGTGTTGAACTATCTGTGTCATTTCAATTAATGCCTCGGGGCTCTGTGGGCCTGAGGATGAGGCCTTCAGTCCTTTGTTCATATTCCTTTTCATCAGCCTCCTCCTTTTTAAAGACTGTGGCCTAGTAGATGAAAACTTCACTTGCCATGTGACAGGGGGTGTAATCTATCTGACACAGGACAGCTGCAATTTTAAGTACTTAAGCCAGAGCTAATAAGATTTAATGAAATAGCACCAGTCCTAATCTGTTCTTTAGATCAATTACACAGCATGTAATTCCTTCTGTAGCCAGTATTCATTTGAAATGGTTCATTAACAGACATACAAAAGCACATTATGGTCTGTTTGGGGATCCAGTGAGTTGGGTTGTAACAAGGACTTTAATAGAAGTTGTAGTTCATGGGGAGTTTGGTATTTTATTTTCCAGTTAGGACATGAATACCTTTGGTTTTTCATGAAAGGCTTGGGGAGGAAGGACAACAGTAAGTTGGGTTGTAACAAGAACTTTAATAGAAGTTGTAGTTCGTAGGGAGTTTGGCATATTTTTTTCCAGTTAGGACACAAATACCTTTGGTTTTTCATGAAAGGCATAGGGAGGAAGAACAACTGTCAGAATTCACTTGACTGAAGATGTTTCTAACAGTGATGGTCCATTTCTGACTGAAGCTACTTTGCCTGCTTCTTAGTGCTGCTCAAAGTGGATGGTAGAGGTCACGGCCCAGATCAAAGAAGGTATTGCAATTCAGATTTAGCTAACAAGCTGGACAGAAACCAAGAAGTGATCGGGTCTTCATATGTCTCTAGATCTGGATGACACCACAGTAAACTTAATATCATGTTCATTTGGAAAGAATCCCAAATATAATAAATCTTTGTATTGCTTCAGCAGGAAGCTCTATTCAAGAGACCAGTCATACAATTTGATATTCTTTTTCTGTGTATGGCATTAGTGGACTTAAGGTGAAAGCTCTAATTGCTGAATATAGGAAATACCTTAACTGGCACCATGGTCTACTGAAGTATGTGCATCATACATTTATAGCATCCCTTGTGGTAAGCAGGATATTCTTAAAACTCTCATGCATTGAGTGTATTCTGCTGGAGATGGAGTCTGCTCACCTAGTGAACTAAGGGAACTCAAGGAATAAATACTGAAATGATACTGTTGATAATTATCAGTGAACTTGGCAAAAAGTATATCAATATTTACATCTTCTCCAAAATTTTATGAATTGGTTTAAGATATTTTTTTAATGATCTTCTTGTTCCTATAAAGATGTGGGATGCTTGTGCTGTGTGAGGTTTTCAGCTGTGTCTTTACAATGCCATCAATGACATTAGAGGGAGAGATATACAGTGACCTCTTTAATACATTATAATGCATTTCAGAATGGTTTCACAAAATACATTGACTTATATTACAAAAGCAGTAATGACATGTAACTAAAGATAGTGAGTTGAGGGGCTGTCCTAAGTAAAAACAATGTTTCTTGGCCCAAGAATGCTTACAAACACCCAGTGAAGCAATATATGACAACCTGCTTTTGGAGAACATAATTTCTGAATCAAGAGCATTCTTCAAAGACATGTAGAAGCACTAATTACTTTTCATAGTGTTATAGTTTCAGGTTGGCCATCAACAAGTGTTGTGCAGTTTTCAAACTCTTTGTAATGTTTAATTGAAAAAAAATAGTACAGCAACTAGAATGCAAGTTGTGACTGCAAATAATTTTTCATTGTATGGCACATCATCAAATCAATTTGTATTCATACTCGAAAAGTTAATAAATTACTATGCATTTTACTGCTGACATGAGGTGCATGTTCTATCATTGTACATTTGGACACTTGTATTGAAATTCAAAGTTGTCACACAAATGAAAACTAGAAGAGCATTTTAAAATTTAAATTGCACGCAATCTGTTCTGAAAGGTTGTCATCCCATTTTTGAGAAGAGCACAGCACACTGTGCAGCAGACTGTGAGCTGTTCTAAAGCAGATGAGCTCTGTGCATGTCAGAGGAGACACATTAGAGACTTGGCCTTGTGCACATCCAAATCTGGACTGATGACAGTACAGACTGCTGTCATACTTCTGCCACAAGTCTACATAGTCTGTCACCTCATCACTGGAAACAGTCGATGACTGATGGTTAGAAGAGTGAAATAGGACACAGAAAATGTAGAATGAACCTTTCATCATGTATCTCCCCCTAATTTCTCAAGGTAAGGACTTTCCAAGCCAGAGGCTGTAAACACCAACCGAACCATTAGATTTAATAACAACAGTGGGCCCGTGTGTATCTAATCCGCTTACCCCTCTGGATGTCACAGCATCCCGTGGTACCAAATAGCACAATTGCTGTGAGTCAGTATCTCTGCTTTTCATTCCATAGAACGCCCTGTAGTTCTCTGATGGTGAAAAACTGTGAACAACTGCTGCCAACTCCTTTTTAACACCCTTCTTATGTTGACCTCTGTCATCCTGCTTTAAATTATATTTCTGAACTGAGTGTCATGCTCTTTTTGTATCACTCACAAACAACTTGGTAGCTGCCCAAGCAGCTGCTCTGTGTCATCTCTGGCATTGGGTCACAGCAGGATGAGAACTGGACAGGTTCCTGGTCTGCTCGGTGGTATAAAACATACATGGTTGGTTTTAACATTGATTTTGTGTTTCAGCCAGGCTGTTTCTCCTCTGTTAATGTGTATGATGAAGTTTGCAATTGGTGATCAAAGAACCTCTGAGAAGGGATCCAACACCTTCATTGATTCTGCGAGGAGGAGCTCCCTGTCCTGCAGCTCCTGCGGGGAGGGGCCACCCATGGGTTACAGTCGGTGACCAGGCTGGGTTGTGTTGCCACATTTCTGACTCTGTTGCACCGCTCTGGCTCAGCTGAACTCAGTGTGTGAGACCCGAGTGCCAAAACGTTCTCCTTCCTGAGTTCTCCAAGGGCAGTGCTGGCCTGAGTAGGGGAGCAGCCACTGAGCCACTCCCTGGTTTGCCCAGTGGAGGTGGGGTTGGCTGTAGTTTTCAGGTTGGTAACCACGCAGCCAGCCCCTGAAGAAGTGGCCTGACACAGCCTTGGCAAATTTATCTCCATCTCCAGGATCAGTCTTTTTTAGGGTGAGGCATCTCCTCCATGCTCAGGACTCTCTAGTAGGAACACTGCTCTGTTGCAAGCCAAGGTATTCTTGTAGACTCAACTTCCTATTACAGTCAAGCCAGCATTTCTAGGAAGGAGAAACATCACCTGTGAAGGTATCATATGCTTGCTGGAGTGAATGTTTTGTGAATAATATCCAGTGAAATCAGGTTCATATAAATATTTTGTCAGCAGTTCTGGATCCAACATTTGTGCTGTGGAAGTTGTCCTATACCTCAGATTTTTCACTGAAGAATGTATTCCATGGATGTAGCCACCCTCCATTTTTTGTTCAATACATTTTCATGAATCAACTGTGAATCATTAATACGTGCCTGCAAGTGAGCAATGAGTGCCAGTGATATTTTCAGCCTGTACTTGGCTTGGTCATTTTTTGTTTTGTTGTGTCTGTCTTCTGTTATTGTGATGTAGATGAGCACCTGTATTTGTTAGACCTGCCTTTGAATCCTGACTGATTATCAGAAATTTAAAACAAGAAGACAAGGACAGGTAATTTTCTATCTGCAATGCAGAGGTAAAATGAAACAAATGAACAAACCCCCCTTTCTTTACATTGGAATTAATGAAATCTTTCTAACATGTGAATTAATCCAAGAGTTTATTTCAGTTCTTAAAACCAGATAGTGTCATAACTTGGGGTCATGGCAATGGGATGGCAAGGCAAATCAGGATTTCCTTGAACTGGAAAAGGGAGAATTAAAGATGATGACAGACCGAGCTGCACCATCCAATCTGGAAGGTATGAAGTGACACACCACAATTCACTGAGTTATAAGACCCTGGGTTCTTTACATAAATAACTGAGCTTTAATATAGAAATTTTAATCAGGATTCAGGGAAGATTTTTCTGCTTTTGCAGTTTATTACAGTGAAATCTGCCTAATCTGTTGATAGAGCTCCAAAACACACAGGTCAGTGCCATGGTGCGTTAGCAGTGAACCATTTGCCAAAGCCTATTGAAATGTACTCAGGCACTGGCATTGTCTGCAGAAACTGGTGCCACCTATCAGCAAGAAGATGGAAATTAAACAGCAAAATGAAGTGTTTGAACTGAATAAATCACTCTTTTCATTGCAAGGCTGCTTTTTTGGTATTAAAAAGCAATTAGCAAAGTGTTGGGCCTGTTCAGGATGATTCTAAGTGAGGTGCTGACCTGGCCACCCTTATCCTGCAGAGAAGGTCTAGGCTAGACAAACACTGGGTGCTCTGGTATTGCTGACCAAAGGGAGGGTTGGGGCGTGAGGAAGATGAGGACATGAGGCTTGGGAAATGCAAGCCAAGCAGATCAGCTGAGGTCCAACTCACCAAAGGTATGTAGTTAAATATTTTTGTGAATCTGAACCTAAATAACTTTGGCTCCACGTTTTCTTTTTTCAGATAGTGTAAGTCATTTTGAGTCAATCTTGGCTGAAAGAGTGTAGGCTCATTGAAGTGACACAGGTATCTTGAAAATGTGTTTCTTGTTTTATGGAAATATACATTTTGGGTGATAACCCTGTTGGAGAGGTTTTCTTTAAATACTCAGGATACATCCTAGCATAGCTAAGCCATGGTTTTTTCCCAGGCCTCTGCATTGTGCCTTCTTTTTCTGAACAGAAATGAAGTTCAAAGCTTCAGTGGACTCCTGAGGGGCAGTGAAGGATTTGTGTTGTGTTCAGCCTTATCAGAAAAAGAAAGTCAGGACACTTTTTGTCTCTTAGGAGCCTGCTTTCTGTTTTGATCCTGGAGCCAAAGCTTCTTTCTTAAGTCTAAATCAGAGACCTTTTTTGCTATCCATCAGGCCAGGGTGACACAAGGCTTTTCTCCTTCTTTATACTGGGGTTTAGTAGAAGAGGACTCTGTGTAACTATTAAACCTATTCAAAATCTTACAAGTCTAAGGTTTTTGAAGAAAATCTTCAATTTCTTTGCGTGAACATAAGTCAAAAAATGGAATTCTAGGTTGGTTTTCTTTTTTTCTTTTCCTATAAAGTGCATTCATAAATGCATGTGTGGTAAATTTAGTCTGAGGTAAACACACACAGCATAGTTGTGTCTCACAGAATTGTGCTTTCTCACACCAGCTAAAGATTTAGCTCAAACAAGTAGAAAAATCCTGACTGCTTAGAAAAATGAGGCTCCTAATCAATTAGATTGTGCAAGGTCTGAGGAATTCATGAAAATCTGAAGGTCTAATGTTCCATATGTACATATAGTGTATGTATTAATAAGAGACATTCTGAAAACTCCTCCTTCTCCTGTTGTTAATGTGCTGGTGAAGTCTGATTCCATATTAGGTTCTGATTTACTTGGTGTGTAAATATCAGAGTGACATATATCACAGAACTTTCATATCACATAGAAGCCAAGAAGTACAGGAGCATCAGCATCATCATAATAGTGGAAAAGATCAGAAGTAAAGAGCCAGGGGATTCAAGCTATTTTAAGTGCATTTTTATGGTCTACAGCCTCAACTATCCATCCCTTCCTCCCTTCCCCAAGGTGAGACTTGTGCTGCCAGAACTAAGTTCTGTTCTAGTGATGTTTTGTTGTACCTTATCACATAAAACAAATGTTTTTCCAAAAGCATTCTTACATGAAAGCAGTGAAGTAAATCTAATCTCTTAATGTTTAGCCCAGGCTTACAGAAGGGCAAATAGGACTCACTTTGGCTCGGATGGCATTTATGGTCTGTAAGCAGCTCATGGGCAGGAAAAGGCAGCCTGCTGTTCTCTGTAGGGTAGACAATCTGAAACAATTTGATCAGAACTGCTAGATAGAGATCTTAATAAGCCAGAGTTAAACAACTGGGTGCTTTCATCTTGGAGGCAAAAAAATAAAAGAAACAGTCCATTTAAAATTCACCATATGCACAGTAACTTGCAGTCAGTAATTAAATTCTCACAACATCTTTCCACAGTGCCAGGCAGAGCATATTGGCTTAGGTTGGCCTGGTTGTCGAGCGTGAACCAAAATGATTTCTAACAGCAATCAAATACGTTTTGAAACATGCTCATAAAAAAATGCTAGCTCAGAGGCTCAAAGCAATAATGATTCATGTATTAGCAAATGAACCTGTCCTCTGTAAGCTAGGCCCTGAAATGTAATAAGGGATCTGTCCAAGGAAAGAAAGGAGTGTATTTATTAAGATGCTGAGAGGTAATGTTTTGTAATGGGAGTTTGGGGTGACATCTCTTCATCATCTATGGAATAGCTATGGATTGAAGTGTTGGACTGGCCTCTAGAAGCAATTCTCGGTCAAGGATGCTTTTATCAAAACTATATCCACAGAAAGATCGAGGAAATGTACATTCCAAGACCCCTCTGTCCCTTGGTGGTACCCAAGGTAAGATCTTTGGCCCATGTATGAGCCAGGCTGGGACACAGGGAAGGTGAGAACAGCTGTCCTGGCTCTCCTGTGCTGTAAAGATGATCCACTTTGGTCAGGAAAGCACTGTGTGTGAGACCAGGATGATTTCAGATAAATAATGCAGCTACTTTCCACTACAACATCTGGTCGTGTCCAAAGAACACTCTGAAGAGACTGTGAATTAAAAAAAAAAAAAATAGAACCAACCAACCAAAAACAGAAACAAAACCAAACAAACAAAAACGAAACAAAACCCAAGCAAAAACCAAACCAAACCAAAAACAAAAACCACAACAAAACAAAACCAAAACCAAAAAACCTCCCCTGGAGCCTAATGACCTGAGCAGTGCCCAGACACTTCTTTTCTTGTCTCTTTTGACCATGGAACAGGGTCAGATTCTCCCTCCCCTCAAATGCTTATCATGCTGGTCCTGGCACTTGGGAGGGCTCGCAGGGCTGGAGTTCTGACTTGGTGAGCCACAGAAATGTGGGATCCCAGGTGGTCCCTGGGCTGGGCTCAGCCATGATTTAGTCCTGTGCTCTCAGGAAGAGCAGCAATAATAAGAAAATGGGAACAAAAGAGGAGAAACAGTGTGGAAAAAGAATCAGTAAGGACTTGGGTATTCTACGGGAGAAGAAAAGTCTGAAATAAATATCTGCACAGAACCTCCACTCCATGAATCTGAAACGATGGTCCATTTTATCCCACTGGTTTTAATTTGTTGCCAGAGGCCACTCAGCTAACTGGCATTTAGTGAATCAGGGATGAAGGGGACAGCAATACAGCTTGCAGACTTCAGAGAGCTGTGACCTTTCCAAGCTCCACGTATAAAATCTGCCGATCTCAGTCATGAGGAGCCAACAAGTCTGGGCGCCACAGGCAGAAACCAGCAACCCCGCCACTGTCACCACCTGCAAAATCAGCACCTCATTAAACCCAGCCACAGCCTGCCCTCAGACCGTGGCACAGGGCTGCACCCCAGGGTTTGGGGGCACATGGTTTGGACCTCACCAAGGGAACCACGAGCTCCGGCGAAAGGCTGCTGAGGGCTTTCATTGTAACAGCTCCTGCACGTTCTCCATGGGCTGTGGGCTGGAGCAGTCCTAGTGCACTTCATACACTGAATTCACTTTTCTAGCATTCAGGAATGATTTCCTTTCTGAAGCTTGTGTGTGTCTCTGTTCTTAATCCTATTTTAAAGCCTCAAGTGTGATATCTCTTTCGTTCCTCTGCAGTCACATCCCTGCCCTCACAGATACTTTGGATGCAAAGCAACCTTTAGTCACATAAAGCTTCAGAAAATACAATAAAATTCTTCCTAAAATTCTTCCCTCTCCCCAAAACGTTTATGATGATTTCAAACTGACACCGGTAGAGCCTGGAATTTTCTCACATGAGGAGCTGCCTGGAGATCTGAGGCAGAGATTTAATCAGGACTAGGGGCAGCTCTCAGAGCAAGCTGTCATGCCCAGAAAACCTCAAATTATGCACTAATTATCCACCTACACTGCCAGGGAATAAATAAATAATGACTTCAGATTACTGTGCTAAAGATAACTGCAGCAGTAACAAGCGTGGGGGCTGGAGTTTTGCTGTGGTTTGTTGGAGGTGCAATAATGAGCAGTGGGTTTGCTCAGGAGTGACTGGGTGGGCATCGAGTCCAGTGGGCTCTGCAAAAGTGGAATCAAAGCTCAAGGTGGTCAGTTCAGGGGAAGTGACTCCAGGTCACTGCCTGCCTCCTGAAAGGGCTGTGTAATGATGTATGACCAGGTATCTGCTCTTTTCCACTCCACTTTCTTGCTGTGTTGCATTTAATCACGGGAAAGGCGAGTGGCTTCAGGGAAACAGGCTTTGGCCTCGCCTTGACCTTGCAAACGAAGGAAAATGCTGACAAGAAGATACTTTCTGAGTCAAGACCTTAGAAGTATTCTTCAGAGCTGTAAATTTCTAAAGCTGTGATCAAACTAGGTTATGCTAATACATGTGAGTGAAAAATATTGCCAGAAAATGTTTGCAAATGGATTGATTTATCCCTCAGTCCACCTTAGAGCAATGGACTGTAAAAAAAATAAAAAATCCAGACATTTTGGCTCCTAAAGAGTTTCTTTTCAGAGAAGAGGATTTGACCCTGGATCCTTCAAGTTTGCTCAGGTTTTACTACCTTTGACACTCACATCTCTCACAACCTTACTTATGCCATGCAAAAACACCAATGAGAAATAAGAGACTTCCCTTATTGAAGCCAGCTGACCATCATAGGCGTGGCTATAGCAATTTTTAATAGTACTTCCATTTTCCATAAAGATACTATTTTCAGTGGTAAAAAATGTTTTAAAAAAAGCATTTTAAAACTTCTAAAAAAACCCCTTTAAACAGGAGCTTCCTCCATTAAATAAAGTCAGTCCTTGGTGCCTGTAATCAGTTGTAATTTCATACTTAGTCTGAGCTGGGGAGCACACTTGAGGCACCATATTGTTGGTTTGCAGGTGTCAGTAATGGCTTTCTACTTCTGAGACTGAAAGCCAAACTGAAGTCAGGATTAATATGTCCAAAGATGATTCTTAATTAAATAATTGAAATGTTTCAGGTGAGACGAATTTAGTGTCTCACTGCCTCTTTACCTTTAAATGGTGATTTGTTTACAAAGAATTTGAGAAGGGGGTGGGTATAGGTAGTTGTTGCAGCTTTGAGTGGGTGCTGAGAGTTTATTTTGTAGTTGATGTTTGCAGCTGTAAGAATTGGTTGAAGTGTTCTGCATGCCATTAGAAATAGATACGGACCACAGTTTTTTAAGAGTAAAAAACTTAGAGGTTCTTAAATTAAAAGGATTAGGATGTTGAAGAGAAACCCATGAAGCTCCTGGAAAAATTAAGCACTTGGTTTGGGAGGGGGTGGGGAAAAGGCCAAGGTGAAAAAGACAAGTCTTTCAGAACTAGGGGAAAAAAGTCAGACTATCCAATAAAAATGAGACACTCCATAAAATGTCTGTGTATCTGCTTTATTTTCCCTTTATCTTGCAGAGGAAAGCAGAAGGAAAATTTCACTTATTTATTGGGACAAAGAGATTCTTTTTTTCTTGACTAAAATGATCAATACTTCCAAAATGAGCTTCTAGCTCTGTGTGTATATATATAAGTTTTATGTATGGATAGGAATCTTCCATGATTGAAGACTCTGACATGTGAAGAAGTTACCACCTATGTGTTTTGAAAAATATTTTATGGAAGACCTGTACCACCTTTCTCTTTGAACTCTGAGCTCACAGTGTGCTGCCCAGTGCCCTTGTGTGGCTCTAATGACATTAAAACTCAGCTGAACAGTCTGTGTGGGTAATGTCAGTGCTGCTGGTGCACTCCAGTGATGGTGGCCTTTGTGTTCTACCAGAGAAGGTCCCTTTTCATAAGTCAGAATCTTATTGATGGTGGAATTCCTTCACAGATAGCAGATTTGAGTGAAAGTTTTAAAAAAAAAAAGCTATTATTTCAGCTGGGGTGTGCATCTTTTATCTGGTATTAAGGACAAGAATGCTAACAGCAAGTAAAATACCACTGCATACCTGTGTCCCTGAGTGCTGTGACCACCAAAGCAGAGGGTGAGCAGGGACTGCGTGGAAGGCGAGGTGTGGCCTTAATTTTTCTTATATGAAAGATAAGCAAGGAATGAACCAAAGAGACTTGAAGTATGTAGTTTTTTGCTTGTTAGCAGAGCTAAGAGCAGGATGCAACTGCCTTCTGGTTCTCAGCAGCTCTTAGGCCTCCAACACAAGAGACAGATAAGCTGTCAAGAGTGAAAGTTGAAGGCATAAACCTCAAGCACATCGTATTGTGACTGCTGTGCTTAAATGAATAGGCTGCATTTAGTTGTTTGCCTGAAGAGTGATGGGAAGTTGCCTTGGTGTGTTCTGCAGTAAAGTACTTCCACAGGGGCAAAATGCATTACCTGGAGTGCCTGCATCATGCTATGCATCTGGGAAGCCCAGGTTTCTCTGTATTAAGCTGTTATTGAACCTCCAGCCTCATCTGGAATGGTTGTTGCCATGGGATAATTTACGCAGGCAGGGATTTTGTTACCTAAGCTGTACAGAGATAAGAACCTGTGACTCTGATGGCCTCCATCTCTTGCACGACAAAGTGTTCCCTCTCATTTCAACAATAAAATCTAGTGTTTCTCCCTTCTGATAGGAGTGGAACAGCCACTTGCCAGAATAACTTTCTGCTCTAATTAAAAGAGAGACTGAAGCCTGTCCCTCGTTATCTTTCTTAGAGTTTCCAAAATAAGGAGCCTTTCTTGATGGGATTCTAGACAGGCCACTGAGAGTCCCATGAGATTGTTTGTGCTTTGTGTGTAAATGTGGGTTGTTCCTCCTGGGGCTCAGGGGAAATCAGCCAGAATCAGGGGAGTGTGAGCCCGAGGGGCTGAGTTGTGGTTGATGTGACCCCGTTGGCTGTGCCCTTGTACTAGACTTTCCTCTGCATCAGTCTTTTTTCTAAGCATTTGAAATGAAAGATTGTTTGCTTGCTTCTTTGAAAAAGTACAAAAAATAGCAGCTTTTCCATTCTAGGAGTTCTGTGTTTGTTTTGCTCAAGTACAAAGGCTGTTGGCAATAAGTGAAAGTATGAAAAGAACTGTGAAATTAATTAAATTGATGCTTCAAGAAAATACCAATATTGCTGCAATCCTCAAAGCAGCAACATAAAGCAAACTTACGACATTTTGCCAAATGTTATTTTTTGTGCACAAAGCAAACCCAGAGGTTTTGCTAAACTCTGAGACCTGGGGGCTCGGTTTGCTACACGTTTCAAGGGCAAGTGTTTGTTCAACTGCAGGCAGCTTGGGCATATTTCTCCTTTTCTGTAGTTGTCAAATAATTAGCTGCTCCTGGGTGGCATTTTTGTCAATGAATTACCATTAAGACTTAAATTCAGAATCTGACATAACTTGTTTATTTGATTTCTTTCTTTCTTTCTTTTTGTTTTTTTAAGTACAGTGCATGCTATGAAAGCCATACAAATCAATCTCGGTTCTTTAAGGATTCCAGGCATTATTAATTAAATATGAAATACATTTACCTCTTATTGTCACTGTTTAGGTGGTTTTCTCTCCTGTCCTAGACCTTCCTTTCCCCTGTTTTAAATTTGGAATAATTAGCTGAAGCTGATGAATTTAGTTAGCACCAGGAGTAAGTCTATCTGGATTTGAGGAAGAAGGGAAGCAAGCAAAGACTGAGAACTAGAATGTAAGGAGATTAACATAGGTAAGAAAGATTGACTGTTCCCACTTTGCAAATCATGGTTTAGGTGAGGGGGCTTTGTTGTTTGGGTTTGCATGGGTTTGGTTTTATCAGCACTAGCAACTCAGCACTGATACATTTTTCTACATAAGCGTTTTTAATGGTGAAATTCAGAAGCCTCTGAATGTTTCTGCTTTGTTTAGGGGTGAGCAGCCTCTGCTGGATGAAACCCACTCCTGTGCAGAGAAACTCCTGCCAGAGTTCAAACCTCCACAGCAGGGCAGTAGAAACAGCTGAGTCTTAACAATGGCCTTGGCTGCAGGGGTGAGTTTTTTCCATGGTTAGTGGATTTGGAGACCTGGAATTGGCCTTTAAAGTAATGAGAAAAATGGCCCACATGGGAAACCATTATTGATTGCTTCCTCTGCCCTTCAGTGATAACTATTGCATGACTTTCTGCTCATCCTTTGCATTAAAAGAGCAATCCAATATCCATTTTTGTTTTCTACACTGTGCTGGTATGACAAACTCTTTCCCAGTCTTCATGAAAAGCATAACCCAGAGAGGTTTCTTCTGAATGCTGGATGGCAAATAAGGAAGTGATGCCTTCCACAGGAAATCTCTTGTGCTTGGCTGTTGTATAAACTGTTATGAATTTTTTTTCCAATTTGATAGTGGAGAATATTGCCAAGACATTAATGTGGGGGTTAATGTTATGCCTTGGGTTTGTTCTCACCATTAGGATCCCCAGGTCAGATTCTGAAAAACACTTGGAAATGTTTATTTTCATTTGTCTGCATGTTTGCAAACAAAGCAGCAAAATCCTGACTTGCAGGCATGTTCTCGTAGAGCATTTCAGAAATCTATTGACAGAACAAAAGCAAAACTCATGCTTCCAAACCTATCCAAAATCTGAAAGTGGGGTTTTTTTTGGTTGAGAAAATTATAAAGCATCTTGGTGACCTCAATGAGAAAAATCTATACAACAAGTTAGGGGGATTTTTTTTACTCTGCAGAATATGGGCCATCTGTTTAATCTTAAACCACATATTTCTTTCTTCCACAACCCCCACTGTAATTTCACAAATGAGTATGAACAATCCAGGTTTTATACTTTAACAGTATGCCATAAAATGTCTCAATTATTTCCTCACGTAAAAACATTAACAACTGAAAAAAAATAGGGTGTCGACAGGTTTTTGTTGAACCCTCATCTCACAATTTCACTGTTTACTTTGTTGTATTCCAAGTGCGCTTGTAAATTTTCACTCATGGGCTGCTTTGTTCGAGGGATCTCTTTGACCTTTGTGTGGCCCAGCTCTGACACACAGCTCTGATACCCCATATATTTTCCTTTTATTCTTCCATCTCCTGAGTTTCTCTGCTCATTATTATGCCATTCTAGCTCGGTTCTTAATACCATCCATATTGATTTCTAGGAGATAAATGTCAGGCGTGGTCTGTATGTCACTGTAATCTCCCACTTCTCCCCTTGCTGGCTCGCCCAGGTGAACAGCAGAGAGGAGGAGGAGGAGTGTGACAGCCGTTTCTGTGACCTGCTCCTTCCCTAGGACAGGCAACAGTGCTGCACAAGAATGATCAAACCCTGTATGAATCAGTGACAGAGATTTTAAGTAGGTGGTGGTTGGTGGAAGGCTGCTGAGGAGTCGTGGGTAGGTGGTGCTGTAAAGACCCACATATGGCAGGGAGTTCTCACCCAGAGCCCACTCTGCTTCACTGCAGTCTGTTTGCACTGGTCCAGCTGATGGGAGATGATGTATTTCTTGCAAATCAGCCCAAAAATGTACTCAGTGCATCAGCCTTTCTTTATGCAGCTCATTATAGCAGAGTTTTAATAACACAGGAGTATTGAGGACACCTTTGCCCACTGGTACAGACGGGCTGCTTTGGAGGAGCAGGTTCCCATCAGTTGTGACTGCAGTGTCTTCCTGGAGAGCAGCACTTGGTGCAAGCCAAGCACTGCCCTGGGAGAGCTGAGCTGTGCTACAGCACCTGCACCCCGTGCCCTGGAAATGTCATTAGACTGGAGTTCAAGGTACCAGGTCCAGCCCGTGCTCCTGTGGAAATCTCCTCCTTAACCTCGTCCTGCCACTTTCTCCTGGTGTGCGTCAACACACAAGGGGGGAAAATGCATGCACTTTGTGAGGCAATTTCAAGACTTTGGAATAAAAATATAGAAGCTAAAAAAAAATAAAAAAAAAGAAAAAGGCCACATAAAATGCTCTGTTGTGCAGTTCTGGAGGCTGGGGGGGAGAAACTTATGCCACACATTCATTATACATATGTTCTTCCATTTGGCCATTTGAATACAAGTATCCAGGGATAACAGCAAGGGGAAATATCCCAGCTGTGCTGAATCCAAGTGTGTTTTTTGATAAGGACGAGGCCTCAGTGTAACCAGCTGAGTTTTTAACAGCAAAACATCACTTTGGGAAATGTTAGTTGAAAGAGAGGACTGTAACATTAATCTTGAGTTAGTTGGATCATTTTATCTTGTCAAGAGTAAGGAAGAAAATAGTGTTCTTCCCTATTATGTAAAAATACATAATTTAGAAGCTTAAAAATACATTTGATTTCACTTAACATAAATATTTCTTTTCTTCTGAAAGTGTTTTGCAGAGTATAACATTATTGAGAGAACCTCTGTTCTGGTGTTTGCAGATGTGATCTATTCTTGGTTTGGGATTGTTCTAAAAAAAATAGCATGGATGCTATTAAAGAACTCCTTGCTGACCTTCGTTAAATTGGGTGTTTTTCCTATTATTTCAGGGTCTGAGGTTCTTCACGCAACTGTGTTTTAATTATTACCTTTAAAATTATTCAATTATGAAAGTTTGACTGAAAGACTCTGAGTGTTTTGGTTTGTTTTGGTATTTCATTTTTTGAGTCCTTCAAACATTTCATATAATTTTCTTTGCAGAGTTTGTGGTATCCAGTGAATAATGGAATAAATCTGCGTCATAAAATGCTCAAGAGGTTCTAGTCTTGCCAAAGGGATAATTCATTGCAAATTTTTCTTGAGGAGAAAAATATTATTTAATGTAAATTAATATACCTAATGCCTGTCATGCAGACTCTTGCCAAAATTCAGCATAATCATTTAATGCACAAGATGCCTGTGAGACAGAGGACATGATTATTAAGTGAGAATTTGTCTGCAGCTTTAAGGTCTTCAGTATTTTTCTGGCATGCTACATGGGTATGAATACACCTTAGTTTGATAACAGATTCTTGAATTTGTGGACTTTAAAGTCTTTGACATCAGTTTAAAAATGATAAAAGAAATGCAGAGGATGTTATCACCTGAAATGTTCTGATTCCTCAAAATTAAATGTTCTGGAGTGAACAAGAGTTAAGTGGCATGAATGAGACCTACCTTAAGCCAGTAAAAATATACTGGTTGAATATCCTCTGCTCTCAGTAGCACTTGGTGAGGGGAGAGTGTGAGGAAAGGGAAAAATGAGAGTTGAGCCATGTTTCATGTCTACCTATCAACAGTTTGTCGAAGAGCAGAGCTGAGATGATAGAAGAACTGTAGGATTTTTCCACTCTAAAAAATTGTATTAATAATTAAATTAGAAAATATTAAAACAAAATGGAAGTGCTTATGTTCAGACAGTGTATCACTTTGTCCGTCATTCCCAAAATAGTTATTCCAGGATACATTTTTTTAACCTAAGCTTTACTCCTGAGGGAAAAGGAGAGAAGGAATGTGAAGAAAAACTTAGAGAAGTCAGTGAGTAATCCACATTCCTGAGAGCAACAGATTGGACTTTGCCTTCTCCAACAACTTGTTGGGCTCCAAACTGCCTATTCAGTGGTCGGTTTGCTTTACTTACTCCTTCCACCAGTAAAGCATTTGCAGCCACTGGTTGGTTTGTATAAATAATTTTAAGCAAATGTTAAGAAAAGACTGAGGCCAGGACATAAATATGAATATTTCTCTGAGTAATCAGGCTCTGTGCACTCTCTACAGTGATGAGCTGTTCCCAGTTCTCCAAACCCACACATCACTGGTGCCATGTACTACCCAAAACCAGCGTTTGGGCTCTGTTCTTTCCCGCTGCCACAGCAGCAGCTCACAGGACCCTAAGCACACAAACTCCCACAGCAGTGCAGCAAAAGCAGTCCTTGGCTATTGCATTGGTGGTTGCATTGGCAGTTCTAAACAGCAAGAGGCATTTATACTTCATAATTGTGTGTTATTGTAGGACTAGCAGTTACAAAGAGACTGTTTCTTCGATCCTGCCATTTCTGAGCCTTCTAATGAGAATGTGTTGCCATGACAACCAATGGCATAAGTATTTTTTTTTAAAAAGTAATTAAACTCCCTAAGTCAATTTGCCCTTACTTGTCAGGTTAGGGAATAGAATGCTGTTTATTGCTTTCTGCTGAAGCCATGAGGTAGCTGGGAGGGCCAGCAGGGTTGGAGCTACCTGAGGAGGTACCAGCTCTGTGAGCCCTTTTGTTAATAAATTCTTCTTTTTCTCATATGTGGCAGGTGTGGGAAGGCTCAGTGAAAACTTCTGAACCCTTTCATCCCAACGGGATGGGTGGGGTGTTGCTAAATGGGACCGTGCAGTTAAGCATAAGGACTTTGGAGTACACAGAAGACCAGGATGCTCAGGTGCCATTGGGATGGATGTGTGTGAGCATGGCATGGAAAACAGTATCTTTGCCAGACTGAGAGTGGCCTGAGACAGACATCCCTGATTCAAGCTCTGTTTGGTGCTGTCAGATTTATTTACCAGCTCTCTTGTGTTGGACAATGAGGAGTTTGTTTCCAAGGCACATAATGCTCTGAGAACATAACGAAGGGAGGGGACCAAGCCTGCTCCATTCCTGCAGAACATAGGGATCTGAAAAATGCCCAGTTCCCTCTACTGTAGCATGGTGCCCAGAAATTGCTGGCTGCTCAGGGCATTCTCTGCTTTGGGAATACTCAGAATATATGGGCCAGCCACACAGCAGGGTAGAAGAATGAGGCCCATTTCATGCCTTCTTTGATTTTGCTTGGATTTCCTGAAGTCGCTGTATGCTTTTCCCAGTCCCTGTCAAACCACATCTTTAAAACTAAAGCTGTCAGAGTTCCTACAAAGTTTCTTTTAGCTACTCTCTGCTTGTGCCCTTTAGCTCAAAAGAGAACGAGGCTTCAGCAGAAAATGGAGGGAAGAGCCTCTTAAGTGTTTTCATTTTTAACTATGAAAAGGCTCTGCTTGAGCATCAGAGACAGCAGGAACAACCCAACAAGCTGCAGAAAGTTTAAAAAATTTGGTTTGTATTGCTCCTGCTACTTGCTGTTCCATTGAATTGATATGAAATACAATATAAAGAGATCTTTGTAGAATATTTGATATCTTGTTTTGTCCAGTACAACAGAATATCCATGCAAATAAACAGGAGCTTTATGCTTGGTGGCTGAAAAAAATTTCTTTCAGCTTCGCCTGAATGCCACATTTCATTTTTTTATACCAAATTGGAGACAAGTAGCTTTGGTTTAGAAGGAATTTTGTTACTGTTCTGATTCCTTAATACAACACTGAACTTAACTGTTACAAATTGCAAAGCCTTCTTATTTTTCCTGCTGCCTAAATAACTTTAACCTATTCAAATATGTCTGAAGCCTTCTTTGTATGTCCCCAACCTATGCCAGTGGTTTTCTTTTCCCCTGTTCACATATGCTGATACATGACAGGGTTCTCTGCAGTATTTCTTGTCTTTGGGTTGGCCTCTGCCCTGAGAGGCTCTCTGGGTGTCTCACTTGAAACCACTATAAATCTGTGAAAGTATGATTAGGTCAATGTGCTCCATGTAGGTGCCTTTTTAATTTACTCTTGTGAATATGGAGCATTTTCATTGTGACATTCCCTCCAACAAATCAGAGCTTACAAATTGTCTTCATAGCACACGTTTGCTGGTTTCTGGAGTGATGAAGCAGGAAAAGCTGCCACCAGGTTTTATTTTCTTCCTTTCCTCAAAAGCCTGGCTAGCTGATGTGAAAGCAAGAGGGCATTTTTCATGTAGGCTTTTGTTTCCCAAAGTGCAGAGACTCATCTCTACACCTGCTCAAAACCTTGGGGGATGGAGAAAAGGTTCTGCAGCAGGTCAGTCATGTTTGCTCACGGAAGGAGGAGTCTGGCACCACAGAAACCTCCTTGTAGATGCCTCAGCTATTAAAATGAGGAAAGATAGAAGAAGAAAAGAATAATGACAGTAGTCACAGATATAAGACACAAATAAGACTGAAATACAGTGTAATTTGACAGCAATGAGGAAAATACTGAGAAATCTGTCATATCTACTCGTGGTATTAAGAAGGCAGAGAGAGCTGTTAGGAAGGCACACAGCATGAACTCAAAGTACTTTTATGCAAAGGCTACAGTAATGAATTCTAATCTTGCCTGAGAGCAATTCTTAAGTACAAAGGTGAGTTTGGAGTATTGATTTTTTTTAAAAAGACAAGAAATTGGAGTGAGTTGTAAAAAATTTGTGCTGCCTGGAACAGTTCACGTTAAATCAGTGCACAAATAAAGAGGTGCAGGCTCAAAGGGGAGTATATCAGGACTGAATTTTGGATCTTGGAATCATTGCTCAGTAGGGTCACTCCTTCTTCCACTCAGTTCCCTTTCCCCTGCCTCCTTTGTTGTAGTAAGCCCTGTGGACAGAGCTCCAATTAATAAAACTTACCTTTATGTATGCATTATCATAATACAAAGGCTCAAGGGGCACACAATCCCTTCATGCCTGAGCAAATTTAAAACTCATGATTCTCCTGGGATGCTTGCTGGGAAATAGAGAATGGGAATAAAGGGCGTTCTAACATTTCTGCTGAATGATTGCTACTCTTTGCAAAGTGCTGTGAAGCTTGTTAGATTGTGAACATTTATGGGAACCTTATTGCTATTGGATCCTGTGAAATGACTATAATTAAAAAATTCTGGTCCTTTTTACGTGGAAGATCCGCACTGTGTGTTAAATCATTTTCTTGGAAGAGCCTGGGAGAAAGTAGAAGTGTGACTGGTGCAATAAGAGCAAATGGCCAGAAATATTTAAATTACCAGTGTCTTTTAATAGAAAATACTGTGAATGCCGCGTTTGAATGCACATATACACTGCCCCATGTTTCATCCTTGGGACACAACTGCATGCTAATGATTACTATTAAAAATTCTGCTTTTTACTGGCTTGGTCTGTTGTGAGAAGGCTCAGGCCCATTGTAGCTTGTGCTGTACAGAGCATTTACAGAAAGGCAGCTCCCCAAAACACTGTTGAAATCTATCAGGGACGTAATGACAGAGTCAGTTAAAGAGATGGGGTGAGGGAGAAGTCAATAGCCCAGTAATGCAATTATGGCAGAGTTATAATTAGTGATCAAAACACTGCAGCTTCCCAGCCATAGGCACGTGGCCTGCAGTGTGCCAGAAAGAACAACTGTAAGCCAAGACTGGAACAATCACTTTGTGACGTTGGAGGGATTTTATGAGTGAGCATCCCATACGTGCACATTCAGTGCAAATTGTTGTCCATTAACAAGATGTAACAATGCTTTGCAGAACTGCAGCTTTCATTAACAAGCTTGGAGTGCCAAAGGGACAAATGACAGGATGAGCACATTAATTAAAGAGATTTTTACAACTTGTCCTTCTGTAGAGTATAATAACTTCCAGCTTCTATTTCTCCAAGAGTGAGCACAACCAAGGAATGTTTAGGGCCTGGGAGGAGCCTAAAGGAGCATGAGTTGCTTGCTTGTGATGCTGAGGGTCTAATTACAAGGAAATCCTCTTTTGCCAGAAGAGAAACCTGTAATCATCTATCACTACCTACCTATTTGACTAAGGCAGGTTCTCAGCAGAGAGTGAAGACTTTTCACTTTGATCTAAAACCTTGCACACAAGCAAGGCATCAACACCTCATTTGTAATCCCACTTTGAGTGAGAAGCCAGCCAGGGATTTATGGTCCAATTTTAATTTTGTTCTATGTTTCATCCAGTTCTGTATGAATTTATTTATAAAAGTCCCAAGTGAGAGTGTAGGGATATTTCTTCTTGGTTTTATAACCTGAGTTCATGAAAGATTTTTGTCCCAATAATTTTGAAAAAAGATCTTATAGAAGGTCTTTATTGACAATCCCAAACGATTCCTAGAAAGGCAGGGTCATTACTTAGTGAATTCCTGTACACATTTACTTTTAGCAATACTGGATAAATTCCCATAGGAAAAAGTTTAATTTAACTGCTGTTCTTGCTAAGTCATGTAGTTAGTAGCTAGTACCTAAACAATGTGGAGTCCAACTTATTTGTTATTTGTTCTCAGTCTTTAATCATCCAATAGTAATTCTATAATTGAATTAAAGTACTTAACTATTCTAATGCAAATTGTCTGGCTTACAGTTCTTCAATGAGTAAATTATTGCAAATCAGGTATCTGTGATATCAACATTATTCATTTACAGTTAATTTATCTTCATAATAATTAAACTAGTTTTTATTTATTCCAGAACTGGATGACTTTTTATTTGTGAAGATTGAAAATTTAGAGCTAGGAAGGCTTCATAAAAATAAACTCTCACTTTGTTTTATCTTCTTTTTTTGATTCTATCAAAAAAAAAAAAAAAAAAGAATCAGACAAAAAAGAGACTCTGGAAAGATATGGATTAGAACAGCAGGCCAGCTTACATTGCAGTTTTAATAAACTGTAAACAAGTGAACTGTAGACAACAAGGACACTGCTAAGTATCTGAGAAGGAATATAAGAATCCTTATCAAACCATGCAGTCTGTTAAGAACTCCTTTTCATGGTTAAAAATAATAGAAGGACTTACCTACAAAGAGGAATTGCCCTCACTAAAAAGGCATTTTAATTAGAAAAATTACTTATGATTTAACAGAATATTTTAGCAAGCTTGTGTGCTACTTCACAAATATGTTTATTTCATTTGTCAAATACTAACCAGGGAGAATTTATTAGAGAAACTGTACACAAATAAGTGAGTAAGGGCAGGAGACAACTCAACTGCAGATGGCAAACTGTGTCATGGATGTAACCAGGAAGCAAGGCAGGAGTTCACTTCAAACAGAAAGGCAGCTTCTTGCCTAGGCAGAACAAGGGCATTGGACAAGCTGCAAGTACTGGGGGGTTTGATCTGAAACAGGTGAAAAATTAGCTTCTCATAGTTGGTGTCTGATTAACTGCAATTAAAATTTGGTAAAGAGGTGCCCTGAGCTTTACAAAAAGGTGGTGGAGGGATAATGGTTGTGCTGCTCTGTGTTTTTCAGGTCTATTAAGAGCTTAGAGAAGCCTTCTGAAATTATCGGGAAAGGTAATTTAATTTTGTTCAGTTCTTGTTGTGAGAGCTCTCTTGTCTTTGTCTCACAGAAGTAAAATAATGTAATATGAAGTACTTCTTGGAATTAAAAAATTGACAGTAGCTGACTGCTTTGGAGGCAACCTTTTTCAACTGCTCAGAGAACTGAACTATCATCCCAACGTAGGGGATTTGTACTGATAAACAAGTTCAAAAGGGCTCTAACTATTCTATTGTCTCTTATAATTGTTTTGCCTTGTCTTTTGCTTTGTTTATTTTGCTTTTTATTTGCTTGCTTTGCAATTCATGTTTTTAGGACCTAATTCTGCACCAAAATTAGCCTGATATGTCATCTACCTATAGATACATGATGGAGGAAAAAAGCTTATTCATTCTTTAAGGGTCACTATGCCTTGTGATAACACAAGTCTAATTTGCTAAAAAGCTAAGGATTATTTTATGTGATGACAGCAAAGTGCATATGGTCTTACTGCTTTGTTTGAATCAAAGTAATAGGTAACTTCTGATGTGAATTCAAAGCCTCAAGTCAAAGTTAAGATGCCCTGATGGGAGGTATGTGGTATTTGTGCACTGTATTGTGCTTTAAAACCTGTGCCTGTTCTGGGATACTCTTTGATGTCTGAGTACTGAGTGTGATCATTGCCATGTGGAGCCTTTCAGAAGAAATCAGTGAGGAGCTTTGTAGATCCCAGTACCTGTTGTCTGTGCAGCCTCTTTTCACTACCTTAGAGGTTTCAGTCAACTTTGCCTGCAGGTTGGTGTAACTCAGAGTCAGGTGGAAATAAATAAAAGAACTTAACAGAAATTCCTTTCACAATTTCTAAAATAATAACCAATTGAATTCCATTGAAAGAAGGAAACAACAGCTTAACATTTTCTTTCCTCTATGCTCTTATAGTTGTATGCTGTCACTTTCTGCTAAATGGTTGGGACCAAACATTTGAGGCTCCTGAACGTGAACTTGTCAGTCTGTGGGCTGCCTGGTGCAGGTGGACTGCTCACGGGAGATGACTCGGGGCTTTTGTTTTGGTTCCCTTGCTGAGATGACTTGGAATCTTCCCAGCTTCCTCCTGCTCTTTCTGGGCTGTCTGAATTCATAACAGACTCTTCCCTAAGAAAAACCTCTGTTACATGACTGCTCAATTGTACTTGTCTGTACTAAGACTACAGTGACCAACCCAACAGAAGCCTGGATTGGGATTGTGAACACTGTCACAGGTATCAGATGCATTTGTAATATGTTCACTTTTTAACTTTCTGAGTTAAAATTTGTTCGTTTCTTGTATCTTTTGACAGTGACAAATAAATGTCAGGCACAGTGGGAGACTGGAGCACAAACTGGCTTACATGAGAAGTTTTACCCAAGGTTAGAAATTCAGGTTACCATGAAAGACTGCTAATTGGATTGCAGGGCTTGTTTCCTGCTTAAGAAACATCAGATGTGCAAATTCCCACATTGTTACACTTGCCACGTACTGACAATTAAAGCTTTCACCTGAAAACACCAAGCACTTGTATGCATGTGAAAGGGAGAAGAAGGGAAATCTTTCTTTTTCGAAGTATACTGGGGAGAAAATGATGGCTGATACCTGATTAGGGTAACAAATGTACAGGAGCTGTAAAACTCAGCTTCTGCTTTGTCTGGATATTCTAAATGAATGGCTTAATTTGAAAACGTTGTTACAAATCTGGCTGGACTTTAACTCCCACTAACCTCTGTCTCCTTGAGTCTCTGCTAATGAGGTACTATTTATCAAACTCTATCACGAGCTATACTTTCTTTAAAGTGGTTCTGCTGGCAATATGATTATTTGATTCTAAGACTGTCACCTCTGCAATCTCTGATCATTAGAATTATCCTCTTGTCAGTTGCTTTCACTTTGCAGTTAAAATATAATTTCTGTCTTGACAATGGATATGTTGGCTTAACCCAGACTGTCCTAATCAACAATTCCTTGAGTGTATGCTCTTTTTAATGCTATATGAGAATAACAGATCTTAAATATATTATGCTCTTAAGATCTAAGGTGGGATTTTTCTGAAGACGCTTGTGCTGTGATCTAATTTACAAGTACCAGCAGCTTGTGGAGTGGAATGGTGGGAAGTGGCTGTTAAGCATCTCCCAGAAACATAGGGTTTCAATTGTTAAATATCTGCTTTTATTTCAACACATCTGTCACAGTGAAGTGCTTATTAATTCCTAGTGTTTCTGTTTGGAAGGTACAGCAAAAAGGTATTTTTTTAGCTATTGGAGGAATGAAGTTCTGAATCAGCCCTGTTACACCTACAGTTGGGCAAGAAATCTGAGTACTTGTAAGCTGTGTTAATAAATGAGATTTTTATGATAGATTTGCAGCAATAGCACAGGCTTAGACTGGGTTCAGGAGTTTGCCTCAGTACAGCTGTTACATCCCCATTGTTTAGCCCCATTCTGCCTACAGCATAGGGCCAGAAGAAAGGAGAAGGGAGCCACTGAAGCCCAGGCAGCTGTTACTGAAGACAGTGAGTTTGAGCCTGCTCTGCCATTTGTGCCCCAGCCTCAGGTTCTTGAGAGTTTAGCCATGTGCCATAAGCTTGGACTGTTACAGCTGCTGTTTTCCTGCACACAAGTGGGGAAATAGTCTATGATTTTTATTTTTTTATCCTGATGTTACATGGGATTACCCTGTTAGACCACAGTGTGTCTTTTGCTTTCACATGTCTTTCCTGCTTTGTGGTGAAATGGTAGAGATCAGGGAAAACGTCAGTATTTTATGGAGAGAAAAGAAATGCAACTACAAAAAAAAAAAAAAAAAAAAAAAAACAACAAAAAAAAAAAAAAAAAAAAAAAAAAAAGAAAAAAGAAAAGGCAGTTGCTGAAATCTCTTCTCACACTTGATCATTTACCATGAATTTTGTGTCTGCAGTTGAGCTGGGATGAAAAGCCACCATCCGTTTCAGCCTTGTAATTGCAAAAATACACTCTTTTGGAACTGAGGGACTTGATGTCCTCAAGTGCCACAGCCTGTCCTGCAGTGAGTGTCTCACTGAGACCTTAGCACCAATGTCACTGTAGTACTTTGTCATTTGCATAGTCTGAACTGTGGGCAGGTTTTTAAAAAACCCAGACACCACACAATCAAAAACAGAGCCTCATGCTGATGGAGCCAGAATGATTTTGGAAGTTGTCTTGTACTCTTTGTTATTATCTGCCAGCTGAAGTTTACACACTATGGGAGAGCTACTTGGCTGTTTCCCTTTATGCTCAGCTAGGATGGCTTTGGTCCCTGAAGCTGTTCAGTGGCATTTCTTTTCAGTGATATAATTGAAATTGTTAGCACTATCCATGAAGAGCTGTACTCTGGCACCACTGGCAGCTTCTGCACTTCAGCTCCCCAGAGTACAAGACAAGCTGCTGGAGTTCACTACAATTTGGAAAGGAAGAGGGAAGCAAAATAAGGTCAGAGTTACTGCACTTTTTGCATCATGTCTGGAGACAAAGGTCTCCATTCAAGGACAGAAGAGGTTTGAAACTCTTGCACAGAGAAATGTATGCTTGTTGCAAGTCTTGGCATCCCTTTGCTAATTGTCTTCACCCTTTACTTTCCCCAGTACTAATAGGTGGGATGCTAATGGTAATATCGTGCACTATTTGTCACTGTAGCTTAGTGTAATTGAGAATAATGATAACATAATAATGATAATGGTTTCATACTGCAGTTTTGTCTCCAGGCAGTGGAAGTAGGATGGTAATTCCTTGTCAGTTAATGAAAAGAAAAAAGTTGCTTGAATTTTGCAGAGGAAATGATAAAATACCTAGGAAAAAGGTTGTAAAAACCTCCTGAAAAATCTGATACAATCTGTTTAGGATCTGTTTTTGGGAACAGTAAAGATGATTGTATTTAACCAAGCATTAGCATGATCTGTGAAAACAGATGCTCTCCCTCAAGGACCATGATGAAGCATTAATTACAGGTAGAGATGATTTGAAACAAAAACTGGAAACCTGCTGCCACAGGAGCCTTGTTTTGGTAGAGCTGATTTATTGTAGTTAACTGTGGAATACGAGTACTAATGAAGATGAACCTTGAAACCAGGCAGGCAAATGTATTCTTCTACAGTCCAACATGATACTTTGAATTTACATCGTGTTGGAAATTAAGCTTGGTATGAATTGCAATTGTAATGAGCAGTTAGCCCTGTGATTTCAATGAAAGCACCTGATGGTGATAACTGCCTTGCAAATGCCAAGGACTCTCACTCCTCTTCAGAGCCAGTGACTTCCTGGACAGGTGAGTCTCAGCACGGTGGAGGTGCAGCATGTCTAAATGAAAAGGATTAAATGCAAGGAGGTGATTAAATGTTTCTGCCTGCAGTAACTGTAAAGTAGGAGACTTGCCTTAACTAAGACTGAACAGGTCAATTTATGGCAGTCAACAGAGACAGGGAATACTCACACTTGTATATGTAAGTGGTAAGATGTAGTGGGCAGTGTGTGTATATAAAAGAGCACTGAAAGGTGCCACTCAAAGCAGAGTAACTACAACTTTCTGGTAACCAAGGCAAGGTACGAAAATGTAGAAAATAAAAATATAAAGCTTTTCATCACTTGTTTTGTTCACATAAACTTATTTCCTGCACATCTTGCATATTTGGTAAATATCCATCTGTGTTTCCCAACTGATTTAATTCTGAAATAAAATCATACGGAGTGATTCTTTTATAGAATCTACTTGCTTTTATAGTTATGAAGACAAAAGTATTTCCAAGAATTTCTCCGTTATAAAGCCATTTTACAGAGAAAACTGAGGTTCTGGAGGTTCAGGTGTGTGTGAAGTTGGCCTCAGTAACCTGTGCTGTCACCTGTTCACTGCAAACATCAGTGATCAGGTGTCCTCTGTGTGTAAATAATGGCAAAGTGTGGAAGGTTTAAATACTGGCATCGATCGTGCATCTGGAACCACTGGCAAAGCTGATTGCAAGGGGACAAGGGTCGTGTATTGATCAGCTTATAATAAAGATTTATTGTGAAGAAGCTGGCAAAGAAATCATCTGTTCTTAAATAGAATAGGTAATTCTGGTGTGAAGGAAAGAGGGTTAAATGCTTCTTAAAAGTTCTTGCATTTTCCTGTGTCCTGGGATTTGAGACAGTTCAGTATATCATAGTTCTCCCACTGGCATTGGGGGTGTTTATGCAGCCACTTTTCTGGCTCCTGCTTATGATAATTGTAAGGGTACTTAATATTCTTCCAACACAGGCCTGTGTGACTCAGGTTGCATGAGTAGAGGCACATGACTTGCCATCACCTGGAGGAACTATGAGCAACCTCACTGTGGAGACCCTTCAAAGTCCTTAGGAATGGCAGTGACCTCAGTACAGAAGAAAGGGCATGTTTGTCTCTTAATGGCAGACATCTAGCTGGGTATCAGGCTCCTCTGTTTCCTCAGAGAGAATTCCCTGGCCTTAGTTTAACAAAACTTTCTCCTGAAAAGACAAAAGCTGCTATTCTCCAAAGCAAATCAGCAGCATTTTCAGAAGACAAGCGGGCTGAACCTTCCTTGCCAATGGTACAAATCTATTGATGGATTTCCAGGCCGCTGAAAGTGAATTACTGCTATTTCAGCTCCCAGTGGGTTTTTCACAGGAATGTGAGAATAGTTCAGCTCAGTGCTATAATAGCTGCCTGTTCTCTGCTTCTGGGCTGGCTGTGCTCCTGCTGCATCAGAGCTTAGGCCTCATATAGTATTAGAAGAAGGAAGGTTCCATAGAACCACTGGTACCTCTGGGTGAGTTTGTGCTGAACTTGCTTGCTGGGTAAAAAATCAAGAGTAATTTTAAATTTAATTTTTAATTTACAGCAATGCCGGCTTACAAATGCACAAAAGTAGGTCTCTAGGCTACACTTGTGCATGTGTGTCTTATGGTAATTTCTTTCCAGCTGCTCCTGTGTAATTGTGCACTGATTCCATCAGGTCACAGATCTAATTGAGGCAGGCTGGAATCTCTTTTAGCCAAGAACTGTTACCAGATGCTAAGATCCCAAGGGGGATTTTAGAATTCACTTCAACAGGTTAAGACAAGAAGACTGAGGTAGGTAGGAAAAGAATAATTGAAGGTGTCAGTTGTCAGATAGTTTGCATGCCTGCACATCTGCATTGATCTACGGTGGTGTATTCCCCAAATAAAAGCTGACACTGCAACAACAGATTGGTCCTTCCTAGGGATAAACAGTAGTTTTTGGTTGATTAGCTGCCAAGAAAGCATTGTTCTTTTGAAAAAGCTTTAGATGAGTATTTACACTTCACAAAATAGGATTATGGAATCAGGCTTGGCTATCATCTTTAGCCTCTCCCATGGAGAAAGCTGGAGATAATCTACCTCTAAAACAGCCTCAGCCCCGAGGGAGCAACACTCATTTCATCCTTTCATTAATGTTCTTTGCTGATTCCTGGATAAATATAAACATTCATTTAAGTTGTAAACATGTTTCTGCTGATGAAACCAATTTTTAGTTTTGTTTTCTTTTCCAGTTAACACTTCTGTGAATCTTATAACTACATCAGTTGACTGCCAGCCAAATGCAGAGTTGTCACAGCAAGTTATTGTTGATTTTTAGGAACTCCAGTTACGTCTTGTGAGAAGTGCAACTTGGATGGAAGCAAGATAGAAAGGCTGTAGAGGAGAGCAGCCAAAACTTGAAACACAAGCTTTTCTTTTTTTTAAGTCAACAAGAATAGTTCTTCCTAGAATGTCTTGTTTGAGGGAGCAGCATTCCCTGTGGAATGAGGAGCTGTCCAGCCACTGCTCGAAAGACAGATTTGCTCCCAACTCTGCCATTTCCATCAAAAACAGAGGCAGATGGTGCAATGGTATCTCTGGACCATATGTTCTTTGTTTGCCCAATTGGTTCCTCTTTTGTCTGTTTTTGTAAGTTTGCACAGATTTCTCCACCTGCTCATTTGTGAAAGATGAATGGGCTCTTTGCTGAGCCTTGTCTGTTGTTTTTAACTTTATTTCCCCTGGCCACACTTTTAAATGTCACTTTCTTGAAAATGCCAACTAGTGACTTTTTGAGCATCTGAGTAAAACAGACATAACCAAAGCTGCATAAGGATGCAGATGTCCAAGCAGTTTTAGTGTAGTCCTCTCAGATTGCTAATTAACACATATTTTCACTTATGCTGATTTAATTTCAATGATTTTGCTGTAAGTGTTCCCAGTTTGTCACTTCTTGATGTTTCAAATCCAACTGCTGATAGATTGAAAAGAATGGATTGTAATTGTTTTGGGTGGCATTTTGCTTAGCTACTGTAAGTTGAGTCTGCCCAACTTAGACATCATTAAAAAAATAAAATCTGATGTTCCATAAATATTTTTATTAAAGCTCCATTCCCCAGCTGGAAGATAGAATTACCATTCTAAGATAACTGACAGGCATAGTCCTAAATCAACATTACACTGCCAGGATAGAGAGATAAATTTAGTCTTAATAGGCTGTTGCTACTAAAACACTCCCATTCTGTAACACAAAGTAATGTATATTCCTACTAGCATTGAGTGAGCTTTTAAGCAAGTAATTTCGTTTAAAATTTCCAATTAGAGTACGTTGTTGCTACTACAGATGCCCTGTTTTATCCTGTAGCTGACAAGCAATAGAGACAAACTTACCAGTGTAATGGAAACAAGCCCCTAAGATGGAGCAGTGCCTTTCTGCTGGCCTGTAGGATTCCCTGGTGCCTCTTTCTTTCTTCTTCTCTCTTAAGTGATATTAATAAACTTCAGTTCTAACACAAGGCAAGTAATTCCTGATCATCCCATTGATTTTAAACAGAAAAGTACTTGTGAGAATTAGCTGAGGAAGTTATGCAAAACACTGAATCACTTTGCTGTGTCCAGTGGCTTCTCTCCAGCACTGGTAGTTCCAGTGCTGCTTTGGTACCTGCAGCTCTTCCAGCAGTGCAGTGCCTGCAGAAATTCAGCTCTGAGCTCTCTTTGTTAGGGTTTGGCTGCCGGTCTGCGACAGGATTCAACCTGTTGCCCAGTTCTTTTAGTTGCTCTGATCACTGCTAGGTTTGGATTGGGCATCCTTCTCCCTGGCACATCCTGCTTTTCTTGGTATTTGATCAAGTCCTTGTCTCTGTCTCAAAAACATCTCCCTGGTGAGTTTGTTCTGTGTCCTCATACAGGCACCAAAAGGTCGTGCTGGCAAACCCTTCCAAATGCAGTCAGAGCTGGCTGCTGTCAATGTGCTCTCTGCCTCTGCCAAGCTGGAGGCAACCAGAGGGATGAACCAGCAAAGAAAAATTGAGTTGAGCAAGTAACTGGCCATGAATCTCCTTTCCCCTTCGGTTTACTCGGGTGCGTGACAGATGTTTACCCACAAAGATTTAGGAGTAGGTTTATTTAGAAAGATTTGATCTGGCACTTGAACTGTGCTCAGAACTGGGAACATTTTGGAAGGTAAGTTGATGAATAGGCCTATTTGTTGAGCCAGGTAGGCCAAAAAAGTAGTTTTAGAGTGTAGAAGATTCATCTAGAAGGAACTACAAACATAAAAAATATCTATTTGAGCTAGAGAACACTGTTGACAAAAAACTAGTAAATCATACATAAACTGTCTCTGGAAAAATTTAGATTGGGATTTGAAAGCTTACTATTATATCATAGTTTAAACTGAATGTTTCTGTTTAGCAGACTTTTGACAAAATTGAATTTTAGAGAAAGATGGCTGAAATCCGTCAACTTGACAGAGGAAAGGTCATGTGACACCAAAGAACAGGCTGCTGTTCTTTCAAGCAAGTCCTCCAAAACTTGCAAGACTGTCTCAAGACTCAGTGGAAGGTGTTGTTAGAACCAACTTTTAAAAGATAATTAGCTGAGACTGATGGAGAAATCAACATTCCAGAAACCCTATGATTTAATCAAATTATGTTTGTGTTCAGACAAACACTACTTCCTCTATAATCCTGTGAGATTTAATACAATTTAATTTAAATGTATTCTTTAGGATGAAAATTACAACTTTTCAAACCTAAAAATCACAACCTGATGGTTGCTGAACCTCCTTCCCACCCGAATGAATTTTGGAAGGCACTGTTTTAGAAATTTCAGCCATTTCAAAATATTTCAGTACTGTATTTTCATATTGTCAAAACTAATGTGCAAACACGTTTCCAAATTTCAATTGTATGTTAAAATGGATTTTCTAATAATTACAAAATCTAACTAGAGACTTTTAGGGTAAAGCAAACCTTTTCTCTGAAAAATGCCAGTTTTCCACATTTTCCATTTGGGGATGCAGAGTTGGAAAACGACAAAAAATAACCAGGCAGTTCTCCCTAATGTCACATGAGTGAAAACCAATGGAGAAAATTGATCTGGTTTATCAGCCCTTATGTACAGTGTGCAAGGTTAGGGCAAGTATTTTTCAAAGGAAAATTCTTCACTGAGATGTGCTCTTTGTAATCTTCATCCATCACCCCAAAAGATGAGGAAGAAATAAAGGATGAGATATGAATATCAAAATCATGTCAAGAGGATGTTCTTGCACGGCAGTCCAAGGGAGGCTTTAATATTTTCCATGTAGATGATGATGTATGCTGATTAATCCATATCACTTCACTCACAGATGTGCAGAAATTCCATCAGATGCTTTATTGCCTGCAGAGGGAGTTGCAGTTAGAGTTCACCTGCCGTCTTTTCAAAATTTATTTAAAGAGGGGAAACAACAATACTTCCCTGAAGAGCTGCAAAAGGTGAAGCAGGTCCCACATTCCCTCTCATTAGATGGAGCAGTCAGTCCCCCACCACTCAGGAGCATCCTTTAAGCACAGGCATTGTCTCATGTTTTCTTGAGGAACTTATTATCCAAGATAAGAGATACTGAAAAGGCTGGCAGGGGGAAAGAGCCACACTTGCTGGAAAAGAGATTTCCTGCAGAGCAGAGGCTGGGGCAAGTTTAGATCCTGCTGGGGAGGGAAGTGGACACAGGGCGGGGAAGTTTGTAGTGGGAGGGGAAATGGGACTGTACAAAATGCATGAGGTAGTCCTGCAGTTGTGTCTATACCCAACTTCCAGATCATGCTGGAAGGATGAATAAAACAAGTTGCACACAATCATCAAACCAGAGGGAAGACACTCAGGCTAAGAGTGGGCTTTAGAGCCACCTGGGTTCAATTAGCAAAGTGCCAATTATTTTCATTTTGAGAAGGGTGAAGCTATTTCAGGAGGATGTTAATTTTAGACATTCTCATTCTACAGAAAATAATTCCTGTTGCATGGCCAAAAAATTCAATAATTCAATTTTTTATAACCAATTTTACTTCTGTGTCAGAGAATAGTCCACTTCTTTTTCATTTAACTAGACAAATTAATGCCAAAAAAATACAGGAAAGTTAGCTCCTTGAGCAGCCCACTGTTGTTTTCCTTTGTGCCTTCTGACATCTGTATGTACAGATCTTGCCTAGTGGGGAGTCAGGCTGTGCCCTCTTAGCCCTTCCAAGGAACTGTGGGGCTGAGAAGCTGCTATGGGTGTCAATCATCAATACTCACTAATACTGCAAACATAAGTGTCCATAGTATGGCTGCCATGCTAATCTTGAATGTTTATTTCTTTTCCCATTTTCCTCTCTTCTGTAAAAAAAAAAAAAGGGACTTTTATAAGAGTAATTGTCATGAAGGTGAATGTCTGAACTGGCAGTTTCCTTTAATAAGCTCTTTCCTGAAGATTTTCTTCCTGTAATAATGAGGAATCAATAAAGATGTTTTATGCAGGTTGAGCAATTCTGGCTGATGATTTCCACTAGAACAAAATGACCAGCTTGTTAGCTGATGATCCCATTCCAGAAGGAAATAACCACATATTATTACAGGAAAGAGAGAGAGAAACAAGGCATGGTTCCCTGACACTTCTGAGTGGATAACCCAGACAATTTGTTATTTCAGAAGCAATGCAGACACAGGTTTTTGTTTTTGTTTTTTTTTCTTTTTCTTCTGCTCTTATAGCTGGGATGTGGTTTTTCTGGTTTGTTTGGTGGTTTTTTTGAGGGTTTTTTGTTTGGTGGTGTTTGTTTTGTTTTGTGTGCTTGTTTGGTTGTGTTGTTTTTTTTTTTCCCCTTCCTACAGGGATGCAGTTATTCCTTGCAGGTAGAGAGAACTAAGTTTTCTTGTTCACAAATAATTTTCTTGTCATGGAGGGTCTAATGACCTCAAGTGGTCAAGGGCTTCATTTATATTCTGTAAGACTGTCTGCCCTAAAGCTAACTTCAGAATTAAAATAATTATCATAAATGAAAAACTATACAGCAAAGCCAAAATTTCAGGTGAGATGGAAAAAAGAGCAGTCCGAAAGAACTGGGTGTAAATAAATGGCTTATCATAGATATAAATAACAAGAAATTATTCTTCTCTTGCCAGCAGGGCAAGGAATTACTGAAGCTGCTGATATTCATGTTCCTTGTTCTCACACAAGGATTTATGTGAATGTGGGTGTGCATATGTATGTATGCAACTAAATTTATGGGCTGCCTTCCTATGGAGATTGGAGGATTAAATGATAGTTGCTCCAGTGAAAGTGATGTTTGGCTGTGAATTGGTTGCATCCAGTGTGATTAGCTTGGGGTTTTGTACTTGTTTCCCTTCCTCCTCCATTCCCCATCTCCCATCTATGAGCTCACTTACATTCACCCTTTATTTTAAGTTGCCTGCTGTGAAAATGCCTATTGACCATGTTCCTTGCTATGGAAGTTATGTTAAAATATCCCTGCCAACTGCAGCTTCACTTTTGCTGCTGTAGTTCCCAGCCCTCATGGCGTTGCTTGTGGGTGTCACTGTGAGCTGTTTGGCTGCAAAGCAAAATGGGGCACATGGACCCAACTGGTCCAAGTCCAGATGAGCCTCCTGACCAACTTGTTCACAGTGTTAGCACTCAAATGCTCTTGCTGGCACAACTGCTCGCCACTGCACTTCACCCAGGAGCAGGAATTTCTCCTGCAGCTTTCTCTCCTGCTGTGGTATCCCTTTCCTGCAGCCCAGCATGTGTATTTCTGGCAGTGAATGTTATATGGAATCACATGGTTAGAAGCTTCACTTTCCAGAGAGTCCCTATGAAAGTCTCTGCCTTGTATTGCAGCAGTACCAGCACTTGTGGTGTGGATATAGGAAAGTCTCTTGTATGACACAGTGTAGTACAGATGGCTTAAGCTCCTCCGAGCATGGTCCCTGTGGTAAGGAAAGGAAGAAAGTTAGTATTTCAGTCTCTTCCTTGAGACAAATCCTGAGTCCCACCACTCCTTTTAATTTGTATTTTCCTGAACTACTGTCTCCTCTCCCTTTGGGACTGTGTCACCTCATCCACGCAGAGTTATCTCCCCAAGTGCATCCTCTTCCCATCATTTTCTGATGGAACTGATTAAGGCAGGGAAACAGGTCACAGAACCACGCAAGGCTGCTTGGAGTCATGCCCCTAGAAACAGTTCAAGGTGTGCACAGAAGTGCATTGCTGTCATCTAGTGATGAACAATGTCAGGTTTGCCAGTTGTGAACTAATTGTATGGATCCCAAGCACAGCTCATGCAGCTGTTACCGGGCTTACTGGCCAAATCTGCTATAAAACAGCATCAGGGAGCTCTCTAACAGATGCCTGGCCCACCAACCTTTCCTGTCCTGTGATCCCTGCAGTTGGAAAGGAGCCTACAAGAGTGCCTGGGGGAAAGGAAGGAAGAGACCTCATTACCTCACTTCACAACTTTGCTTCAGCACCAGAACTTGCACTGCCTGAATGGGGTCGTGGAGGCTGCAGAAGACACGGGGGACTCTTGTACTGCATATGGCAAAGCAACTGTACTTAAAAACCTGCCTGCCACACAAGGAGATGCAGAATATGGACAGTTTCTATGCCTATTTGAGCAGCAGCTTGTACATACCAGGTACAATGTCATAGTGTGACAACAGGAATCTGTGGGAGTGATTTGGGGATGTAACAATTGCCAGGTTGTGCCTCTGTCTAGTAAATACATACTTTTAGTAACCTACCAGATGAGTATCCTAACCTCTAAAAGTACTCCAGAAGAAAACTCTTTCCCCATGCTAGGAGGAGGAATAACCTGTACTGCCTCTTCCCTGCCTTAAAGCTTTTGTCCTAATGTCTGCTCACTAAAAAACCCCACAATTGGCTCAATACCAGGAGTGGAGATTTAGTGGCCCTTTGAAGCATTAGGGTCATCTGCACTCATTGCACAACTGTCTGATGCCCACTCCCTTTTAACTCTGATTGATGATTTCAACCTCAATGGGCACCCAGTGGCCAGTGAATTTCTCAGCCTGATTATGTGCAGTCAGATCAGGTGCTTGCCTGCATGTAGCTCTCTTAATTTATTTTTTTCACTCTGCCACCCTGTAGCTCTGATTAGTGTTGGCTCCCACCACTAACTATAGGATTAGGGTATGCCAGCTGAAGTCTCACGTCCAGAGGGGTCTCTCTTGTTCTTCCCTCTGTATCCAAATTTTGGAAATGCAGTTATGATACCATACATGGGCTCTCAGGCAAAAGCCACTCTGTCTTGGATCCTAACTGCAGGAGAACACATGGCAACTCCAGATTTACAGCAGTAAAACCTTTGTACCCCAGACATCAACAGTGTAATGCAAATCACATCCAGGAGCACTAGAAAAGCTTTTCCTTGACTAATATTCTGATGTCTCCTGGCATTCTGTTTGACAGGGGGATTATCCTTTTGTGATTGTAGACTCATCAGAGCTCTTTCTTGTCTATTAGCACTATTTCCCAAGGTGATGGGAAGAGAACTTTATCACTTCTTTCACCTTTCCTCCTAGTGTTATTGATCATTACTTTCACAGGGACTCTCTGAGACTTGCCATGTGAGGAAGGTGACACTCACAAAGAAATCTGAGGAAGAACCTGGTGAGATGCTGATGTTGAGCAAGGTCCAAGTTGGTCACTAGCTGCCTTTTTCTTTTTCTGGTTCCGCTGCTTGATATGTCGAAGGAGAGGCTCCTGACCCTCCCACTCCCTGTGCTCATGTATCATTTTTGTTTTTACTGGTATGTGGGTGTGTTTCTCCACAATTAGTAGATGCAGAGTTCATGCTCGGCTTGATTAGATCTCTCCACTTAATCCATGCAGCAATGATTAGAAATGAGCCCTTATAACAAATGCTGGACATTGCTGGGATTTAAAAACCATAATATTTTCTGCTTTTTGACTCATGGCTCAAATGATTGGTTGGGAGTCTAGATTGCAATATACACTTTTGTAAGAATAATTTTTTTTTGTTTTTGCAGGTTTTTTATATCAAGTTTAACAGTCTAGATACTGGCTGTATGAATAGCTTTCAGTGCATTCTGCTATGTTGTCCATTGCTCATTCTAAAGACACTTTGCAGTTTCCAGGTTTCTTTTTTCATCTTTGATTTTTTTGTTGTGTTTTTTTGTAATTTTTTTGTTTGGTTTTTGTTTGTTTGTTTGTTTTTAATGTCATAGCTGACAGTATCTCCTGACTAACTTCAATTGCACTCCAGCTTCTGGAGCCCGAGATCTACAGCCTGGGAGTGGAGCCTAAAGGAGAGAATAGATTATAGTAGAACTATATAAAAATAAATTTAAAAATGCTACAAACATGAATCTGTCAGAGAAGAAAGTAATAATCTTCTTCCATCTTCTTGTGTGGAATTTTATGCTCTTTATTGAAATGAACAAAATATGCTTTGCTTCAAGGTCTTCTGTTTGATAACTTATCCTCTGTGATCTCTTGTCTAAGCTTTCTTTTCATTCCCTGTTTTCTTAGTTGTGCATCAACTTCTCCTGTTTATGCAACATGAAGACCTCAGTGTGTCCCCTTGATCATTCTTAACACTTCCTCTGCTGCATTTTAATGGAGACAAGTTATGATATGCTGCAAATACCTTCCCTGTGATAAAATGATTTGGGGCAGTGTAAGAGGAAGGGATAGAATGTCTTGTCTAATCCACTTCCCCTTTTTTTGCTTTAATTATTGAGTTTGAGCAAAGAAAGGTTGACATTACTTAAAATAACTGTTGCAATGATGTCCTTCTAGGGTATGTAATGAAGGTAAATATCCACAGCATACAACAAATTCTGAAAAAAAACCCCAAGGCAATAGTGGTGAGACAGTATGTGCCTTACAGAACTCCTACCACAAATCACCAAAGGCAGCTTCAGTCCTGCAGAAAACTCTGATGTTCTGAAACTTTTTTCTATCAAAATGTTAGGAGGGAAACTTGTGCTCTCTGACCAACTTCTTTGAAAATGTGTTGTGCATCAGGGCTCTCTATGCTAGCAAAGGTTTTCCATGTGACAAAACTACCATGTTGTGTGTTTGGCAAGACACAAATGTTTTCTCAAATTTTCCCACTTCAAAAATACTATCCAAAAGTATTTGAAAAATACTTCATGGCCCCTTTGCTGGTGGGGGAAGCTAATTTTCATTTGCAGTCAATTTAATATTATATATATATAGATAGATAGATAACATTACTCCATAGAAAGATGACAGTATGTTTATTTCTGGATTTCTCTCAGTGACAGACAATACATAAATAAAAGACAAAGCTTATGGTCCATGTTTACAGATCTCAGCTCTGTGGGAAGGAGAGCGGTGCTTCCATATGCTGTTGATTTAGCCATGGTATCTAGTCATCAGCTATTTATCTGGAGCTGGTGTTACTCACTTGAAGTTTCAGATAGAGCTCTTTGTGAATTCATCAGATAAGGGACTTGAAAGTCGTGCCATTATTTTACATTTCATAAGAACTTCCCAGAATCTGAATATTTTTATTAGATCACCTGATGAAATGAGGTCTTTGTATTGCTCATACCCTCTAATGTTTTAAAAGAGAAGTTATGTCAATTGAAACTTTCTCACCAAAACAGAAAATTTTACTTTCTCATTTTGATGATTGTAAACAGCCTTGGAAATTATTATAAGAATTCAAATGAAAAGCTATTTTATAAAAAGCTAAAAAGAAAACTTCAAAATTGACATTAAAGCCTGACAGTTGTGTCTGTACCCATCTTCAATGAGAAGAGGTGAGGACAAAAGCAAAGGCTATGAGAAATCTTGAGAAAATTGGACCACCCAAGTGAATAATTAGACCAGAGGACAGAAGATTTTATACTTCAAGGTCTAGAAGGGGAGAAAACCTTTCAACTGATAGTTGAAAAGGAAGGCTAAAAAAAAAAAAAAAAAGAAAAGAAACAAGGAGCAGAATAAGTCTTAGCCTGAAATTTGATACTAAATGAAGGATGATAGTGTGGGAAATGGAGAAGGAGGGATACAGCATGATAGTCAGTGGAGGAGCCCTTCCCAAGCTTTTGGGAGTAAACCAGGTTGAAGTTTTGGCCCTTGGCAGAAGAGGAAGCTGCTGTGTGTGATCCTGTGGCTGTGCTGTGCAGGGGTGAGAAGGGGAGGTCTTTGAGGAAGTTCTAACCACAGCAGCAACGAGGGCTCCAGAGCTCCCAGCTGGCTGCTTTACTACCTGCTATAAACTGCACTGCTCACTACTCAGCCTTTTCTGCCCCAAGGTGCTGCAAGTTTACAGGACATGTTTAACCTCTGCAAGGTGAAAGGCTGGAAGAAAGGCGAGAGGTGTCATGTAACAGTGAAGACTGATCTGGCAATAAGATCTGCTGCCCCAGCACATGAGAGAATGCATGTAAAAAGCCTGAAACCTTTCATTATTGTTTTCAGAAGTTTCCCATATTGATCTCTGCTGTTTAGCAGTAGGTACCTATGCAGCATATCAGCTCTGTGGGAAGCCCTGATCAATAGCTCAGTGCAATGGCCTGACAGTTATTTACTCATCAGCTCATTAGGGTGGGAAGAGTAGATTACACTTCTCATAATTTCACTATTGACTGGCACACTGCACTATGGTTTTTGTTGTTGCTTTTTTTTAAAGCACCCTCTAATGAAGACGGCTGAAGGAGAGGAGTAAAACCGCAACCTTTTAAAACGAGAGGCACTTGTAAAAGCAGAGAAAACTTTCCCTCGGCAAGATGAAAAGCTTCAGACAAAGAACAAGTAGGAGAAGGGAGGAGCATGGGCAGCTCAGCCCTGGATAAAATGCTTATTTGCATCATATTGTGCAAACCAGGATCCCTTCCTGTGCTGAGTGCTCATCCCTTGCTATTGACTGAGGTGGGAAGAAGTGAATTTAGTTTGAAGTCAATGGTGTGTGATGCTGACAAGCAGACTTGTCCTGACACTTGCCTGGAAGGGCTCCAGCTTAGAAAAGGTATTTTACTGAGCTTTATCCAGCAAATGTGTTGTTTGCAGTCTCTGGTGAATTTTACAAGCTGCTAGTGGCTATTAGAAAGGGAAGCAAGACCACTTTCACTTTCCAGGAGTGATCTCCCAAGAGTGGACACCAAAACTTTAAAATATTCCCTGGCCTTCAGATGGATTTCATTCACCTCAAGAAAACTTCAAAGGCCCAAGAACTGTGGAGAAAATCCAAATAAATTTAAAATGAGGTGTATACACTTTTATTATAAAAGGTGAGCATGATTACCAGGTAGAAGAAGTTGCAAAGTAATAGATGACTTCTTCTCTCTCTTCAAGCTTTTGAGACACTGTGGCCTGTCTGGACAGTTTTGGGTTAGATTTAAGTGAACAGAAGTCATTTGGCCACTAAAGGGGTAACTGAATAAAATCCTCTGCCTGAGTTCTACTGGTAATTGGACAAAATAATGCCTCCTGGATTTAAACTCTATTTTCCTCATGCCATTTTTCAGGGAATCTGACAAATTTTCATTGGAGTTTAGTCACGGTCTGGCCAGGTAGAAGTGGGCGAGGACTGGTAGATGTGACTTCTGTGGGTGAACTTCTCATCAATTGTCAAATCTAAGTGGTCGTGTGGGATGATTCCTTCATTAATTCATGATCTGAGAAGGAAAGTTCCCTCATGGGCTTTGACACCTCCAGTTATCTGACCTAGGAGTTGTTAGCAGAGGAACAGAAGTTGATTTGGTACAAGTAAAACTGAAAATGTGACATTTCCAAGGCTACCAACTAGTGAATTTTCTCTAAGCATTGAGCTTTAGCTCTAAACCAGATTAATGATATATAAAGTTGGGACCCCTACCTGAAAAGTCTTGCTCACCTCCCTGACACCCTTGTGATGCAAAACATGTAAGCACGGGCTGCATCCAGTTAGAAATCAGGAGATTTATGCACACATTTATGTACTCCATGGAATAGGAGCCTCATTCTTCTGCTGAGCCAGCTCAAGCAGATCTATAAACCAGGGCCACAGTTTTCTTGATTGCTGCCAAGTTGCTGCTTTTTCAATAGCCTATAAGGGAGTGTTTTTATAATTTTGTACCTTTATGGTATGAGGCATTAATATTTGAGACTGACTCTCCTCGATTTGATATGATCTTGCCTTTTTAAATTTGTTTTCTATATAACTCTTCTTGCTACAAGCAAGTACATTATCTTTTGGGGAGTGACTAGAATGTTGGATCCAGACAGTGCTAAATCTTTTGTGAAGCAAAGCACTCCAAGAAGCTAAAAAACTAATTTATGAAAGCCATTCAGAAAAGGGAAAGTGTCAAGAGAAGTTCTCAGCCCTTGCATTGATTTTTGTGTAGCTTCTTGCATTCTGAACTGGTGCTTATATTCATTGCCTGAAAAACTGTCTCCTTTCCAACTCTCCTCCACAGATGTATTTTGTATTTTTGATGGTAGTCTTATAAGATCCTTTTCTCCTCTGTTTTTAGTTGCTAGGAAGGAGCCAATTTCCCCATTGTAAGAGCTAAACGTCACTAAGGGCTTTTCGTAAAGGCATTAACTACAAGTTTTACTCACTGGATTTGGTGAAATATTGAGGTTGGCTGATTATTACTTGCCTCAAAAGCAATCTCCCAAAATTAGACAGTAGGTTATGTAAATAAACAGGTTTATTGTGAAAATACTTGAAACTGACCCAGCAAAAAGAAACTCAGTGGCAACTTCTCCATTAGTTTCAGTAAGCCCTAATGAAGCTCCTATAATAACACAGCACTTCTGAAACATGCTGCTTCAGGAGCAGCTGTAGATCCATTTTGGAGAGCTGGATAGCAAAGATTAATAAAAAGAGTCAGCCTGTGTAGTAATAGTTACCCAAGCACGTCTGTAAAGCACTATTGTTTCCATTCAGAACCATTGCACGCAGGAAATCTTGTCCATTGATGCACTATGGTCTTCTGACAGCTTAAAAAAATAAAATATCCAAGCCCTGCAGCTTCCCCAAAGGAGAATGTGATGGCACTTTATCTTGGTGAACAGTTTTATATTTTAGTAAAACAAGTCCTGTGTCAGAGTGTGGGAGCTAGTGCTGAGAGCACTGCAGGGCGCTGTGTTACAGGAATCCTGCAGCTGTGGAAACACTGGGCTCAGCAAGGTCGGTGATGATCAATTAGCACCGGCTGATAAAACATTCCCTGCCAGCCCTGCCCGGCCCCCTGATCAGAGCACAGCTCGCTCTGCCCCAGCACAGCACTGCACAGCTCCCCCACTGCAATGGACCGGGAGGTGAAGGACTCACAGCTTTGCTTTACACCAAGAGGGACAATAAGACCCTTCAAAACGCAGGAAGCTTCAGGTTAAGCACTTAAAGTCATGTTTTAGCACCTAAACTGGAGCCAGGTTTACTGGCTGGGACTGGAATTGAAGGTTTGGTTTTGCAGCTGAGACGTGTGGCTGCCACTTCTGGTGGCTGGGCTTTTTGGTTTTGGGAAGACGTTGGCACTGCAAGTATTTGTGTGGGGTAAGACGCATGGAGAGGACTCCTACCACAACATTCTGCTGATGAATGACAGAGAGAGACCGTGTCCCTCATTTGTACTTGTTCTCCTTTAACACTCAGAAATGCAAAACACTGCTCTTCTTCGCAGAGCCCTTGAGGAGTGTCCTGACTGACATCACAGAATAAATGTCAAATTCCAAGAAAGTGACATGTGAAGCTGAGGAGGTACAATCAGTGTTTAATATATCACAAATCTGTTTTATGAGTCCTAGTTACACTTTGATCTCAAGATCATCTTGCTATGACTCATTTAAGGAAAAGAGAACATGAAAAGAAAATACAAATGGCAAGCAGGGCTATGTTTGTTAGAGAATACATGAGGAGAATGATGGAGAGCATGAGTCAATAAAAGAGCAGCTATAGGGCTGACAACAGCATGAGTGTGTTTGTGTGGTTTGATTACCCTGTTGTACCTTAATTTTTGAGAAACAATCTCTTCCTATTTCCCTTACCTATTTTTTTCTGCTTTCTCCTTCTCTCTTCCAACAATTAAATGGAAATGGATGCCTGGAACTTGCTACTGAGCTGCTCTGCACCGGACTGGTGACATACAGTAGTGAGAAAAGAAGCACATAAATACAGCAGTCTTCAGCAGGAAGAGTCCTTTGTGTGGTGGCCAGAATACTGGTCTCTGTACCACTTCCCCACTGATCATCCTTGCTCATTTTTCTTCTTTAGTTCAGCATGACCTTTAGTTTAAATTAATATTGTGTAATACATTCTGGAGGAAGTGTCTGCTGAGCGTCAGTGCCATAGCAAATACAATGCTTGCTCTGGGAGAGCTTCATAATTTAAGATGATCTTTGGGAGGATCAGACACTTTAATTTTTCATGGGTTCTTTGTCTCTTCTTAGGATATAAATGTGAGACAATGACTGTAAATGCTCTGGAGTAAAATAATAGAAAATTCCTGGAAAATGCGGTATGAACAAAAAGCACAATGGGCCAGACAGAGTATAACCCAAGACAGGCAAACCTCTTGCCAGGAGCCAGCTGCTCTTGCTGGATGCATTCACCTGAGCATTTAGCAACTGCAAAATCTGTTTCAGGGTGGAGTGAGTTAAATTTAGAATCTAATCTAGATGTTGCTGCTCTGCATGTGTCAGCCTGGAATAGCTATTGTAGTGCTAACTCAAGGGAGCCTTCAGACACACACTCAGCTCCACTGGTGGCAATACCTGTCATGCTCAGTTTATGAGACAGAGTTCTGCCCACCTGTTCTATCCTGCCATAAGGCATTTCTGTAGCATTTGTGATCCTCTTCTTAAGAACTTCTGGTAAATTCCTCCTGTTAGGTTACTTCTCTAGTTTTCTCTCAAATTTGAAATAAAAAGTGATAATTTAGCACCAGTCAGATGGACAGATGAATTGCTCGAGAAGTTGGGATTGTAATAACTTTTCTCAAAAACTCTTCTGTGTGAGATGCTGCAAAGCAGATAAAAATAAGTTGCACTCCTTGTCAAGACTGTATGAAAGGGAGTGTAAACACATATTGCTGTAACCCTTCTTCATGCCGTGGATGTACCGATTTCATGCTTGCAGGGCTAAAGTTCTTGAATTGTTCCCAATCTGCTGATGAAGACAGGACTTGTTCATTTCCATGCCCTTTGTGAGTGGCTGATAAGCACTTTCACTAGAGGTCTACAACTGTGTTGCACTTACCATGCTGTGCAGTCTCTAAAGAAATAATTTTTATTGGCCTTTTAAAGGAAGAGAGGCAGACAGAATAGACAGCACACTGATCAAGTGGTCGACACTTGCTCCAAAGCCTTTTCCCTGAAGCAAATATTATCTCTTTCTTACCATCTTTCAGTTCTGAAAAAGAAAAAAAAAAAAAAAAAGAGCTCGACTTTCCCAGCTGGACCATGATTTGTGCCTTCTCTTCTGGACTCTCAGCAATTTAAATAGAGATCCTAATGACATACTGAGAATGGGATGGAGACTTTGGCTTTGGGAATGTGTGGTATTTAACCATTTTCATGTGAGTTCTTTACTACCTCAGGGGAAAATGGTTATCAGGGTTATTCTGAGTCTTCTGGATAAACACAGTCCAAAACTGTCTTTGAACAAAAATTGATTGGGCCTCATATAACCTGGAATCAGTTTGTCTAAATGGATTTGAAGAAGCCAACACAAACGTGGAGGTCACAGTGCCCTTTTAAAGGTTTCCTATTGCAAGCTGGTGAAACCAAATGAAGAGAAAGAAACCATTTGCTCAATAGAGGGCAAAGAAAGACAAGAGAGTTGCAAACTAAGAAAACTTATAAATAGCTGCTAAACAATAATTTTAAAAAAGGAAATGCTCACCCCTTGGAGGGTGGAGCACTCACAGAATGGGAGGAAGAGATTGCAAAGGATCTTCTACTCCTCTGTCTTCTGCTCTCCCCGCACTAGAGATGAGAGGGGCTCAGAGGCACTGGGTCCTATCAAACCAAGTGCTGTCCTCCCTGAGCTTCTGTTTTGTAGACAGAGCTTGTGTTCTGCATCTTTGCAGTGACCTGAAGCCCCTGAAGTGCAGCTGACAGAGAGCACCATGAGAGGGCTTGTGAACTATTTCCAGCCATGGCTTAATGTGAAGGGCTTCTTTTCTGTATCAGTTGTAACTTCCACAGAACAGTTTGGTTTAAGCAAAAGTTTAAATGTAAGCCCCAGACCTCTTGAGTTTGATGGTACAAAGGGAACAAAATCCAGTTAATCTTGATGAAGATCTTACACAGGGACACTAGACCTCCATCACTTTTGACTGATAAGCATGAAGGCAATTCGATGAGCAGATAGGGAGGCTGCAGTTTAACAGGCAGTATTCTGTACTACCACTGAGGTAGCTATAGAGAGCCCAAACTATCCTAATTCTCTTAACTCTTGAAGAATTCCAGGGCTCCAAGGAAACTCTGCCCTCTAAACACATTCAGACACTGCTGGATGATGCACATGTGTATGTCGCTAGCACCAGGACTTTTTCCCCCTTCACACCTCTTTTCATTCTTAGTCCAGATTTGTAATGTTCATCCTCAGATATACCATCTCCCTTTGCCCTTGCTCCTGTCCCCAGCCAGGTATGGTCAGTGACTGATTAGCCCAGAAACTGTTGGTTTATTTACTTACCCAGCAATTTCCCTGGCTCCCACACCTAATGGCACTAAAAATCCCCCTCTACATTGGCTCTAAATCCAAACAGGGGATATTCCGATACCTGTGAACAGACTGGGGCAGGTAGACAGATCAAAGTGCTGTCAGTCAAGGCTTTCTTTAGCTCATGTGTTTCTGAGAGGGATGTAGGTCAGCACCTCACCACTCACTATTATCACTGATGCCTGCCAAGGGCAAAAGCTTGCTTCCTGCTTATTGCCCTCCTGGGAACAATCCTGAATTTAATCTTGCTGGTGCCAGCACTGCTGCTGGGTAACTGAAGGATGAGGCTGAGCAGGAGTAGGATTTATTAATGGACAATTACTAGGAAGTAAAAAAAGTAGGGCAATCTGTTCTTATTTAGTAAAATTTAGTGTTAGGTTTGGGAATTGCAAGTCTTGGAGACTTTTTTTCTTTTTATGCAGCTGGGAAGCAGTGGTGTAAGTAAAGCTCATGCTGAGCTCACTGGGGAAGGTAGGAACTACCTGTGCTCCCAAGTTCCAGCCTCCAAGTTTATATCTCTGGGAACAGGACTGGAAGAGGAACATGGGCAAAGTATGAAAAGGTTAGCCCAGACTGAGACAGGTTATAAATAGGAAAAGATGTCTCAAGGTCCTGTGCAGTATAATATTTAAGAGGAAAGCTCATTAAACTTGCCTGATAGGTCAGTGACAAGGCACACTGGGGATTCATTTCACTGTCATTATTAAAGCTGGTGAGAGAAGGGAATCAAGTCTTCACTGGCAGGATATCCTAAAACATTTCAGTCTTACTGCGGAAACTTAATCTCTGACTTGTGAAACATTTGCAGCCCTTCACACTCCCCAGAAATCCCAGAATCTGCCCATAAAGAAATATTATGTATGCAAATAGACTCCAAAAGTGTTCTGCCCCTACAATATCAGAGAGCCAATAATTTTATTCTTTTTTAACCTTGCCAGATCTCCAAGTACTTGGAAGACCAAGCTGCAGGATGGAAGCAGTGTGCATTCAGAAGCTTATAAAAATAATTAAATAGAACTTAGATTTTGTTAATGTAACTCACTGGAGTTCTTATTGCAGATGTAGAAACTGTAGAATTAGGAAAATTACATCTTGCACCTATTAACTTTGCTGTCTTGCTCCACAGGATTGCTTTTCACCCTCTGGTCCAGGGAAAGAGTGGTGGGAATGAGATTGTGGATGATGAGCACTAGCCAAGAGAAAGGTGTACCCAATTACTTTTGTTTAAATGTCACTGCATTCCTGGTGCAGGCCATGTGGCTGATAGACATGAGGTCAGATCCAACTGTGCACGAGCAAGTGTCTTCTTAATTAAACTTTGCTTAATCTTTTTTAATGGAAGAGTTTGGCTTCTTTTAGTGAAATATGAGAATATATACTGCTTATTGTGACCTACTCCTTCTGATGCTAAAGGTTGTGTTAAAGAAATCCAGTGTTTCCTGCTGCTTATCATGAGTGTACAAGCAAAGGAATTAATCCACTTTAAAAGGTCTCTGAGAAGTTACTGGCATGACAGAGTTCACACAGCAAAGAAACCAGAGGCATCTGCTTGCCTATGTTATCAATAACATAAATATTTTAACTCATGATGCAAGTACGATTTTATCTGTAAACCTCAGACAAGAAGACCATGCTCGGTGGTCTTCCAGATAAGTCTTTTCTTACACAGAGAAGGGTACCAGCTGGATTAGCTATCCATGTAATCCCCTGCAGAGCTTGGAGAGATGCAGCCAGTGCAAATACACAACCCTTTCATCTGTGGCACTGATGACACAACTTGCCTTATGTTTTCACATTTAAATGCCAACTCCTTCAGTTACATAGAAATCTGGCTGGGTGCAGATTATCAGGCCTCTGACATTGTGTTAGAAAGCACTTCTATCTACACTCAAGGGTCATGTAATTGTCTGCTGTGCAGTTTCTCTGGCTTTCCTTGAAGCATCTGTGGTTGTTGACTGAAACCCCACACAAGATCAGCCTGGATGCTTGTGTTGTAAGAGGTGGCAATTACTTTTTTTCTTTTTTTCCTTTTCAGACGAAACAGTGGGTGCCCTTGTGAATAAATGGTTCATGCATGGTACATAATAAAATCCAGAATTCAAGCTGCTTTGCAAAGCCTCAGACCCAATATTCAATTCTTTCTCTCTTTACTCCTGTCTCATGCCTGTGTGTTGTTGTAGACCTTGGCCCCCTTCTTTTCTAATATGAACCAGGTCTGTGTCTTTTTGTGTGCAATTTGAGGTGTTTTTGCTTTGTTGCTTCATGTCCTTTCACCTTCACAGAAACTCAGAGTTAGCGTCAACTATCACATCACAGAAAGAGTAACCATTTGCTGAACTTCCCTCTCTTCCCCTCTTGTTCCATGACTATTATTTTACCTGATTCTTCCTGTTCTTGAATGTTTAGCTTCACAAATTGTCACAGGAAATGACCACAAAAGGAAAAAATCTTGGTGCTTTTTTTATCTATGTTGTAAATATTGATGATACCAGTCCTGGAAGGGTTTGTAACACAAAGCATGCAAGAATATATCAAATGTAGGCAGGCCAGAACATCAAAGGACCTGGATCACACAGGTCCAGATCTTTAAAGATACTTATCTAGGAATTATAATACTATCACTGTGTGAAACTTCTACTTCATCATTGATTTTAAGGTTTCTTGAAAAACTTCTTTAATGTGGAAGGTGATTCACATTCAAACTGTGACACGTAAAAATATGTATTACTCACATTTTGTGACAGCACAAACTGATTAAAAAGAAAAAAAAAACCAAACTTGTTAAAGGGGTTTTCCAGATCAAACATTACTTTTCTGCATCTGAACGAGTAGAAAATCAATCACTGTAACTGTCAGGGAAGATGTGATTTACAAATGTAGATGGAAGAGTGAAAGAAATCATGTCTCTAATCTCTACAGAGACCCATTTTGCTAGAGCAAGCTGCATTGTTTTGAGAACCATGTCCAAAAATCACGACTCAACACAAAATCCCAAACGGGAGATGAAGTTGTTACAAGAAAAGTTATGGAAATAGCCCACAACACGGGAGGCCAGAACCAACCCCACCTCCTAAGTGCTTTGTTTCTGGATTATCTCATGGGCTGAAACCACACAAAGAGAGGTTTTTAAACATGCTAAATGATCTGCTATAATTAATTAGATCTGGTGACTTCCTTGCCCTTGGATAGGGCAGCACATGTTCAGGTTAGGTGTGGAGCAGGCTTGTAGCAAGGTCATCCTTCCTTCCTAATGCTCTGCTGTCTCCAGACCATTTTTACAGTTCTGAAACTGTTTCAATTAGCAGCTTCTGTCAGGCTTGTGCCTCATTAGGCTCCACGACCCATTGCCTGGGAGCCGTGCCCTCGATTGCCTTCCTTGGAAGGCAAAACTTTTCCCCACTTTTAGGCATTTTTATACAGAGTTCCCTTAAAATACATTGCTGTTTCATTTTCTAAATCAAAACACAAACTGCAGATATTTTTCCATGTTAAAGAGTTGAACATGACAGAAAAATTCTTTGTTTTACAGGAGATAACCAGTAATCAACCCACCGTACAAAGCATACAGCAAGCAGGACTAGCAGAGGGATAGCAGGTCAAACTTCCATCTCTTACCATTTGCTGTACATAATTACAATCCTTGCAGTTTTTTGAAATGAAGGCTCCTCTAAATGTAACAAGTTATGTGCTTTCTCTTGTTCTTTGATATTGAACTGAAATTTTACAAACCATTAGTCCTTAGAGAATTTTTAATATCTTGAAAGCAAAAATCAGAAAGGCTTTATGTGTTGTAGCTCAGAAAATAGTGGATGTGTGTGTACAGAAACAATTCTTGCATAAGTATTTTATAACACTGAACTGTTTCGACCTGATAGACTGTAAAGTTTATTAAAGATAAATAACCCATGCACTAAACAGTTTCTATCTACCAATGAACACGGTGCTCACAACGGATCTCTGCGGTAGTTTATTTGTGACAGGAAAAGTTCATGACAAGAGTTTCTTCTGAGTGAATGAAGAGGGCTTTCAGATTTCATATGGGTTATTTAGTTAGTTAGTTAGTTCTAGAAATACAGTTTTAGAAGAAAATACCCACTAAAGTAATAATAGGTGAACACTTACAGGCTTGCTGACAATAAATGCATAGAAGCCAATGCTTAAAGGGCAGACCTAATTTAAAGCAATCACTATTACGCATTCCTTGGCAAGGGGTCAGATTTTCTAGCCCACTAAGTTCACTTATGTCATTGAAAACTTAAATTGCCCATAAATGATAGCACTGGAACTGGCTCTTACACTGTGCCCTCCCCATACACCTTTCACAATTACCCACTCTCTTGTGCCAGGGTCAGGACTGTGTGGAGGAGACTCTGACCCATCATTACCTTCCATGCTCTTCCACAGGCAGATGGCATTTCCTCTCATGCCAAGTTCAGCAGGCAGCAGACTATTGAAGAGCACCATCTCTCTTCTATGTCTAAACAAAATATGAAGTGAAGCAGCTAATCTTGCCCTGCTCTGTTAGACAGCTGGCTCGGGGAGCAAAACCGCATGCCTCTTGGGGTGGCTTTTTGCAACAAAGGATGGGGACAGGATAGGAACAGTAATGGGGATTTTGGTTGCTTTGGGATTTTGTAATATCATACTCATTATATGCCTCATGGATTTTGATGTCTGGCTGTTGTTTTGGTGTCTAACATTTTATTGTGAACGGTTTGAACAGTCCAGATTCTCACAACTGGAAAACACCACCATGTAGTACATCAGAAGCAAGAAGCCATTACATCAGTCATTACCTGGATGGAATGTAGGGCTGCTTGAATATTATCTTGCTGCTGTTTCCCAACTCAGTAGATGTCATTTTAACCAGACTCGGGTGCACAATCTGAATGTTCTCGACACACTCCATCGCTGTTTTATGGATGTGAGAGCTGGGACTTTGCAAAGTCTCTGAACACATGGAGGGATTTGAGCTCTATGGTATATCATCTTCTCCTTCCACCTGTTCATGCAACTGCATTCCATTTTATTTTAATTAAAACCCAGCAGATGTTTCATTAGGGTTGATCCAAACAACAAGAATGCCAATTTCTCTGCAAAACAAACCCAAAGTAAACTGCAACATCTCATGTTCCTGTCACTTGGTCCAGAAGGTAGTATTTTTGGCCATAGGACAGATTATATGCCTGTAAATTGGTAGATTGCAGAGATTTTATTCATGACAGCTGGTTAACACCTCATGACTAGCTACCCATAACAATTAACAGAGCAGCCGAATTTTCACCTCTGCCGAAGATTCCCAGCAAAGCTTGTCGGCATACTGTTAGCTCTGCTAAATCGCTCTGCATCACAAAACCAAATTCTTCTCCACATCATTATTTAGCTTGATCTAAGAAACAAATAACTTAGGAGGCAGTTCTGGGCTTGCAAGGTCTGAGGGAGGAACTGCAGCTTTGCGCTGCTGCACCACATCACATGTGCTGTGTGGGCACTGGAGCTCGTCGGGCCATCTGCTCCACGGGGCTGCCTCTCCTTTGCAACCAGCAGCTCTTAAGGCAGAAGAGCAAGATGGTGCTGTCAGACAGGTCCTGCCTTCTTCCAATACCTGCCTGGCTCCTGAGTAAAAAACGGCTCAATGCAAACAGTCACTTTCACCAGGTAAGAAAGATAAAAAAGCTCAGAACTATTTTTTTTTAACCTTTTTTTACCTTTTTTTTTTTGTGTGTGTGTGCACACACTCCGTCTTGTTTAAGTTAAGCAAAATTACATAGCACAGGTTTTTGCATTTTCCACCTGGTGTAGCCACTAACAGCTTCTGCAAAATAACAGGGAGGGATGGTTTTTTTAAAATCGTCCACCAAATGCATGAAAAGGCTGTGTAGTGGCTCCCTTTATTTAATATTTTGGAGGTTGACTGTATTTTTTTTAAGCATCCAGCAAAGCTGGGGGAAGTTTCAAGCAAGGCTAAGTACGATTTCAAACACAAAATTGTTTTCAGTTGTTCTGCAATTTCTTTAACCACATATACACTGGTGAAACATGGCACTCAGCAATAATAAGGGTATTTAAAGATGAGACTCTGTGGTAGCTGAAGAAGAATCAGACCTAGAGGGTTTTATCTGATGTGTGAATCAAATCGGAGAATTATTTGGTATTCAAATGTAACAAAAAGAACTCCTCACAAAAGTTGCTCAGATTCCCACTGGATCTCTGTGTGCTGGAACAGGGCTCTGAAATAGCAACTGAAATTGAATTATAAGTTTGATACCACCTCTGCTGCTGGGGTTTCTATAATTCATGAACTCATGAAAATTCAGTTCAGATGCAGCATCTAGTTATTATTAAAGTTCTTCTCTTAACCTGGTTCTTTAGTATGATTACTCAAAGGTCAAGTATCTTCCTCAAGGTCATTTACAAAGCAAATCCTTCACTCTGGCTTCTGTCCCAGAAGGCTTGAGTTTGTCACAGGAGGTGTGCCAAGGGTGTTTGCCCCACCTTTTCATTCCAAATTAAGCAATAGGCAAAGCCTAGAGCACCATGCCAGTACATCTCTGGACAGACTCAGAATCATCACCTAACTAGGGTTAGTCATCCAACAAAAAATTCTTCCGTTTTAACCTTTGAAGGAGGCATGGATTAAAAACAATGGCCACAAACTTTCTTTGGTGTCTGTTGCACAATAAAAGGCTTCTGTTTGAACTCATCAGAAACTACAGAAATCAAAGTGGTAGCCACACATACCTGGAGAGGAGGATGAACTGGGTCTTTGGAGCCAGAGAATGCCAGCTAGTTATTATTCATCAGAGATCTCCTGAGAGTGGGACTTAAGTATCTGAGTATTTCTAATTTTGAAAAAGTTGGGTTTCAAATCTGATTTGGGTTTTTTTTGAAGGGCTTAATGTATCTCTTTCTCTGACATGGTAGAATGCACTTTCAGAGTTTTCTCCATTCCCAACTCTGCCTTCATTCAGACAGTTCAATCCTCCTCTTAATTCTGAGTAATTAAAAGTAATCTCTGGATGTACCATGTATTCCTGGGTTTGGAAACGATATGTATCTTCCAGAAACATGATCTCCTCCTCATTTTCATATTACAGAGCTATGTAAATCTTTCTTTCCAGCCGAGTAGGGGCTTAGCTCTAAGGCCACATGGTGGAGTGAAAATCCAGGTTTATAGGACCTGAAAAGCACTTTCCTCTGGTTTTCTGAGCAGTTGGAAGACGTGCACAATCATAACAGAGGCTATGGTGACAATCTGTCATGTTCATCAACTCTGGAGAATTATTTTGACACCAAATTTACTTTTTCCTCTTATAAAATCCACTGTATAAAGGGCAAGTCCTCATACTTCATTACAAAGCTGAAATCTTTGTTGTAATTTCCTGATGACAAAGTAGACCAAAAATCAACAAATGCCAACGAGGAACATGAGCAGTTTGCCACTCATGAGTAGTGTTTTCTAAACTTACAGAGGAGGGGTAGTGCTTTTTGCCAACATCAGATGTTGCTCCCACTGTTCTGTCCTATGCTCACTCAGTGCAGTTTCTCTGACTGCCAGTTGGAATGATTCCCACCCAGGCGAAGTGGATATCTGTGTAACCTGACAAGAAACATCAGAAAATTTAAGAATTCAAGAGAAGTGCACTGTTTCTAGAGGCTTAGAACACACTGTAGTTTCTCCACACGGTATAAAAGAAAGATGAAATGGGGTTGTGACTTGACCACTAAAATCCTGGCTTGTGGGTACCAGGGATTTGATTCACTGGTTACGAGTTTCAGCTGACAGAGATTATATGCTTTTGTGGTACAAAGAATGGGAGGAAGCATTTCAGACAGATAGTCCTGTGTTGAACACAGTAGCTTGGTGTTAGTTATGGCACGTGCTAGAGAAGGATGAGCAGCTTTGATTTGAAGGCAACGAGATAGAGAATCAACCACTTTATAATATGTTACAAAGGTTAATCACCAATTCATAGTTGAACATTCTGAAAAATGACTGCATGTTGATTCATCTATTTCTGTCTGTACCAAAGCATCAGCTATTCCAAGGTTTAGGTGACCTTGCAAAATATCTAAACCACAATTTTTATTTGATAATTGTGTCAGTCTCACCCTTGCCATCTCCACAAACAGTAAGAGACAAGAAGGGGGGAAAAAAAAGTTACTACAGTATATACTGTGGGTAATAAGGAAGTGCTAAGAATCTTTATTTCAAGTTTGAGGTTTTTTCTTACAATGTATTCTGACACTGACATTCTGATGTACTAAGACTCTGAACTCTGGATCCTTTTTTTTCACCTGTATAAGCTTGTTCAGCAAACTGGAATCTGAGTGTGATCTCCTCCCTTTCTGGGGAAATGAGAACGAAAAGGATGAAAAGGAAAGGAGTTGTGTCATCCTAAAATAAATACTCCTGTTTCCCTGGCAAAGAGAGAACTTCCTCCAAAGTGAGACGATTTACTTAGGTGTGGATTCTTGCTCCTTACTTGTATGGGTAATCCATTGTGAGATACAGGAAAGACTTAGCACTTGAAGACACAAGTTCAGCTCACTCTCAAGATCTCTCTTACTCAGTGTCTCCTCAGTGCTAAATGCAATGAACACTGTAAGAATTAGCAAAGTGAAAAATAAATATTTGTACTATTTAGAGCTCTGTTCTGATTGTAAGGGCTGAATTAAAGGGACAGGGGATGAAACATTTTAGTATTCCTAGTGTTTAGGGATGTTTGAATCTTGTAAAACATGTCTTCTCTTTTGTCTTCTTGGCTTTATTTATCCAGTTTTTGAAAACCTTGGGGCATTTTAAGATGCCTTGCCCTGAAGCTGGTTATGCACTTAATCAATGAAGAAAATTAAAATATGGTTTCATTTAAATTTAGAGTGAGGACTTCAGCTTCTGAAACTGAAGACTGTCCTGAACAAGATGTATTACTGTAAGATAATATTCTACATGCAAGGCCAGTCATCATAATAACTGGGGGCCAATATGAAACATGAGGGGTGGGCGTTTTAACAGCAGAGAAGTAAAAAGTCCCCCCACTTACAAGACTACATGGTACTAGATTGAAATTCTGTTCATTAATGACTGCAGTACTTCTTAAAATGCTAAGCATAAACCTAACGAAACAACACACACACTGGAAAGTTGTGAGCTGCAGCTACTTGTGTTCTGAGCAAGGTTATCAGAGCAGAGACACGGAGCCAAGACAGCCCTGCTGAGGGAAGAACAAGGATTAGATTTTCATCAAAGTAAACACGGAGATAGCTGAGCTGTAATTCCATAGTGGAACTGTTCTTGGCTCATCATGTGCACACATCGTTTTTTAAGTGTTCTAGATGATTTTCCACAAGCTGAACTGCAGCTTTTGAGGGGGATGGGGAGGGAGTTGTCCTAACATAGTGCTCATGTAAAAAGAGAGAAACACTGTGAATGGCTGGATGAACCTCCCCAGTCCAGAACTTGTAGCCAAGATAACAAAAAATGGCTGAAACACAATGATTTCCAGAAATATCCTTTGGATTCTTATTGTGATGTGTTCCAGTCTTAAAGCTTTGCCTGTTTGTTCTTCCTCCAGGCTGGGAGATTACCCTTCTTTATTATTTTCCATCATCTGTTAGAAACCTCTGCCATGCAGAGCAGCAGAGTGCTCCCACAGTGGGTGCATAAGGCACCTGGGACCACACTGCCCTTGAACCAGCCAGAACAATGTGAGTGCAAACCCTGCTTCCCCAAACCAGAGGAATTTCGGTCCTCTTGCAGGCATTCCTGGTTTAATTTATTTTTCTTCAGAATATGCTGTTGGAGAAAAGAGCCTGAGCAGATCTTTTGGATGTTCGGAATGCACATGTTATTCAGATTAATTGATGTTGTGGTAAAGCCAGCAGTTTGGAGTGTGGCTGCCCTGCTGTGCCCTCCACCAGCTGGGATCAGATGTGGTCAGTGCTGTCACACCTCCCTACTGACTGCTTGAACAAAACCTCTTCAGTCCCAGAACATTTGTAGGCACAAGGGAATGTGGATTACAAAGTAGCATTAGTGTGCAGAATAGGAATCAAATTCAGGATTTAATTATTCCCTTTTCTGCTCATTACTTCCCACTTGCTGAGAAGCAGGAGAATGCATGCAAGTCATTTCCATAACTGAGCTGGCAGGCAGGTGTGTGCTGAAGCCAACAGTGAGCTTCTGCAAATCTTTTGAGACCAGGTGATCAAGTTTCTTCTGTCAGAAAAACACAAAAGACTTCCATATTTTCAAGGAAAATACATTTGGGACAGCTTGATCCACTGAGACTCAAAGAGCTGCATTGTAGTGAATAAAATATTGTAAATATTCCTGGAGGCGTGTTATGCCAAGGAGCCTTATGGAAGAGCTGGGACTTTCACAGATGTAGTAGTACACTATTATGTAAATTACTACTTTGTTTGACAACTGAAGGGTATTAAAACTGTCTGGAAGTTTATTTCTTGCAGCAGAGAGTTCCTAAGAGCTACATTCGACATCATTTAAATGACAATGGTGCTGTGTGGTATGTAAAATAACTGTCTTTGTTCAGAAAGGTGTGTGCTCCTCAGCTTGCCTCTTCTCTCCCCGCAATTATTTCAGACCCAGGCAAGACCTTTTCCAATAAAATTCAGTGCTGAGCAGACAGATGAGTATTATAGAATTTTCAAAAGAGCTTGATAACAACAGGAGAGCCTCGGTGAGAGCCGCGTGGCAGCCGACTGGCTTCACCTGCCTCGGGAGGAAATGTGGAGCTGTGCTCCTGGAGAGGCATCATAGGGAGCAGGGATGTTACTGGATCTGAACCTCGGCAGCAGGAGAGTGCTGCAAGGCCAGGCGAGGGGGGCCGGTCCCACTGGGCCTTCTGGGAGAACCAAAAGAGTTCCTGGGATCTTGGCACGCTTAGTTTTTTTCCTGCAGCAGGTCTCCATGGTGGAACTCTGGAGTAGCAAGAGGAGAATCAGACCCGAGGCATCCTGCTTGTCAGCTTCCTCCGTGGGACTGGAGACAGCTTGTGGACAGTTTGGGTATTTTCCATTCCAGCACCCTAGCATGAAAAGGGAGTCACTCAATCACAGGACAGACCAGCCTCTTGTCTGCTCAGGAGGATGCTTTTGCTTCCTAACTCATTGAAGGACACAGAGGGTTGAGAACCAGTCACCTTCTCACCTGGACCTTAGAAATCTTACAGTTCCTGGAGCCTCTAAAGATTGCCTGGCTCTGCATTTTCCTCAGATGACATTAATCTATCTCTTACACAGAACTGGTGACAAATAGGTGCCACTGTAGGACCCTGGGGACACTTCCTAGGCTGGGCTGGGTGGTGTAAGCCATTGGTGTGTGCACAGGAGGAGAACAAAGCTATGGCTTAGCTTTTGCTGTTCTGTTTCCCCTGTGCAAGCTCTGTCTCTGTAAAAGACCCCAGAGGTGGGCTGGTGGTCAGCTCTTTACCAGGAAGATTCCAATCTCTGTGGGCACAGGGTTTGTGCCAGGTTACAGCTTCTGAGCTTTGCAGCAGGAGCATTATATCTTGTTTGCAGGACATCAGCACTGGTACATGAGGCACAGCTAAGGTTACCTCCAGCCAGGAAAGTCTGACAGAGGCAATGGTAGTGACTAATGAGTGACCTGGAAATGCTGCCCTTGGACATTCAATATGGAAATGTGAGCTCTGACCTTGAGTGCCAGAAGCAAAATATCTGCACGTAGACTATGGAGATGATGAGAGAAAGTTTAGAGGGAAGCTTGGGGTGCCCGCAGTAACTGCTGAAGGAAAACACACATCAGATTCCTTATTCAGTGTGCTTATCCTTACCATGTGGGAAAAGATGGGTTCTTATCAAAATCTGCAAAGGCAAAGACAAATGTAGCAATCTCCTGATGCTGAGTGACTGCCCAGACCCTGACAAGCTCCATGTGTTAGAAAACAGGAGGTTCAAAGCCAGCATTGAAAGCAACCTTCTGTCAAAACACAGAGGCAAAGAGCAAGATCCTTTCCTGTTCCCATGGGTGCCTTTGCAGTCATCTGGTTGGCTTGTAGCTTGATTTTCCTGCTTTCTTTACTGAGAGTGCAGCACAGAAAGAATGTGTGTAAAAGCCTTGAGCCTCAGATGTGACTAAAACTTGATGTGAGGAAGCTGGATTTTCTCAGGAGCCCAGTTTCAGTGCTCCTGTGGGAACCACTGAGCTTGGCTCTTGGTTCCTTCCCACCTGAGAAGTTATGTGACTTGCAGGTTCAAAAGGGGAAACTTTGCAGCCATTTTCTTGGAAATAGCTTTATTTAAACCTCGTATCATTTGCTGAGTGCCTCAGAAGCATAAAACCATGCAACCAGGGACCGAATGAAATATGCAGCCTTTCCGTTCTCCTGCAGTTTTTCCTGCCTGCCTGGCATATGGAAGCACTAGATATGCTTGCCAATAAAGAACTCCCCTGGAAGAAATCATTTAACAAGGGATGAAAATGTGATAAATGTTTTATAATCAAGGTCCCATAAGAAAAAGTGAGTGTGAGGCAGCTCTTATCTGAGTGGGAACTGGCTGGAAGTTTTAATATTCCCTTGGCACTGGCTTTTGCTGGGTTTTAATGTGAACAGACTTCTTCTGGTTGGCTCATTTTTACAGGCATTCATCTCTGCTGCAGCTGTTCCTACTATAATTTACACAGATGCTATTACTCACAAGCAGTCTTGTCCCCAGTACTTTTGATGTTAAAATCTTTTTGTTGTTGTTGTATTCCAAATCAAAGGATCTACTTCTGCAAAGTATAGGTAATTCATGCAGTTCCACTTATCTGCATGCTGATGCTAAGGAGGCTCATCTAATTAAAAAGCTCTTATCCAAAGTCTCTTCACCCCACAGAGAGCAGATAAAGTTGGTTTACCACCTTCATTTCTGAACTGCAGGCTAATGAATATAATTTTACTGATGAGGGATTTCTGTATGATTCCCCATATGAACTGCATGTATAATCTAATGGAGGACTAGCTGAGCTTGCACTGACAGTCAAGTCATTTTTCATACTGGGGCAAGCCAATATCTCTCAAAATCAGATTGTTACTCTCTATTAATTGCTGCAGTGTACTTATCTGAAACACAATAATTGGAGTGACAGTGCTTATTAACAGCCAGGCACTTGTAAGGATAGTGGAAAGATCATAAATGGGAACTGTGAGGAACACTAATGAGAGACAGGGGTATGTGCAGTTAGGTGCAGCAAGGACTTCCAGTGTGAGGTCTCTGGCTGCTGATGCCAACATCTGTCAGCAGCCATGGCACTGGATCAGCTCTCAGTGCATCTCTGGAGGCCTCGTGCCACAGATACACTAAGGAGGCTACCACAGCACTGACTAAATTTACCTTCTCATCCAGGGATTCTCAAGGCAGGACCAATAAAGACATTTTCCTGCTTAGAGAAAACAGAACATTTTAAAGCAGCCACGCAGCAGCTGCTGAGGGGTGTGTGTGCCCGTCTGTGTGCAGAGCTGGGCTCACATTTGGAGATGGGTTGCGTGTGTTGCACGTGGGAACATGGCAACCTTTTTGCCCTGACCTTTGGGGAAGGAGCAGGCTGCTTTTCTGTAATGATAATTACATGAAAACTTGGCTTGGGATGTCATATGAACCAAAATAGCAGACCTTATTTTTTTATTATAAGGAGCTCAAGGCTTGTTTTCCTCCAAAAGCTGGGAATACTGGAACTCTCTGCCAGGTCAACCAGCCCTACTGTCATTCTAGGAGAAGCTTTTGTTTTGGAAAAAATGTTAAGATTTGAGGGGGGAAAATGTCCAGATTGTTCCCCAGTCTTGCAGTGCATCACAATTTTCCTGGTGCTTCAATATTGAAACAAAAATTCACCTAAATCTAATCATCTAAACCACCTCCTCTACTTTCTAATCAGAAAATCAGCATGGTCATGAGCCCTTAATCTGCTCCTTATTTACTTCCCCTGGCTAATTTCCACAGAAATTGTTACTGCTGCTGAAAAGTCAGCAGACTTGTCTGAGCCAGGGTTTGTTCTCTTACTGCAGCTGTTAAATATCTGGGATGAAGGAATAAAAATGTTGTTCTATCTCTCAGCAGCTAAATGCTGCCCTGCACGACCATTCAGTCAGGCCACAGAGACCAGGGGAAGTTTTCAAAAACCAGATGGTTACAAACCTCTGTAAAATCTGCAGGTGTGCAAATGTCAATGGCAGCACCATTTTGAATCATCAAGTTAATTAATACCAGTGATTCTGTAGGAAATGAAATGCAGGAAACATTCCCTTATTCCTTGCTCCTGACTGGATGGCTGGAACTGCAGCGATTAGCTCGTATCAGGAATGTCATTTTTCATTTCTAGCAGGTCTTCTTTAACCAGACAGGTTCTTAAATTACTGTTCATTGTCCGCTCTGTAGTGAAGCAAACCTCTCAATACTGTTTTTCACACGTGGAAGCAGGAATTCAGAGAGGGGCTGACAGGTGCTTTGCATGGGCAAGGCTGGGCAAGGCTCTTGCAGGCTGTGCAGCTCAATCAAAGGATTGTTGTCTGGTAACAGTGGGCTGCTGTTTGTCTTTCTGACTGATCTCAGCAGAAAGGAGAACATGAAAAACATTCCACTGTTTGACTGGTTTCAGAGATGTTTGTGGTTCTGTTTTGAACCATTGCTTGGATCCATGGATAGTTTGGGACTGGGTAAAGAGGGCAGAAATCACTAATTTTCACCTTATGCTCTTGGTAAAACCTCATGGAGCTTGGTTTAACTTTTTTCTTAGAATCTGGCTCATTAAGCTGTTACTGACTAATGGACCATATTTTTCAGGAACCCACAATTATCAGGAAACAAATCCAATGAGACAGGGGAAAGAATATAACAGGCCAGGATAATTCCTTGGCCTTAATGGAGGTGCCTTTTTCCAAAAAGTAATTCTTACATTTCCATTTTGGCTCAACTCAACACTAATCAAATGTCCAGGAGTACCCAGCTTTAGGCATATGGGATTTTCTTGGGACTTTACTAAGATACAGACTGGTGTCCTTGACAAAAATATTATTCTTCCTCTCTTTTCAATGTGAATAAATCCTTTGTACATACATTTCCTTGTACATACTTTTTATTAGTTCTCCTTCCTTGATCCTTATGTTCTTTGTATCCTGTGAATAGTGTGTAGACCATGAATGATCTTCTTCACCATCACTGGTGTAAGCTCTGCTCTGTAGTTCATACATTTAGAACATCTTAATCTATGTGTAAAAAATATCCCTTTATGTTCCATGCAGGCAAGGTTGGGATCTTTATTATTATTAAAGTCTAACATAATTCTCATTAAAATTTTAAAACCTGCTAATGCAGATGACTAATGCGTGACAGATTTTCATCAAACATGCTTTATTCATTTACAGATGTTTAAAGGGATGATGTGCTAAGAGCACTGAACTGATTCAATCCAGTGCTAAGCCCTCTGACAACAATGTGAATGTATAATTCTTGTGGTGAGAATTCAGCAGAAAAGTGTTGCCTTTAAAATCTGCTCCCTGGCATCAGTGGGATATAAGAAATAGGAAACTGGCATTTATTCACCACCTGCCTTTTTAAACAGCAAAGGCTTTTAAAGCACTTGCTGAAATATTTAAGCCAAGCAACTAACAAATAGATGATGCTTGACAGGGAGAATAAATGCCTTGGTTTATTGAAGAAAAGGGAATTTAAGAACTTCATGTGAAGAACATTCTAGTTAAACTGAGTGGAGGTGACTCTCTAATTGAATTGTTCTTAGTAAGTTATTGAATTTGAGAATCTTTAAAGGAGTTCCCGCCCAAGGTTGCAATCTGAGCCATCTAACCCTTGTGAATGTCATTCATGGGCAGAGATTAGTCTAGAAAGGTTTACAGAGCTGTCAGCAAGTTCACCCAAAATCAGCTGTTTGGCAAGAATAGATTAAGAAGGCACTTCAATGTGCTAACGCTGCAAACTGCCGTCTCCTTCATTTTCTGCTGGGATTTGGAGAGAGAAGTCAAGTTTCAGGCTAGTGAACTGTCAGACTCTCAGTTCTCTGTCAAAAAAGGAGTTCAGAACCCATGTTTCTGATTTAAAGCTTTTTATTCACATGTCTTTCTCCCCCACCCTTTCCTTTTTCTACAAGAAAGAACCATCTGAAGGGCATCCAAAATGGATAGGAAGAAAAGAGAGAAGTAGCAGATGTACAACTCTTATAAACAGTCACTCTTTCTTGGCATTTATGGGCTGCATCATTTTAACAGCTGGATACACGTTCCTTTATTTGCAGTTGATCTCTTAAAGTGGCACTTGTTCAGTGACTTTTATGACTCTCAGACTTCAGACATCTTTTTGTATTTTGAACAAAAAGCAGAAATGAATAATCTACGTCAGTTCTCCTCAGAAGTTCCCAAATTTCCTAACTCTGCATTTCAGGCAATACTTCCAAGGTTTTGTTGTTGGAGGATGCTGTGGCTCTTCCAGAAACATTGTGAGAGGAGCAGGTTACACTGATTTCCATTCTGGTTTCTCATCCCATGCAGACTAAACTGAGAGATACACTGGAGCTTTCCCTGCCAGCAGTAGAACTACTAATGAAGCTGTTCTCGTTTCACCTTGCAACCCCAGTGCACAGAGCATTGTAATTCATGGCATTTGTGGCAGGGACTGGAAACCAGGGAGAGACACAAATCTGAAACACTTTGCAGACTTAATTTGCCTTTTCCCTTTCTCTTTGTATCTGGGACGAGGTAGCAGATGCTAGTCTAAGATAAACAAGTGCATTGAATTCTCCTGGGCAGGACGGGTGTATCTGTTAGGAACCCTAAGGAGCAGTTGGATGGTTGGCTCTAAGCAACACTGGAGCAGTTAGATTTAGCCTACTCTTCACTGTTTAGCATCACATTGCAGCTGATGAGAAGGAGGTTTTAGTGCATTTGGGAATAATCAAGCAAAATGCAGGTTAGTTCTTCATGCTGCAATGTCAAGCTGTGCTTGGAGCAGGTTGTAAGGCTGGTAACAAGTTAATGATACTTCAGGATCTAATCACAGAGCAGTTCTGATGAACTGTGGAAGAACTAGAAGACAATGGAAACTTTACTTCAATGATTTGGAAAGAATTAGGCATATGACTCAGTACTTTTGTGATGGAAACTGTAACATCATATGCTTACATGAGCATTGCTGTAAGGATGAAGGGGCTTTTTGCTTCATGACTCTTCCTTAGTCACATATATTTGGGAGGAGAGGATAAGTGAGATATAACATGCAATTAATTAGGCTGTGAGATGGAAGTTTTGCTTCTAATTGGCAAATTATGTTACTATTGGTCAGTTCAGGTATTCTAAAAAATCCCCCTCTCAGAGTTATGAACTGTTCTCTTTTGCAATGAGACCCAGAAGTCACTGAGTTCATTGCCAGTTTCCCCAAAACACATCTCCAGTAAACAAGCAAATGGAGGAGCTCCCAAAGCCAGAGTGTAAGCCCTGAGTGTTTTAATACTTTTCAGCTGTCGACCCTGAATATCACTGGGTTGTCTTTTCAAGTGCATGACTGCACTAACCTTGCTGCGTCAGGCAGCTTTGTGTCCAATCCTGTAATTATGCATTAGATGTCCTGGCAGGAGAAAGGTAATGGAGTTTCTTTGCTGAACTCCAAGAGCAGCCTGTCATTATTTATTAAAGAGCAAGTAGCTGAAAATTCAACTATTCTTGACACTGCAGCCTCTCCCAGCCTTATTTGTGCATGTGGTGAAGTCATTTGCAGAGAAAGACACCTCCAGCCACTTCTGAGAGAGCTGAAATGACACGTTCTTGCTTCGGAAGGGCATCTGGTTTTACTGTTGCTAAAAAGGTGGGACAATGTGGTCAATTCCCCTATTGCTTGCAGGTCTCATTTCAGCAGGCCTGAAGAGTCCCAGCAGAAATCTTGAGAGCAAGTTGTAATTAATTGAAGCAAGCAGATGGCTCCAGCTTCGTGTGCCTTAGCAATGTGACAGCATCTGATGGAGGAGCTGTGGCAGCATAGGACGTGTGTAGGAGAAGGGGTGGGATGAAAGCTCTCCGTGGGCATCTGCAGCAGGCTCAAGAAGCATCTCTATTCAAGCAAGTGTTATCCCACCACTCATTGAATTATCTCTCTCAAATGGCCTTGGATAAGGGAAGGTAAAAGAGCTGAACCAAGATTTACACTTATACTCAAGGAAGTGTAGAGTAAGGCACAAAGTTTGAATGTCAAGCCATAATTGGCTCCTAATTTGCTCTGTGGGTTGTTCCTCTTATTTTGGAAGAGGAATGCCTTTTCTTAATAAGATTCTCTTCTAAATGGATTAAACAAATTCAATTAAAAATCTGAAAATGTTGTTAAAGGATTAGCACATATGCAATCAGAGTCCAAAGTAACTTCTGGCATAGATATATCCTTAGAAGCAGTTCTGTGCCTTTTCTGAAGGCTGTGCTTGGTATTTAAGTCAGGACTGGCACTATAGTTTTGAGAACAGAAATTCAAGAGTGTCTTTTCTTTAGGAGACTCCTTCTGCACTCTTGAAGTGTGACAGATGAGGAAACTTTCTGAATCCTGGATCAGTTACTGGGATATTGCAGAGCTGCTGTAAATATTGTAGGACCTCATGACAGTCAAAGATGATGAAAAATGGCATCTACTCAGAAGGGCTGCAAAGTGCTTGTAAACCTCCAACTTTTAAGAAGAAATGAATATCCATCTGCCTGTAGTTTCAGGTCCTTAAACCACAGTCCTTTAAGGAGAGTCACAGTGAAACAGGTGTACCCACACCACATCAGTGTCTAGAGAAGGACCCTGCGGTGTTTCATTATACACAACATTATTTGCTGAGGATTCAGATTCCTCCAAGCAGGTTCCCAGGTGGCCTAAGTACAATTTCATAACTATTTGCTTCTGAGGAAAAATCAGACTCTGGCCTGACTTTTATAACTGCAGGTGACAGGGGTGGTTCAGTTTTCCCTTTAGATATGTCCTCTCTTTCTTTCTTTCTTTTGTTGGTCCATGCCAAACCTGTGACATGAGCTTACTGCCAGTTTCTCACCAGTATTCTGAATCCACAATTAGAACTGGCTTTTCTTTTTCAGATCTCTATGCTCTGCAGTCAGCAGATTTTTCTTTAAGTCCTTATAGCTAATTTAACCTTGTGCATTAAAAACATTTTATTCATTAAGTATTAATTATCTTATTATTTTATTATTATCTTACTATTTTATTATTCTCTTATGAAACTCAAGTTTGACATGCCAGCTTTTTTTGCTGCAATTTCTGGTTGTGAGGACAAGCTGCCACATATAAAGTCTCTCTGCAGAGCAGCTCTGTAATCTGGATGTTTTTCTACAACTCTCACTCAGGTCAACTCTCAGATGTGGCAGGATCAGGCCTCTTATTCTGATGTTGCTGGTAATTCCAGCTAAAGTCTTCCATCAAAACTTCTCTAACTTCAGCATAAGCACGATGATGGAGTCAAAGCCAGTTCCCTGCTAGTGCTAAATTAATACTTATGCCTTCCCTTCTGACTCCAAAGAGATGTCTGGATGAACCTTACATGTCCCTTGGTGCAAGTGTTTTACAACTTTCTTTCTCCTACATATTTTCTGGGGTTTTTTTGTAAATGCATACACCTTTTAAGATAAAACTTGCTTATGTGCCAAAAAATTTCTGTTGCTGCTTTTTCTTTGTTCCATGCTTTCTTCATTTAAATTGCCTCACAGCAGTTCCTTTTCATTCACATGTGTTTATCAATTTTTAACAATTTCCAATTACCATATTCATTTCTAACATTTGCAGAAGTCATGTTGCTGATAGAAGCGTTATATTTATGGCATCGCTTAGAGCCTGCCTGAGAAATGGTGAAAACAAGTGTGCTCTTTGCAAACATGTAGGACCCTGAGGCAACAGTGACCCAAACCAAATTGTGACACTCTGACATCTTTGTGACCTAAAGGAATCCAAACTGGTCCTTACTCTGTAGCCTGAAACCTGAAGGTCTCTTCTGGGAAGGGTTAATATTGGCTGTCTGAAGGGACATACTCTCAATTTTCAGTATATTGTGTGTTTTGTGCTCACTGCTAAAACACAAAATGTCTCAAAGCTGTAAGAAATTAGCTGAAATTGTGGAAAACTTGACCAGCACATATTTTTCCTTTCAAACTCTCCTTTAATTTTAAAAAGGTCAAACCAGTTGGAACAGTAATTAGCAGAACAAACACTACTGTCCCCAGAGGAGACCTTGTCTGCCAAACCACTGACTCAAAAGAATGGTTACAGCTGGGTTGCAGCCCAGACCTCCTTCCTGCTCTGGAAAACAGGCCTGACTTAAACTGGAAAAGGCTGACAGACCCTGAACTACATCTGTGCAGGTGGGTGTCATGCTGCAATAAAGCACACCTCTGTCAAGCACATAAACCCAGGATTTAATTCAGAATCTGATGCTTAACTCTGCATCATCACTCTTCCCTTTCTGTATTAATCACACCAAAACACACACTGTTTGCATCTGTTAATACTCCAGAGCCTGTTTGACAACTGAATGCAGCTGAAAGCTCTTAATTCTTGATTTGTGTTTTGTTTTTTGGGGGGGGTGGGCATTTTCTTTTTCCACATGGCAGTTAGCACAGCAGTGCTGGGTGCTAAGGGCTAGCCTGTCTTCCACTGAAGTTTGCCCAAAACAGAAACCCAATTCAGAAGAGTAGGCTCTACTCAAGGGCTTATTGAATAGAATTTGAGTGGATTGGCAATTATTTGAGGCTGATGTCTATTAAAAAAAGTACCCTCAGTGAATATTTAGGAAACACTGATTTTCGGAAAATAGGGAAATTGGAAATATTATGCAGATGCTAATGAATGGAACTTCAACTTTGCCAGAATCAGCCCAATTCATCCCTGTTATGTAATGCCTAATAATTCACAAAATACTAAGATCATTGTACCCTTTTGAATGAGAGATTCGTTGTGGAGAGTCCTGTGTTTTAATGGAGGTGTGTTGATTTATAGCCACTGTGAATCTTCTTCTGTTCCAATCCAGAACAGGAGTGGTGGGAGGGGAATGGGTGGGACTGGTAGGTGCGAAAATATGCAGTGATGGTGGGGCTGAAGGGTCAAATCTGATCAGAGTTGCAGGCAGTAAATGGGTGCGTTGGCCCAAACCCAACCTTCACATGGGTCTCCAGGTGCCTACATCCTGACTGTGCCATGCAGGGTCAGCAAGAAATTGGAGAGTTGCTAGTGCTGTGGTGCTGACAGAGCAGCTCTGCTCTGTCCCCTTGTACCTTCTGCACTTTTCTAGGCAACGCTTCTCAAACACCCCAGATATTGCTAAGATTGCAGGCACTCTGCACTTCTCCATTTGCTGGCTTGGTGTTGCTTCAGCTCTGCTGGTGACGGGACCACACCCCAAGATCTGGACTGGGTGCAAAGCTCTACGTCACCCCAGAGTGGCAAGCAGGGAGTTTGGGAAATGTCAGCTGAGGAAAGTGAAAAGCAAGCTTAAGAAAGCAGGGGAGAATGTTCATCTGGCACAGCCACAGCTGTAGCTGATTTCCACGGTTCCCCTGGCAAATACACAAACCTTTCCGATCAAGGAGTTCCCATAGGAAAAAAGGGCTGGCATTTCTGCACAGCAGCAAAGGTTTTCTCAACTGTAAAATTCCTTCATTTCCCTTGCAGTTCCTTCCCTTCTGGCTGAATTCAGTGGGCAAACCAACCACTCTCCTTGTCTTTGGGGTACCAGTGCTTCACCTCATTTAAATCATAGCACTGTTCTGTAGACTGAAACACTGCAGCCTTCAGAGAAGCAGTGCTCTCTGAAGGTGCTGGGGGAGGTAGGACATCCAGCTGGATGGACCTGTGGTGCTCCACAGGTCACCTCTTCCTCAGCAACATCTACCCAGTTAAATGTAGCTGTAGCAGTCCTGTCTGAGAGCACAACTAGAGCAGAAATCCCATCTGCATGCTGCAGAATCATGCAACGGATGAGAAAATCTACTTATGTGAAAATTTCTCTTGCTCTCTGTCTTTTGACCTTTCGTGGTACCTGATAGCTCATTTGTCTTGCAGCACTAACAGAAATGGGAAGATGGAAGCAAATTAAAACCAGGGCACTCACAGAGTTCAGCATGGATTCAGATGAGACGAACAAAGCTGATTTGCCTTGTGGAGATGTCCCTTATCGCTCTTTACTCATCTGAGGTAGGTCAAACTTTTCAAATTGACAAAATAAGTTTTATTGTCTGTTGAACCCTATCAAGCCATGATTCAATTAACTGGATTGAGAGAGATGCTAGGGAGTTGTTTGTGCACCTGGAAGTGTGTGCTGAATACTAATAGTCTGGGTAATGTTCTCCAAGTTCTTGATCAGCAGCAGCTGGAGCAAATTTTTTACTTTGATGAGTAGGGAAAAAGAAGAAATCTATTTCAGTGCAGCGACAGTAGTAAATTTACATTACAAACACAGCAATTGCTAAGCATTACTGGAATTCAGCTGTCAGAATAAAGGCAGTGGCATTCATTTAGTTTAATTTCCAATTATAAGAGATCCTGATGGGTTTTTTTCTCCAAAATAAAAACCTTGCAAACCTAGCTTAATTACAAAACTACATGGGCCGCTACCCTTCTTGCCTGCCTATGGCTGTCGTCAGCTGTCACCCATTCTGAACTCATCCAGCTTTGGGGAGGGGAATGGCAGTTTTTGGTCCTGTGATTAGTGTAGGTCTTCTTTTATTTCATAGCTGAGCATGGAAGTGGGCAGGCTGGAGCTGCAAGGGATAGCCATCCATGGTAAATTCAGAACATCCCTCAGTCCCTTGTTCACTGTGGGAACTGAATCTTTGGCAAGCAGCTCCTCTTACAAGAGTCAGCGGTTACATTTGTTAAATTCTTCCAAACTGGTGCTTTGTGAATTTTCAATACACTCATGTGGTGTTTGATCCAGCTGTCGCTGAAGCAAAGTCAGGGGGAGACTTTCTCACTTCGGCACAAGGAAGTCAATCACCTGCTGCATGGTTTGGACAGGCAGCAAGCAGAGGGGTGTTGGGATAATTTACTGGCAGTTTGGGGATTTCTTACAGCAGCAGCATTGCAGGAAGGGCTGGTGAGGACAGGGATTATTGGGACATAAGTGCTCCAGGACAACAATCAGTCTGGTCAGTACATTGTCCGCAGCTCCCATTTCAAGGCAGGTGACATGGTTCTAAACATTATTCAAGGAAATTTGATGGGAACAGATATTTTAAAAAATGAAGCATGTTGAAAAGAATCCTGCTGTCAGCACAGGAGTGATTTTACTGAAAGGACAGCGTGGAGTGAATCTTTCTTTTCAAGCTCTGCTCCAAAAAGATGACTCTGACTCTCCCTTTTTTCCCTTCACACTGCAGCAAGATACCCCCAAGCCCTGCCTGAGACCCCAGCCCTTTGACCCACCTGCAGAGGTTTTGGGAAGCAAAGGAAACTAAGACACTGCAATAGGTACAGTGTCAAAAACCTCCTGCCCGGGGCCCGGGTTGCCTGTCCTCAGTTCACAGAAGGAATGAAATATTTCAGCTGTGACATAAAGCTTCTCATGTTTGTGGAGCAGAGCAAAGCAGGGATCAGATCTGATTCATTTATAAACTTCTGTGTGTGATGGCTCTGTTGTTTCTTCAGGCTCCTGTTACTATACAATGAAGTGCATGATTAAACCCAGCAAACGTCAGCCCAAAATCAATCTGGTTTGAGTAGGTCCTTTTGAATACAAGTTACTTCAGTAGCATTTGCAGTTGCCACTTGCTGAACAGTTGGAGAGTATTGGTTATGTTACAATCCTCAGGAAAAATTAATTCTGTTCAGACCTAGTGCAAGCAAATTTTATTGTGCATGCAGCTGCTCAAGATTAAGTAATTATATGGTGAAGCTTAGGAGGCAATGAATTTTAGATGAAGCATGTACACATTTTTATTATGCATACATTTTTCTTGATCAGTTTTCTCTTCATTTGGTCACTTGCTTACGTGGAAGCAATGAGCAAAATCTGCATATTTCACTCTTTAGAAAGAAAATTTCCATTTGCGTAGCCTTAATGCTTTCAGCCCACACATCCTTTAGTGAATTTTCAAAGCCCACGGGTCTATTACATGCCAGAATAGCAACTTCAATAAACAGACCATCTCAAAAAGACCAAGGTTAGACCCTGAGTTGGCTCCACAGTCTTCTCTTCTGAGCACTCTTGGAGCTCACCTAGAACCATTTTACCTTCAGCTGAGCAGGCATCATGACTCAGGTCTCATCAGAGGATGTCCTACATGCTTTTTTGTTGCTTAGAAAAGGTTATAAATCAAAAGTCTTCCTCTCTTTCTTTTGTTCTTTCCAGGCAGCTGAAAGTTCTTTCTGTTAAAACTGGTTTGTGAAAAACAACAAAAAAAGGACGTAAGGGAGAAAAGCGATTCTGAAACAATGAGCAAAGGGACGTGTTTGCAAAATCAGCAGCAGGATGACTGTTTATAAGCATTTTAAATACTTCCCAGTCCACATTCCCTAAAGTATATGTATGTAACTGGTTCAACCTTAGCAAAACCTGCAGCAGATTTGGGTTTCAGGCCAGATCCATTCACCATGATTTTAGCTCCAGATTGCATGGGATTACTTTTCCTGCCACCTGAGCACTCAACTGTCCCCCTACTTAGAGCAGAGACTTTGCCTGGGGCAATACATTCTGGAACTGCTCCAGAGGATGAGGTTGTTATTCTCTAGTTTTTATACCAGATTCATACACTTTTGGGACCATCTAGCCACATGGATTTGAACCAAATCAAGCATGGACATGCAATTACATCTGTAAAGAATTAGGCAAAATGTAAGATAAGGAGAATGTGTTTATTTTCTGGTAGCTGAAGATGGCATGGGATCTCAGAAAATGTTAAAGTGCTTCAGACAGCTGGTACATGATCCTACCAGTGAACCTGTCAATGTATTTTTTAACTAATCTGAAGCAATAGAGCAAATTCATACTGGGCCAGTGCTCTGTGTCTCACAGCTGCAGTAGGTTTAATCTAAGATGGATTTATTATTTCAGTGAACCATGATGTGAGTGTGCAGAAGATGTGAATACAGCTGAGGGAAATATGTTTCTGTCAGAAAGACACATCCCACAAGATACCTCACCCTAAAGCTGTTTGGCTCTATTACTTTTAAGCCCCTCTCTGAAAGCCTTTTCTTTCCTGCTGTCCCAGGCAGGTGTAAGTATGAACTAAGGTATTTCAGTTGTGCTCAAAAAACCCCTTTCTCATCCTCCCAGTGCCCTGTCTGAGCCTGCCCAGACTGGTGTCATGGGCTGGACAGGAGCTGTGAGAGGAGATGGTCAGCAGGTCAGTGCTGAGTGTGAGCTGTACTGAGCAGCTGTAGCTTTGCTGTCCCTTGTTCCTGTCCACTCACGTGGCAAAATATCCAATGACTGATGCCTGGGTGGAGCATGAGTTTAGCTTCACGAATTCAGCCAGGGAGCAGACTTATTTGTTTGTAAATCACTGGCAGACCCCTGCTCTGCTGGTGAATGAAGACACCATAAATAGGTGCTTTTTAATGGTGCTATAAAGAAGTCCTGTGTGCTCAGAAGCACACCTTGATCAGGCAGCGAGGAGAATGTTCCATAAGACCTTGCTATGGAATAAAAGCCTGGTCTGTAATGCAGCAGTTTCCACCCAGGGGCTTTCTAGACCCCTGATGCTGTGTAACAAGAAACATGGGTGAGCTGCAGTAATTTCATTGTAATGTTGTTTTCTGTCAACAGCTCCTAAGAAAACACATGATACTGTTCAACACAAAGGATGTGAGAAGTGGTGTCTTTGTGAGCCCATGCACTTCAGTACTGCACTCTTAAAAAAGGATAGATTTCTTCTAGACTGTTTTATAGTGCTTGGACTGTCTTATCTGTTCAGACTGATGCCTCTTGTTCTGTATTTTATCTAAATGTATGTTATAAACTGCCTCATTTGAAGGCAAGAGCAGTGCTATGGTGCCAGAGGAGCTAAGGGGCTTTGCTTAAATCAGTGCTTTGTTGACTTTAGTGGAGTAGGGTGTTGACCCCCTAACAAGACTTTTGATAGTACATCTAAAGCCATTATTTGTACTGCAGTTGCCAGTAAATGAAACCAGCAAATTCTTTACCAAATAGGCCTTCAGAAGTGAGAGGAGTTTTGCAATGATGAAGAACAGGGTCCAAACTGTTCAAAGCTCAGCTGTACTCATTTTTTTCTTGGTCTGTCACAGCCACGGGTAATGACAATTACATTGCTTGTCCCTATTTCATATGCAGGAAAAACATATGAATAGTTGGAGATACTGTTTATTACTTGCAGACATTGTGAAATGAGGAGTGGGGGGAGAGGAAAGAATCTTGTTTTTTGTGAACAAGGGTCATAAAAACTGTAACTGCAAAGAATAGCAGTACTCAGGGCAAAAACATTTCATTTTACCTTTTGGCATCTTGTAAAAAAAGAAAAAACTTTTAATGAAAAACTGTTCTGCATCAGAAAACAAAATAACACAGTGAAATATTTTGGCTCCTTTTGATTGCTTTTTTAATGGAGCTAAATAAAGTCCAGAAAGTTGTACAAAATAACACCATGGTGTCCCAATTCCAGTATTTCTCAACTTTTGGTGCTCCAAAATCCTAAGGGAAAAGGAATAATCTGTTTTTTCTCTGAGGTTTTCCAGTTTAGGACCAAAGCATGTGCTTCAGCTTTGTCTCAGTTTCCTGGACTGGGCTGAGCTGCTGTTGTGTGGTTCTGACACACTGAGTTGGTCCTCCCTGGCAGAGCCCTGGGGTGTGAGGCTGTGCTGGCTGTGTGTGTGGTGTGTGCAGAAATGCTGCTGTTCAGAGCCAGTGTGCTCCGGTATCACTGGGGCTGCACGGGTCCCCCTGGAGCAGGGTAGGGCCAACGTGTGCAGGGCCTCCCGCAGGAGAAGTTTCAAGACAGACACATTGAAGGTTTTGTTTCATAACATTCAAACCTTCTAATTTCTCAGTAGCAGAACTCTCCTTTTACCTACAAAATGTGCATGAAAGGAAACTTCAGAACAATGACTTTCATGGCACCTGCCAATATTTTCATTTTAGCTTAACGGGGGATTTAAATTATTATTGAGTCCTATTTTCTGAAGAGAGCAAATGCTCTCTTTGAGAAATTTGATTATATTGAGTCTCTAACTGCATAAACACAATACCAGCCCCAGTGGACTAATTCCATTAAGACTTGAACTATCCACCTTGAAGTTGCTCATGAATACAAAGTGCCAGGGCTGCTGGCATTGCTGGGCTTGCAAAACAACTTGTACATTTATGTGCCAGATTATAAAAGCCAGATTTATGTAGGAAGGTATTAAAATAAACAAATTCAATAATATATTTAAAAACTTCATTGTTACTCATCTGCTTTTTCTCTCTGCTTGAATAATATTCTTTATTACAACTGTATATTACCTTCAAAATACTTTGAACTTTGCAAGGTGCTGGATCTGTGATCTGTAGCATAGGCAGGTGGGCAATTTTAATTCTCACAGCAGAAAGGTCCATTTCAGTATTTTGCCTGTCCAAACTTTGCTCTATCTTGCCAGTTTTTGAATTCTACCTATCTTTTAGATAACTCCTTTCTATCTAAATAACATATTACTGCTGAGGTTTGGAAGTCATTTGGGAAGATCTGCCCAATTAGCATGTTAATTAGGACCTACCCAATTCGGGGATAGGGAGGTGATTGTTTTATTAGCATTCTGTGAGATGAAAGAAGGATTAATGACTGTGCCTGCACTCCTTGAGGGGTATAAAAGTAACACTTCTTATTTGAGATATCTGTGTGTGTGAGGAGGTGTTTGAAATGGCTGGGCTTACTGAGGGAGTTGCCTGCTGATTAGTTACGCCTGGAGCAGAGAAAAGTATAATTGAGTTTGTTTCTTGATGAGAAGAAAATGATAGTACAAAGCAAACATAACAGGGCAGGAATGTCTGCTGTTTTAAGTGAAGCACAATTGATAGATTGATATCAACTAAATCTTTGGTCCCTTGAACTGGGCTGGCAGGATGAGATTTGTGGCTGTTCTATGCACTATGGCTTGTGTAGATACTTGGATGTTCATGGCTATGGATGGAAAATGCTGATTTGAACGCAGCATCTGGAAGAGATGTTAGTTACTCTCACAGCCACCTGCTGCCGCACTGCCACAGAGTGTGACCCATAGGTATATTGAAAAGGTTATGCCCAGGGCATTAAAATTCAAAGGCCCTAAAATAAAGTCATCTAGGAAAAAAAGTAATGACACGCAGGCAGGAATCATAATGAAATGGAGAAAGAAATAATAATGCTAAGCGAAAAAAGAGCTCTGGGCAACATTATCTGAGACAAACATGTAATCTTTCTTATAACTTTTTGTTCACTATTCCTTCCCACAGCATTTTACATTAAACTAATGAATTCTGCTGCAAGAGAAAATTCTATGTGCCCATAATAGGCTGAAAAAAGAAGCAAAGTGGTGTCATCATCGATCTTTCTGCCAAGCTGTTTAATCATTTTTGTCTTGTGCTTGATTTAAGGCTTGTCCTCTTCTGCCTTGGTCAAGGAGCTGAGTTATGGGAGCAGTCAATAATGGGAGGATCTCTTAAGGTTTTTTTCCTACTGCTTCTCATGACAGCACCTCCAAACCCCAAGGTTTAGCACTTTGCACACTCCTTGGTGCTGCATGCAGAGGTGGAAGGACTGAAAGCCCTCAATTGAAAACTGAAATCATGTATACAGCTGTGAAAATGTGGTCTATTTTGACTCCTGATCTGAAGTTCTCTGTGCTGCTCTTTCACCCTCCCCATGGAAGTTCCTGCTGTCAGGAACCAGCCTTTCAGTAATGGCTGAAGGCTGCAATGAATATAAAATATTAAAAGGCCCAATGAAGAGTAGGAAGAAAAAACTCTAACTTCTTATAATAGACTGAGCTCTTTATGAGCACTTCATCTCCTCTAGGATATAAGGTTACCTAAACAATCATCACACTCCTGGGATTTGGGCTGCAAAGACATTCTTTATTTTGTAGTTCTAGCTTAAACTTATACTTTAAGCAAAACTACAGGTGTATAATAATACCAGTGAATCCTTAAGGAGAATTACTTCCCAGAAACTCATCTGGGTCTTCACATCTGGACTGGTGGTCGGAATAAATGTGCCACTAATTGTTTGCCATTATTATTAATTCAGAAATAATAATAATAACAACAACTATAACAATAATAACAATGATTTTAGAAGTCAGCTCTTCTGTCACTGTATCCTATAGATAGTAAAGGTAAAAATCACAGAGGGAAGCTGGAACCAGAACGTTGGGGGAAATATTCTGGTCTGAACAACAGTTGGTGCCATACAGATTTGCTCATCTTCTCCACATAATGCTGTGAAACTGAAACATTCCAAGATTTTTTGGCAAACAGAACTCCTGCCTGTCATTCTGTTGCAAAACTCCAGCTCTAATTTATTCCAGGGCTCTCAGATATTAATGTACCCAGGGGAAACACCAGAATGTTGGCTTCTTTGCTTCCCATGAGTTCTCCATAGACAACAGTTATTGATGCAGTTCTTTCTGATGTAAAAATGTTGTTCTTTGTTTCTTTTGTTAAATTCTTCAGTAGAGAGTATCAGTTTCTTGAAATTTAGAGGATTATCAATGTGGTCTTGTCCACAAATGCACAGGAAATTGTATTACTGACTTTTGGATTTAAGCATATATTCCTTGTAAAGCAAAGGATACCTTTTTCCCAAGATTATCCTCAATAGCATAGAAAATACCAAAGCAAGATTCCTGTGGGCACTATTAGTTTGTCATAACTTGATCTTGTTACAAATGAAGGTTGTTCTTTAAGCATTTGTTCTGTTATTGTCTTTGGAGCTCACACACAGGTCTCTTGACATGTTACTCGTACCAATCTTAAATTTTCCTTTGTAAATTGATGTCGTTTCAGCTAGAGAAAATGCTGTTATATTTTTGTGCTTCTGTTGGCCCTGGGTGTCTCCACTGTTAGTTGATCACATAATACCGTTTGATGTAGTAAATTCCCAGTGCATGAGCACAGGTCTTATGCTTTCAGCATTTCAGTTAGCTTAATGTTAGGATATTTTTTAATCAAGTAAAGCTGGAATGAATTGCTTTATTCATAGATTTTATTTTTTTCCCTTTTGTGATGTTGTATCATCTTTATCCACATGAATGTTCCTGGATCTGGGTTATAAATTAATCTCTTGCTGAATTTTAAACTGGGATATGAGCAGCTCATTCATCTCCCTGAGAATGCAGGAACCATGAGATAAGGGTCTCCGTGCCCACATGAGTTACAGCCTGGCTGTTCAATAAAAAGCTGCACACTGCAACAGCATGTGATAGCAGTGTGGTTTTAAAGTCACCCTGAGATGGAGCTTGCTATTTGTCAAACAATAGCATTTTGATAAAATAAAAGTAAAAGCTGCCTGAGTTATCTTTCGCTGCAACCAACAGTACCTGTGGGGGACACAGTTCTGTATGAAACAATTGATTCTACTGATAAAAGCAAATTAGGCTTTTGTGACACAGGATGGAGTTTTCCTTTTAGTCTAAAATGCTCCCCACTGAGGACTCCCACCAGGTGTGCTATGCTTTCTGAAGTCATTAATGTAGATCAAAGAATAATTAGGCTTTGGCAAGCATAAGGGGGTTTGATTAATCAGACTGAACAGCATCCTTTTATTTCATAATACCAACTGTTGAATCAGTGTGGCATGGCCAGGCTTTTATAGAAAGTGCTTGTACAGTTGTTTTCCTCTGGCACAAAAGCATGGCATTAAGATGAAGCAGAGTCCATCCTTTTGTTTCTTACCTTTCTTAAAACTGAGGACTAGGGAAAAGTGATTTTAGCAAATAGCAGAACCAGTGTGGAAATAGCAAAAGGCTGTGATGAATTAGAATCTGTTTTTACTGGTGGTGGACACGTTGCTGTTCTCCAGGAGATAGCAAAGGGATTTTTAGTTTTCTGACACTGGCAGATTCCCTACTCCTTGAAGACACCTATGCCATAGCCTTGTAAAAAGGGCATGCTCTGCTACCTCTGCTTGCAGATGGCCTATCAATTCCTGGGATATAAATGCTTATTTCAGATGAATGAAGTGGGGCAGAAAGTCAATGGTGTTAACACGATCTTGTGTCTGTAGAGCATTAGTGAGACTGTCTAGTATAAATATGACCAAAGTCTGGCCTACAGAGATTCCCTCTGGCTTAATTACCTGGCAAAGCCCTAGAAATTTGCTATCAGCATTTTAAAATACATTGATTAGATTAATCAAGAGGCGAAGAATGTGACCAGTATTTTTTTTAATTGAGTTTGCATGCTTCTGTTAAATAAAATTACAAAGTCCTTCGGGGACAAGGCAGATACTCGGGTCTCTTTGTTGTGCAGCCCTGGAGAGAGAAAGGGAGAATAGGTTTTTTTCTTAAAATTTGAGGTGTCTGTAGTGGCCGTTCATTGGGCAAAGAGAAAACAGCAAGACTCTTCTGTTTCTACCCTTTCTTCTGAAGTGATGCCCCTGAGAGAGCACTGAGGGGCAGGATGCAGAGGCTGGACCAGCAGCTCCTGTCGGGGCTCCTTCCAGAGACACGAGGAAAGAAGATGTTACAGCAAGTAGGCAGCATTTTCCTAATGATATTATACTGTTTGTCTTCTTCACTTACATCAGCATTTCAGTGAGGAAACAACAGTGTTTCCTTTCAGCAAGCGGTGAAAGGTATCTCAAATAAATGGGGGCTTTTATTACCGAAGTACCTGCAGAACCAAGTGCTTCCTTTCTCTTATTTATTTCTGAATCATATTCACAGTAACTGTTGCATCTGCTTTCTGCATCTCTGTCTGTGGGAAAGAAACTTTGGGAGAAATTACCTCAATAATGTCTTTCTAATCTCCCTTGTTTACAGTACACTTTTTGTTCAAAGTCATTATGACAGTCATGGAAGATTCTGAGTATGATGCAGTTATTGAATTTTAAATGAAAACTAAATTGGCTGTGGTAGAGGGGAAAAATATCTCATAACACAGTAATTTTTCCTCAGGGTACAGTTGCTACATTTTATTAGAAATAAGCAATTTTCACCATGTCTCCAAAATGTATAGTGCAGATAAACGTGAGATATTAATCTCAGGAAAAAAAGGCTTTCACAAGTATTTAATACCAAATAGTGGTTTAAAGTTTGCATGTTTTCTACATTTTTCTGGTGTGCTGGAGAAACTATTTACTCATTTTACCGAAGTAAAACACATCCCGGTTCTCCGCATTGGTCAAAAGCCTCCCATGGTGTCATTTAGATGGGATTTAATTGAAATGTTTGGAGGTTTTTTCTGCTTGATTTGTGCTTTTGGGAAGTGAGGAGCATTATCTATATGTGAAAGGCATTAAGGCGCCCGTGTGGCTGCCAAACAAAGCCATCTGCTGAGTGGACATTGCTTTTCCCGTTGGGATCTGCTGGAATCTCCCACTGCTCTGTCCCCCCCAGCCCCATGGAACACTCCAAGGTTGCCTCCAGGTGGTTCTGTGAGCAAGACAGAGGGATAGACACTTGAGAGGATAAATATTGTGATAAAATAAATGCACCTTCTTCTCAGTGTTGCAGCCAGTTGGCAGGTATTAATTCCACAGACTGTCAGCTGGCAGATCTCTGCAGGGAATGGCTCTCCTCCCCAGCAGGGATGAGGAGGCTGCCAGGAGGGAGCTGGGAGCAGCCCAGTGCCACAGGCAGCCCCCTGAGCCCTGGCCCTGAAGTCACCTCCCTGGCAGGGCCTAAGGGGAGCAGATTTCTGCAGCTGCCCAGCTGGTCCAGCAGCATCGTTCATTCAGCCATTCCTTCCTAAGCGAGCAGCACTGATGCCCTGGGTTTATGTTCATTAGATTTGCTCCATTCCTTCAGCAGCTCCCAAGCTCTAGTTAGGCTGCAAATGAAAGCAACATTCCAATCAGTGTTTAGTGAATTCTCATTAACCAGTATTAGTTCTTGTTCAGCTTCAGCTCCGATTACAGTTTGTCAAACAGGACGAAGATATGAATTAACTGTTGCAGAGAAAGGACTGTGTTTTATGTAGTTGCAAAGCACACAAATTAGTATGGAAAATGCATCCACTCATGGTTAGTGGAGTCCACAGGGTCATGACTTCACCAGGCTCTGAGCTGCATCTGTCACCAGCCCATAACACTGTCACTGTGCCCATCCTTTGACCACTCCTGCCCTCCAACTACCGATCCGCTATGGAGGAGACAAACACTGTGCAGTCCCTGTCACATTAACGAGCTTGTGGGTATTCTCTGTTGGCTTTTATCCACAGAAATAGGGATGGAGAACACAGCATTTATGGTCCTGAGCAGCCTCACATAGGCACAGCTTCCTGCCCCCAGCCAGGGCAGGTTTGTACATGCCCCTGTTGTTGTGCTCTGTAGGCTGTGGTGGGGTTGGTGCCCTGCTCGTGTCTCCCAGATGTTTCATGGCTGTAGATCACACTGAAAATCTGAGCATCCAGAGGGCACAGAGCAGGGTAAGAGGTTCAGTTTGAGTGGAGCCTCTGTGCTTGACGGGATGCAGTTATGGAGTAATGGTTTCTCAGCCTCAGGTTGCTTTTGTCTTTGGGAATTAAAGCCCACATAGACACTGAGTCTGAAATGTGTGTTAGAGGTGTGTTCAGCAGGGTGAGGATAGAGGATTTTGTTAGAGCATCTCAAACCAAGGCAGTTTTCAGATAATCTGGTTTAAGGTTTGGTTCTTCACACTTCTGCTGGGATGATAAAATAGAAATTCGGGGAAGGTTTACAAGCAAGCTCCCAGCAAACTTCACAGTAAGCTAATTCAATTTATCGGTCCTTCTTGGATGCTGGGATGAGAGAACATTTAGAACTGAATATGTTAATGTAAGTCTCTCTCCAGATTAATCACAAGCAGTTATATTTTTATGATTTAGCAGTGTTGTTTATGACTAACATTTAGAGAAGACAACTAGTGTATTTTCAGTAAAAGCTTTTCAGCTAAACTAAGATTATAACAATTTTAGGGATAATTGGGTAGCCGTTGAATTCAAAAGCTGATAAATATAGGGAGTTTTTCAAAACTGTATATTGCCTACTGACTTAATGGCAGGTTGGACTTCCAGATGCATCACTCTATGATGAATGTATAACTTGCTAAATATAACATTGTTGTTCATCAGTTGAAATATATCACAGCCTAGAAGCAAATGAAAAGAGTCCACTCCCCTTCAAATTAAATCAGTTGTGGAAAGCATTTCTTACTTAATAGATCTCTATTTTAGAGAAAATAACAAAATCCCTCATAGTATATTATTCACTCTCATGTATTTTCTCTTTGTAAATATGCCAGCATGTTGCCTTTGGTTGCTTTGCTTCCCATGTTATCTGTCAAGGCTTCACAAACAGAAAGATGTGTGTATTAAGAAAAACTATGAAAAAGTTATGGCAAAACTTGGAGGGAAACTTTTGGTTCACATGTGATTTCTGGTAGCAACTTTTGGTCCTTCTTTTATGCTAACATGTGATATATGGTTATCAGTGTCCCTTAGAGGCTCTGCACCCACAATTTTAAGTGAACTGAGTAGCTGAGTAGGAGCAAGACTAAAGTAACCATGAGCTGGGTTTACCCAGCCCCACAGGATAAATGTGTACCTCATGATGTGACCTGTGAGCTGTCTACAAAGGCAGGAAAGGAAGGCAACTTTATAGCCATCATGTCTAAATAGTTTTACAGTCATCTGCATGAGCCTTGAAAAATATTTCTAGCAAACAGGTTGGAAAAGGTCAAAAATCTCTATTTTAGGGGAAAACCTTATCCCCTCTCCCTCCCAAAGGGAATTCTATGGTCCTTACATTTTGCTCTGATTTGCCATAGCAGTCCTTGAATTTTAGTACAGCTGCATTTTGCATTCGCTTCACACAAAAGCACTCCAGAATTTTTCTACACATGTATGGGTGCATCTCCACTCAGTGTTGTGTAAGTGCACCCTCCATTTAATGATATTTTAATTAATTGTTTCCTGGTTTTCAGCTTTGCATTGACTGCCACCCATTCAATCTTAGTTTTACATTTTGGACAAGCCTCGCTGGAAATAGCGTTTCAATTTCTACAGAAGGAATGCAAATGTTGTTCTCATTTCCAGCACCATTCAAATGCCCACATTACGGTTATCCTTGGGAAAGCAAATTGAATCTGTCACGTCATCTTCTGTGGCAGCCTAATTCTTGGTAACAAAAGATATTGCAGCTGACAGATGGAGCCACATACTACATAATTAAGTCTCCAGCGTGTGTCATCTGTAGCCTTTCAGACACAATTAGAGCCTGACCAGTTCACCCATTTTGGTTCTTTAAACAAAACCAAAACAATATCCCTTAGGTGGATGTGGAGGTTTCTGTGGAAAATGAGCTCCAAAATGTGCTAAACAGAAGAAAATAGGATCGTGCTCGTTGCCAGAACTTCTAGTGATAGAATTTGATACAAGTCTTTAAATCCTTACTTTACCTCCTTTTGTATTGCATTTATTATGTCCTGAGTGTAGCTAAGCATAAACTCTTCTCAGTAGGGAGGCTCATGGAGGCAATGGATAGAAAATACATTTTCTTTAGAAAACTAGTTTCAGGAACCCCCAGCTGTGCAGAAGATACACTCATGTTAGGTTTGTAACAGAAGATGGTAAAACTTGGGGAAAACTAAGAAACAACAGAAAACTTTTGAAGAAAGACAAAAGGCATTTAGTGGCGTGTGATGCATCCAGAATTAAAGAAAAGCCTGATGCACGACCTGTGATCTGGTCTCAGTGTCTGCCATGGTCAGGGATCTCCATGTTTTCATGTCTTTTCTTCATAGAGTCGCAAAGATAAAGACTGCACCCCTGGTAAATGATTAGACGTCTTACAGTAATCGCCTCTGCATACGTGAGGTGCTTTGCTTCATAAGAACACCTGAGCAATACCAGATCTCCGTGATTTCCTGTTGTACTTGCACTTTTAACTTCTGGAGTTGATTCCATTATTTCTGACATACACTCCTCTGTTCAGTTTGGCTTCCCTCACTAAAACACACAGCAGTTGCCTGATAGTCATTATAGTGATGCACCAAGAGCAGCAAAAGCAGCTCACGGAGTACCACTGCTTTTCCACATTCCTCTCTGCATTTCAGGTATGTTTTGTTTCATTCAAGAGACCTTCCATGCTGCTTTTATTACTCTGACTACTAATGAGGCATAAGCTTATTAATTCAGGAGTTTTAATTAAATCACTTGCAGAGGGACCTGCTTGGCATGAAAATATATTCAGAGTCTGACTGTAAGGAGCCCCCAGTGACCCAACCTTCCTTGCTGACCATCCACGTTGGACACGCTATCCCAAAGTGGTGCTGGGGAGGGGGTCGGGATGCAGGAGACACCAGGACAGTGTGCACAAAACAGCACTCCCCAAATGCAGGCTTTCAGCCAACAGTTCAGCTTTCTGTACCTGCATCAGCAGACATCTCAAATGCAAAAACCCACCCAGAAATGGAGCTGGACCACAGTGAGTACTCACACATGTACTGCTGGTGCCCGTCCCACAGCAGGCGCAGGAGGTGAGGTACCCACAGACATGGCAACTTCTCTGGGCATCAGGGAGGGTGGTAGAGAAGAAGTCTAAACTAAATGGAGAAAAACTGGTTGTCAAGAAGCAAGTCACTCAGCTTTTCCTACAAAAAATAGCCTAAAATGGGATGGACTGCCTCATGGCTGACCATATTGGATGACTATTTCAGTAGGAGAAGTCACTTTTAGCAGTTTAAATTAGGACTGGAGTGGGATTTATCCACTTTTCTTGAGACTGGAATCTTCAGAAGGCACATACACCTCGGTAGCATACCTGCATTCAGAAGAAAGCAAACTAGATCCCAGGACGTGGCTTAGCTCTATGGCTGATATCAGATAGACTTGATTTTAAGAAACAATCCTTTCCTTGTGGAACAAACAAACAAAAAAAAAAAAAAAGAGAGAGAGAGAAAGAAGAATTAATCTAATTCTGAGGACTGTAATTGGTGGGGAATACGACCTTTGACTTACCTCTTTCATGCTTCCTGCCCCAATCTGGCATAGATCTACAAAACTGATCTTTCTTGTCCCATTTCCATGCTCTCCTCCGAAGTAACCAAGTTATAAAGCTTTTCTCAAGGCAAAATATGTTATTGAGAATGCCACTACCACGAAGTGGGGTCAGCCAGGAAATATATTTCCTTGCAACCATATGAAGAATAGGAAAAAATGGACAAAGTGCCTGGATTTTATCTACCAGACTACATCCCGTTGCTCTCCTTTGGCCTGTGCCTCTCAAATCTGCACTGTAGTTTAAAGTCCAGGTCCTGACAGGGCTGTAGTGCTGGGAAGGTCTTATTCGGGTCTTGCACACTGGTGTAAGGCAGGAGAAACCCCACAGACAGGACTCATCCCTATGGATCCAACTAAAAGCCATAATAACCACCATACATCAGGTGGAAGACCTGGAGAGAGCAAATGTTCTTATCTCATACACCGAATTTACAGTAATTAACAATTGTAAATGTGATTGCAGCATTTTATAGGCTGTTCTTTCTACGAGTGTTGGAAGTTAATGGAAATACACTTGATAATACTTGTTGGCTGAAGGGCTTCCATTAGCTGATCCAGTACCTCCAAATGCCTACTTAGGTAATAATGAATCTGGGAGAAATGAATTGGGTTTTTTGTTGAGGGTTGGTTTGTTGTTGTTTTTTGGGGTTGTTTTTTATTTTGAGAAATAATAAAGATCTTTCTCGCTAGGCTCAGCTGGGATATCACTGCTGTTCATACAGCCAAGTGTTTTGTTGGAGAGATGAAGTGCTGCATATAAACTTGTTCATTACCAGAAACCTGACAAACACTGAGCTAATATCATGTCAACAATAAACCGGGGATAATGTGTTTCCTCCCCTTCTAATAGATTTTTCCTTACATATAATCATAAGCGGTACTAAAAGAATTACAATGGGGAAAAAACCAGCCTGTATCAGTGACACACCGTTCCTCTGATTTGAAGTACCAGGAGCAGAGAGGATGAAAAGAATGTGTTTGGGGATTATCCACACACATAAAAAAAACCCCTGCTCGAGTGAGTAGCTGCTGCATTTGTTTGCTGCCTCCTGGTCGTTGTTTAATCCAATGATATTATTGTTTCCAGGGGTGGGGAGTGCAGGAGCGTTCACTGAGGTGCCTCTGCTTTCCTGTTGCAGAAGTGTCAGCAGCCACTTGGCAGGGCTTGCACTTAAGGACAGGTGTTAGTCGGATCTGCAATCTCTGACCAATTAATGTTGTTTGGGGTTTTTTTTTCCTTAAGGAAACACAAACTCATCAACACAAACAGGGAGGTTTAATACACGGACCACCTTAGTCCCCAGAAAAGGCTTAGTGCGTTTTCAAAACAACATAGCACTTAATGGCAGATGTGTAATTATGTTTTATAAAAATTTTATAAGAATGGCCAGAATATTAATGATGTGTGAGCAAAGGTGGGAAGCCTAAATTTATGTTTCAAGCAATTACATTTTACAAGTTGAAGTAGAAGACAAAGGTAATTAACAAGAATAATGAAAGCACTACCATCCCATAAATCACTGCTAAAGAAAGAGTAAATAATAGAAGACAAAGGGATTATGAGTCAAGTTGCATCGTTATTCATCAATTTTAGAGCAGGAGGGTGGGTTTAATTAGTGAGATGGCAGAGCACTTGTTTGGTCCTTTCCAAGTAGTCTTGATGCTCTTCTATCAGAGGGGACAAACATCTGATTGAATGCAAATTGCCTTCTTCACATTCCTAATCAGGGCAGAACGTTTCCTTTTGTGCTCCTTTTAATGAAGCAAAGGGAGCGATTAGCGGGCACGCTGGACCCGGGTGGGGTTTGCAGCCCTGATTGCAGGTGAGGGTCCTGGACCCCTAATCTGGAGAGGATAAAAGCGCCCACTTCTCCAGCAGTTCTAGTTTTCTGTGAATTGTTTAGTTCCCTTTTTTAATCTGCAGCACTTTGTGGCTCAGAAAGCGAATCAGTCTCCACTGGGAAGACCCTTATCTATTAATTAATTTTGCCTCGTCTCATCCTAGGAGAAGACATTTCTCCTGTCGAGCCATGGGAAGCTGGTGCTGAATTGCAGTAACAGGAGCACCAGGACATGGTGATGGGGGGTGCAAAGTGTGACTGCTCCGAAAGCAGAGGGTGACAGATGTCACAGCCCAAGGTCGGGCTCACACTCAATGTGGGCACAACAGGGTAGTGTGAGGGGCTCAGATATTCCAGACAGGGATAGATCTTTTCCAAGCTAGGACATGGCACTGCTGAATAACACACCAAGAGCCCCAGCAAATTCTCTTTCACCTCCACCGTTACAGGAGACAAGGGGTCGTTTCAATCTGAGCCTTTCTGGATTGGGTTGTAGAGAAAAAAAAAAAAAAAAGAAATAATGTAGCAGATGCTTGTTCAGCCTGGAGAGGATGGAGGTGACTATGCCTATGCCAGCATTACCTGAGCCAAAAATTAACAGTGTGTATTTGGGGACTAAGTCCCCTCCCTCAGAAATGTGGAGCTTAGGAGAGGGATCCCAGGGAAAGTAGCAAGTTACAGTGTAAATGTGGATTTTCCCGTGGATAAACAAAACATTTAGCAAAGATTCTAAACAATATCTCAGTTGATACAAGGACTGTTCCTTTGACTGTTGTTTTATATTCTGTTTATTCCTCTCAGGGCCGAGCAAATACAGACTGAAAACATGACTGACTGCAGAGAGAGCCTTGTCATCCTGGTCAGTCTGGACTCTAATTTTGACTGGTTTTACAGACTAGGGGATAAGACAGTTGCTACTCGTGGATGCCTTTGATCTCTCATTGCCAAGAGGACATGCTGCCACTCCGATAAGGGAAAGTAAAGTCGAGTTACTTCTCCATTCACAGAACACAAATCTGTTTTTGTAAGCAGCTTGCCAGACTGTGATATAAATCAGAATATCTGCTTTACTAATGCCCAGTTGAGGGCCATCTCAGAGCACATGGTGTCTGTGTAGTCTAGGCTGAGGTGATGGGGGATTCCTTTGCACTGCTGAAGATTTGCTACAAGGCATGATGAGATGACTGTTTCACAGCTGGGTGAAAAAAACCATCCCAAATAAATGCAATATGTTTTGTAGAGCATTAAGGCAGCCTTTGACTTAAAAATAACAAGAAATGGACTATTTTCTATTATTCATTATTAGACATGCTAAGCTTGTGAGCCAAGTTTAATTAAATTCAATAAAGCATATGCAATAAAAATGAACAATTAACAGCAGTGAGGGATTCTGATCTCAATCTGTGAAGACTTCTTATTAGCATAGTGGGAATTAAAAAGACTGTGAAACCTCAACTTTGGCATATGTAGAGAGGGAAAGTTCTACATTTCCTGTAATGCAAGTGGGTAAATTCAGTTTACCTGCATTTGTCCTTGATTACACAGTGCTTTCTCTTCTGACTACAGACCTCAGCATAAATGTCCAGCCTCCTAAGTCACCTCCAGATAGTGACAAAATGCTTCGTGTCACCCAGAGAGCACACCTACTAAATATAAGAGGTTGCAACACAACTCTAGGGAATACTTACAGGATATTTGCTGATCTATACAGTCGTTAGTGACAGGCCAGGGCTGCAGCTGCTCCACCCTGCAGGCTGCAGGGCAAGTGATAAATGATGCTGGAACGATGGGGAGCTGAGCTGAGCTGAGCTGAGAGAGGAGGTGCTCATTCAGTACTGCAGATACCCTGTGTCATCATCTCTAGAGATGTTAAAATAAGGGTAACAGAGGAGATCCCATATGAAAAGCCTTAATATTTTGTTGTGCACTGAGTCTGGGAAAAATCTCTGTGGTTCGGAAGCTTCATTGACTGATGAGAACCACGTTGCAGCTCTTTGTGTTGAAGCCCTCAAAAAAAGCAAAATCAAACTCTGCACATCCCACAACCTCACAACCTAAAACCCAGCTGCAAGTTTTGATATTAAGCTTCCTCCATGTCCTTGACTGGGAAGCAGTCCCATATTCAAAGAGGTCAGAAGGTCAGCTGTGCTTCTCAGAGTCTTCTCCTTGGGCAAAGGCTTTTGGGGGCTCAGGTTTTCCTGCACAGGGAAGCACTTGGCTCTGCAGCACCACAGGTGCCATCTGTCCTGCAACTTGCAGAAGCTGACAGGAACTCAGTGCAAACCTGAACTGCTTCAGATGTGTGCTGCCAGTGTGTGACACCAAATGAGAACTCCAAAGACCAAAGCAGATTCCTTTGGTGTCCTGCCTGCCCTTAAGCACATCCCTAGAGCTGATTGGAAACTGGCCAAGCCAAGCAGCTCTTCTGGCAACATCCAGGCTGGTTGAATGCAAAGCACATTATGAAAATGTCTGTTTTGGAGAAACTTTCATGGCTGAGCTTCTTGGAAAGTAACAGGACATTTTTTTCTTAAAAAAAAAAAAAAAAGAAAAGAAAAAAAAAGAAAAACAAGCAAACATTTTCTTGATTTTTAATACCTGTACTTTGTATTAATGTGTATATATAACACAATGCACAAAAGATTGAAACCTATAATTTCAGTGATAATTTTTTTTTCTTGTTTGAAATACAAAGTTACATTGGTCTGAAAATAAACCTGAAGTATTTTAACTTATGGCAAGTGTATTTTTTTACAAATCATAGAGCAAAAGAAGAGAAAAATGTGACAGTTTCATGGAAAACAGAAAATCTGATTTCAGTTCAGCTTTGCTCATGTATCTGTAGCATCATAAGACATCTTCATATGAAAATACTCATGCAAAACTGATGTTGTATCCTTATCTCTAAAGATGAATCTCTGGATATGGGTTCATTAACTACTTTGAATTTCAGATCTAACGGATAAAGGCATTATAGGAGTTTTCCTTGAAATATTTGGAGTTTTCAGTTTGTTGGGGGCAGATTCTTATTCTTCTCCCTTTTTTGTCTGTGTTTAAGCTTGGTGAGTAAAGCAGAGCTACCCTTAAGGATGCCACTGAAAATCAGGGGTGGGCAGAAGTGTTTCAAGGCTAGTTGTGGGCGTGTGGAGGGAGGAGGGAGTTTTAAACAGGATTTAATGGAGCTGGGAGCTGGGTTATTTAAAACTGGTACAAAGATCCTTTGTATTGACAATTCACTGTACGAGCCATAAACTCTTCACTCTGTGCATATAAAAGATGAAAGGACCAATTACTTATTGAGACATTAAACACCCAGGGGACAAAGATGCCCGTCTAGCAATAGTAAACATATTGATTGAAACCTATTTGAATTTCAAATCGCCAAATGTCCCAATTTTTTAAAAGCTTCCTATGATAACCAAGGTCTGGGAAGTCAATTGAAACTTAATTCTCCTGGATATCTCATGGGGGAAAAGTACATGAATCCGGACAGATTCAATTATTTAATTTTAATGAAAAAATAGATAGCGGCTTTATAATTTTCTTACAGAGCCATAGATGGGAATTCAGTTCCTTTTTCTAAGATGTTATCCTAGGATAAATGACAGTAGTGGTCTGCCAAACACAGGTTGCCAAGAGGTTTATGTCCAAGGGTTTTCTGCTTCCTCTTGTCTCTCGATCTTCTTTTTTCCCCTCCACCTGGGATCATGACTTTCTGTTGTGCCAGCCAAGTCCAGTTGAGCATTTCCTCTCTGCCCACACACAGTGCAGATGGTGTTTGTAAAGCATTGCACAGGGGATCTGTTACAGGCTGCTGTACAGCCACACGCTGCAGACGGACACGTTTACTGACTCGCCTCTGGAAAAGACTCTTACAAAGCAAATCAGCCACAGGTCAGTGCTGTGCTACAAGCATCATGCCAGTAAGACATCCTGTGACTGCCACGAGGATAAAGTGAATCCTGGGGGAAAATAGGCACTGACCATCTTCTCAAGGTATTTGGAATTCCCCCACCATCAGATGCTCTTGAGGCTTGTCATGATCATCAGCTATTTGCCATGAGGTATTTGGGCAGAACCCCACTGAAATAAAAGTTACAGCTAACTCTCCCTGACTTGCACTGCTCTCACCACATTCATTAGTAGAAAAGTTCATTGTATTTAATTGCCATTACTCTGAATACTGATGGAGTTAATTACTTGCTCTGTATTGGCCAGCGTTGCTTGAAATTTTGACTCCACATAAACCCATGAAAATAATTAGTGCAGTGTCATTGGGGGTATTTACTGTTGAATTAATTTTCCTTCTGTGTTTACTGTAATGTCATATACAGAGCAAAGGTCCACAGCAGCAGCAGGGTTGTTATAAAAATCTCAGAGTTTATCCTCCCATTTATATGCTCTGCACACATAGAGGGAGCTTCCATAATCGTAACAGCTGGCTGTATCTGTACTGCTTGGCAGAAGAGACACCCACCACTGCACAGCTGTCCTTGACCTTGGTGTAATAAGGCTCTTATCAGATACCATCAGCCAGAACCCACTCAGTGTTTCTGTCTGAGTAGAACTGGTATTTGTTGTTGCTTTTGTTCTAATAGAACTCATTACAGGAGAAGGAGTGACTGCATCTCAGCTGTGTTCAGCTGATTGTGAAACAGATGCTGTTTCTCCGCCTCTGTCTCGGGTGGTTTCTGTTGGGATTCCCATCATGCAGTCATTTTTCTGTATTGCATTTTCTCTCTGTCTTGGTGTACAATCATAAATGAAGGCAGGCATTTATCACCACAGCAGCTTTAAATATCAAATGCTTGATGAATTTACTCTCAGCTGGCCGGAAGCAATACTGTGATTGCAGCATTTTATAATCATCAGGACTTGTTTCTCTAGGCTGAATTCATTTGCATGAGCAATGCATTATTAGCAAAGTTGCTGGTAACTAGCATGTACAAACAAACTGTGGGAGAAGACTTTCCCTCTGTGCCTTTCTTGGGAACACTTGACCTTGTGTTTTAACTGGATGGCTGAAGAATTGCATCCAAGGGCAAAGGTTTAAAATGAATGCAAGGAATCTGACCCCATGTCAGATAGATCCTGTAGAGCCAGGCCCTGTCTCTGGCCATAGAGGGCATTCCCATGTTTCTGTTGCATTTATCTCCATCCATGGTCTTACAGTACAGTAAATCCAGTACTAGAATTTGTAATGCCAAGGCAAATATACAGAGAAAAACGTTTTTCTTTTATGAACTCAACCCATCATTCAAGAGTGCTCAAGAATTCTCAGTGAGTGAATTGTGTACCAGCACATCAGGTATCACTTTTCCTCCTTTATGCAGCCAGAAGAGAGCCAACTGATGATCTATATCAAGCATGCTGGCTAAACCAACTGAAATAAACTCCCTGTTTATCTTTCCCTAAACCTAGTATTTACATTTAGGTGGGCTGGTAGCGTATGGAACTGGAAGGAGGCTTCAGATATTTGCTTCAGCATCTGATATCTGTTATCTGATATTATAATTTTTTTCTTACTCCCTCAGATGACTTCTTTTTAAGATGCTGGAATGTTTCTCCATCATGGCTGGGGATGAATTTTTGTGTCTGCAGCAGAAGCTTCAGCTGTTCCTTTCTCTGAAGGTTCTTAAATGCTTCTAACAATTGTTTTAAGTGGAAGGCAGTGTTTACACTGCCCAGCCTCAGTGAGATTCCTCCAGCTCATCGTGGTATTTATTGCTGTATTTATTGCTCATGCACAAAAGCTTCTGGTGGTGTGCAAAATGCTAATGATGGATGGTAATGACTGTGCACCTCCCTCTCCTTCTCCCATCCATGCCTTATTGATGTATTCATTAAACTGTCCAAACACCAAGGCTACATGCACATACCAAAATATTTCCTTTTCATTGAAGAAAAAGACAGACCCTAAAAGGAATTGGTGGTTGGAGGATGCCAGACAGTTATCTCTGAAGGATGAACAAAAGCACTCTGAATAATCATGGAAGAGCTGACAGCCAGGAGGGATGGCAGAGCAAGAGGCTGTGTCTCACAGAGAGAGGCAGGTGGTGGTAGGATGTTAAAAGGCAGTTTTTACATTTATGAGAAACTTGTCTGAAAATGGCTCCTGATGGCATGCTAGGAGACATCCACATGGACATGTAGCATACTGTGTTTGAGGGAAAATGCTTATGGAAAAATCTGGGTGTTTAGATGTTTCTGTGTAATTGTGAAGGACTGAAAGACAGGTGGAAGCTAAATAACTGATACCGGAGTACATCCCTCAGGAGAGTCCCCTCATTGCTTCAGGAGCAAGACATTGGACAATAAGAGCTATTACTAAATTTCTAAGAAATGATTCCTTAAGTATGCTGAGTGGAAGGTAATGAGGAGAACCTCTGTACATCTTTGGGTGCATCCTTGGCATTTTGCAGTGTTTTCCATCAGACATGTTTCAAAGCTCCTTACAATGAAAGTGTCATAACCTTCACATACCAACAGAGAAATCAAGGCACAAAGCTATGCAGGAGATGAGAAAAAACATCCAGGGCCCCAAAAACTTCAGTGCTTTGTTAACTACCATCAGTGTTGACCTTAAACTGTGTCTTGCTGTTATGCCACCTTTCTCTCCTGAGTCTAGGGACATACTGGGGAGAAGGAAGTGATTTTTGGCACAGTCATAAAACACATTTCTAAAATAACATTCCTAACATTATAAGAGTATTTTTAATTCCTAATATGAATTTATGTTAGAGCTCTGTAGAAATAATTGATTAAGTTTCAATTTATACTCAGAATGGTAACTGACATGGTAGTAAATGTGTTCATTGATATCTAATTTGGTGTGGCTAATTTCCTCAATGCCAGTTAAATGCCTGGGTATTTCTTATCATGTTAATGTATTATCTGAATCTTGTTGCACATTTGTTCAGTGCTTCTGTAACTATGACTTAATTACATGGCAACTGAGTTTGCACCCTGGTATGGAAGGATTGCTCCTCAGACAGTTTCCTCAGATAAACAATAGATAATTGCCATGTTCCTACTTTAATTAATGTGAATTATAAGATTATTTGAATGATCTTGGGTCCAGCCTTGGTAAGACACAGATCACTTCTCCAGTCACGCTGAGCTCCCACAGTGCCTGCTGAAGTCAGTACAGTCCATCAGTACAGGCTTTCTTCCAGCTCTACAGAAATTAGGACTTTTGCAGTCTCTCAGTATGAGGGAGTGGCACATACATTGGAATGTTTAAAAATATGCTCCTTGTGGCAAGAATTCCCCATCCCCAGGCCTTGGAGGATGTGCAACACAATCCTGCTCCATGTGACCTACTTAAAGCAAGTGGGAGTCAATATCTATTAACTTCCCTCTGTTCTATCAGTCAATATTTTGTCCTTAAATCAGTTGTTTCCCTCTCCCTGCTGCACAGCTTATAATCAGAGGGAAAAAGAAACTCTTCTCACCTTCATCCCCCACCGCTTTCCCCCGTTAATACAGCCAAGTGAGCGCTGATTTCCAAAAACACCCAGGAAAAGGCAGACAAGCAGAGGGAGGTGTGAAGGCTCTTGCCCTCTGAGGGATCAACTCCAGTTTTCTGGTGGGGCAAGAGGGGTGTGCAGAAAACTCGTGTCAGGATGTTTATGTGTGTGGAACAGCCCACAAGCACTCAGAAGGATGGCAAGTGCCCCTGTGCAGTGCAGCTCCTGCGACGAGGAAGGGAATGTGCATGGAATTGGAAATGCTGGGGAAAAAACAGGATACTTAAATAAGGTTTCATGACTCAAGTGAAATGCTCTTGCTAGGCCCTCTGGAAGAGAATTTGACGTTTTCTGTGCCACCTGTAATATTAAATGAAAATGCTGTTGGCTCCGGCATTGTCTCCTGAAAGGGACAGGGGCTGACAGAAATGTAATTAAATTACCTGCAGCATTCATCTGTTGTCATAGCAATGAATATAATAATAATTTCATCTATAACTTAGCTTAATGCAGCTTTGCCAACACCAGCCAGAAAACAATTTTCTATTCTGTATCTGACAGAGAATGTTCAAGAGTTTCCATTTCAGTTCCACCAAAGTATCCTACAATGGCATAAAATCACAGATCGTGCCTTTGTTGCACTCCTCCAACATCAGACAGCACCCACTACCTGTGAATGATCTCCTGTGATTCAGAAGGTCAGATTAGATGATTATATTTCCCTCTAGCCTTAAAAATCCCAGAATCACTGCATCAATTTAAATGCATATAATAGAAGTGCAGTGCTGTGTTTTTCCCATCTTGATTAAATCCACCAAGGAGTTCTGGCTGTGCTGTAAACATATGCCCTTAATTTTCCTGGAGTTCTGTTTGAGTTTGGATATGAGGAACACGGGGAGGACACAGCAGTTTTGGCACTGATGAAATGCACAGCAGACAGGGCAGAATTTGTCTTTTTTTTTCTTTTAACTTGCCAAGGAGTATGTTTCCAACTGAGATGTTATTGATGGACCCAGGTGGCTCAAGCATCTCCTGACCCTCCTTTGCTAAGTGTGGAATGAGCTCCCTGGCTCCGTTCAATATCCTGTGGGTAAGTTATCCCCATCACTGTACTTGACAGCAAAGGGACAGCAGACTGTCTCTGCCCAAAAGCTAAAGGATTGAGTGACCCTGAACACCTGGATAATGTCAAATACCTAAAGGTGGATCATCCATTAAATCCACGAAGGGGTAACAGACAACTCCTACCTTCCACAACTTGCCTTTCTTTGGATAGAAGGACTTTGTAATTGATTTATTGCTGTACAACATTCAAAAAACATCACTTTACTCGCTGATATTCAATTTTGTTTTATTTTTGCTGCTATTTTTCTACTATTTTCTTCTAGAAATGACTGCTATTTACCACGTTTCTCAGTTAAACAGCTCCAGAACTCAGGTATGTAGGAATAATATTTCAAGAGAACAATTAAAACCTAGTCAAAAATAGAAGAATGTGATAAATGAGACATACAACATCTGCAAGAAATGTGTGGCTCCACCTAATACACCTGGGAAATATCTCCTCCTTTTTGCTTCTATCCATTCTGTTCCTGTTTAGGAGATTTAGGGAACTGAGGTTCATCCTGTAATGACTTCCTTTTATCTCACACATTCAGGAATGCACAAGTTGAAGAGTGTTTAAATACCGTGTGAAAAAAGGGTTGCTTGTGCCTGGCCAAGATAAGCTGATTTGTAAGCTGAGTCTTGCCTGAGCCTGGTGTATGGAGCATTCTTCCTTCAGGTGTGCTCTGCTCAGAGCAGGGCAGTTTTCTGTCTCTGGAGCAACTGTGCATAATGACCTGCCCGGCTAAACAGTGCTAAAAGGAGTTGTTGCAAATTGCTTATGTGCTGTCATTTTACTTTCCCGTGTATGAATAGACCTAATAACACAGCCACATGCACAGTACCTTTTCTCTGATGCTCTCAAATGCTTTACACAGGTGCATAAATAGCATTTATTCCTATTTTACAGATGAGGTAAGAGGGATGGCAGTAGCAGAAGAGCTGAGTCTCACACAGGGGTAGCAAGAGTTAGCTGTGCCTTTGCCATGCTGGATCATACCAAGCAATACTATATGAGCTTTTTATGTGTATGAAATTGATATTGAAGGCAGGTCTAGCATCAGATTATAGGTCTGGGAATGCACATCTATCTCTTTGGAGTGACCCAGAGGCAAGTAGAGATCATCTGTATTCCTTGAGTTAGAGAGCAAGGGAGAAATGTCTCCTATCTCTGCTGCACCCCCACCTGCCAGTGAAAAAAGAGCTAAAGTGCCTTTCAGGAAGGCATCAGGAGATGAAAAATCCATCATTTTCCTCAGTGCTGTGTTCCCCTGTTTCCCCCCTCATTTCCTCATGGCTTGAAATCCGGTAAGAACAGTCACCCAGCATGGGAACTCACACCCCCTCCTACTACAGGAGAGAGACAGCAGGAGGGACAGACATGAGCACTCATCTGTCCTTTGTTCACAGATTGAATTGCTGTTCACACACAAAATGTACCTTTTTCGAGTTCAAATATGAGCTGGTCATTGGACAACTCCAGTTCCCACTCAGGCCAAATATGGTCAGTTCAGAACTATGAATGATTTTGAGATCTGTGAGGTTTACAAGGGCTTGCTCACTGGGAAAGCCTGTTGGGTACCAACAGCCAGTGCCCCCAGCACAGGGCTGTGAAACTCAACCTCTGGTCCCTGGCAGCCAAGCTCCAGAGCCAGCAAAAGATTTGCTCTTTAGGTTGCAGAGGCTGCAGGAAACAATGAACAAGTATCAAGTGGCTCAGCCGTTATGGCCTGGCTCACCTACAGATAAATGATTTTCCTGTGATTCATGTGTTCCTTTGAAAAAGCTGCAGTTTATCCTTCAGGGAATATTGCAGCTCTAAATCAATTAAATTTGACTTAAGTAACCTACCTCTGAGAGGCACCAGCAGCACATTTGTTTCACAGCTCTCAGCTGCTGTTCTCGGTGGGTTTGGTCTCCCTGGCTCCTGGGTTTGTATCCCGTGGGGCTGCAACCACGATGCCTTTGAGCATCACTCTGCTACGCCAGGGAACGTGGGGAAACGTGGCCAGCTTCCCACATCTTCTTCCCAGTCCCAGGGCTCCTGGCTGTTTGGTTTATAATCTGTTAGGGAGCACTGGAAATGGAGAACATGTTTCAGGGTTTAACAAGAGGAACTGCTGCTGAAAATCAAGACCCAAGAAAGGACTGAATACCACCAGTATCTCTTACCCGACACAAAAATGAGGCCGGTTGTGAAGGACTAAATTAAAGAAAGACACAATTTTAAAGATCCAACAGTAAATATGCTGAAGGTCATGGGACATAACAAGTTAATAAACTCCACTGGATAATTTAATTCACCACAAAGATTGCATCTGTGTGCACTGAATAGTAGGTACAAGTTTGACATGATGAGATGGAAAAGCTTTGTTATCCTCTTGTCTTGCCGGGATTTGCTTCAATTACACCAAAGAACGTTACTTCAGTCCTGCCCTAATAACACTGTAGAGGAAATTAAATTACTCATATATAACAAAAGTGAACTGATTTTGACATCTCTCCTAGGCAAACCTCCCGCTGTATTAGCTCCTAAGCACATTCTCCCTCACTTAGGGTCTCATGCATATGTATGATTATCACTCATAGTAAATATAAGCACTTTGCAAGAACGCAAATTAACTGCAGGATGTAATGGAGGTTGCCAAGGGTGTCTTTTATTGTTGACTGTAATATGAAATCTACAATACAGGTACAATAATGGAAGGATTGTGAGGTGTGAAGAAATAATCCCATCACAGAGTGCTCTGACATCAGAAACCACAACCGCAAATCCACTGTCACTCGAACTTTGGGTTGCTTTTATTGTGTTCGTATCTCATTTCAGTTTTAAAAGGAGCTTTGGTTTAGCTTGAGATTTTTTCTTTTTATTTTTATAACTCATCGATCTGTGAAAATAATTAAAGGCTGTAGAGCTAGAAAGGAATTAATTTTATTTTTAAGGCTGACACACCTTAGCCTTTGGTTTTAGCTGGATTAATAATGGTGGGTTGTCTCTGCTGCAATGGCTCTTTTTTAAAGTTTGATTGCTTGTTCATTACATTATCTAGGTTTTGGAAAGTTTTTATATAGTAAATTTAGCCCTCAGAAATACACTTCACAACCTTGAAACTAAGCCTGAACCCTGCAAGGCACAGACTTATTGCATCAGTGATCAGCTCTTGCAGGTTTTCATTAGGAGGAAGCCAGCACATCCCAAAAAATACAGCATTGAAAACAATGCAGCATTATTTTTAAAACCCATTACTTCTCCCAGGCCATTCTGAATACAGTTCTCAGCCTTTGTTCTCTCCGTAAAGCAGCCCCTTATTTGACCTTTAACTGGGCTCCATCCCCCAGCCCAGCAGCACCTCCATACCCATGCCACAGAACATGCCAGGAGGGGGTTCTGCTGCAGCACTTTTAAGGGTATTTGCAAGTGGCTTCTATTGTCCATAAACTGATGTCCTGGACAATGAGAAACTGCTTGGAGATGGACTTTCCTGCAGCATTTTTCTTAACTTCTATCTTGAGCATCAGGCTCTTCCTATGAATTGGGGGTGGAGTTTCCAGGGGAATTACTGGGCTTGTTGTTTTAAACTCAGTAAAAAAATGAAGACTGAGCAGAGGAGGAAAGAAGTCAGTGGGAATAGCTCTGCCTGCCTTTCCCTAAGGATGGCCATACAGCTGTCTGAGTGAGCCAGAGACAAGTCCTCCTTAGGCCATGATAGATGTCCCTGTGCTCAGGGATACACTGCTGCTGTCAGGCACGGCACCCTTATAGAGGAACAGATCAAAGCAAAGCAGGCAGCACATACATTGTGGGCATGGGAGGAGGAGGAGGAGGAAGGGAGTGGAACTTCCACTGAAAATGGCAACAGCTTCTCCACCCATGACTTAGGAGGTGAGAAAAATGGGAGAAAAATGGCAACAGAAGTCCCTGGGTTAGACTTTGCTGCAGCTCAGCATTCTGGCTGCCCTGCAGAGCACATGGCACAGGTCACCTCACCTCATCCCACACGGAGAGGAGCAGCAGAGCTGGATGGGCACGGCACAGCAGAGCCTGCAGCTGGGTCAGGCAGCTGCACCCCCAGCAAGGCACAGCCGAGGGCTAAATCGTCCTGACACAGCCTTCCAATCAGGATTCCAAACACCAAGCATTACAGGAGACAGTTACAAAATAAATGAAATATAGAAACTAATAGAGAGTGGAATTTCTGCTTAATTTACCCATCATCATTTTTGTTTCTAAAGCAAAACGATTCTGGCACTGAGACGATGGGAAACACAGTGTTTTAATGACACTTACAGCATCCCAGAGGACCATTCAAAGCAACAAAAAGAACTCGTATGTCCTTAAAGACAGCAGATGGTTTCTTCAAGGTGAATAATTTTATTGTTTATTGCCTGCTCTGTGTACTGCAAGGAATGACATTGAAGAAACTCTCAAAGATGTTTTTTCAAAGCGCAAAGAAAACATTTAAGATCCAAATTATCTATACCAGTGACTGTGTCATCTCCAGAGCTTGGAGCTTGAGTTAGACACATCATAGATTTGGGACAGGGAACTTTTAGAGAACATGGCATACAGGTCAGATTTATGTTTCTGCCCATGTCGCTGTCTTTGCAGTGACCTCTGGAATGGCCTTAAAATCTAAACAGATTTTAAGAGTCACTTCTTTAAATGTGACTTTTCTAAAGTCACATTTTCAAAGAGTCAGTTTGGTGTCACTCACTGGAATGCATCTTGGCTGAAGAAGCATTTTAAAAGGCTGAAAGCACCTTAAATGCCAAACATAAGGTGTCTTGTGAGGAGGTTGGTTTCAGTGTGTTTCAGGTCACAATGGCTGAGCTGATGTGTGTGACACTGGCCTCTGTTGGGATGGGCATGATGGGCTCACTCAGGTGGAATGTTCCTTCCCAGCTGTTGGTACCCCAAAATTCAGCCAGGTAAGTCCATCATCTGGTTTAAATGTAAATGGTCTAAGTGGCCACTGAGATTCAGGGAGTGATAAAAAAACCCCAAGGCTTCAGAGAAAATGTCTGAACTGGAATGCTTTTACATGGTGTATGAAAATTCAGCCTATGAGAAAAAAGGTGCTGTTACAAAAGCAGGAAGCTTTTATTGTATGACTTACTCATTCTTTTTAGCAGAATGAAATATCTTTCACAAGCTTTCCTTTTCCAAGACATTTCAAAGCTTCCAGATCTGACCAAAAAGACATCATATAGTGCAATAACACCTGGAAAGTGTCCTAAAATCTCCTGCAAGCTTCTGTTCAAAATTTCATCAGTAGTGAAAGTTTTAATACATTTATATTTGGCCAAACGTTCCACGTCATTTTCAGGGTTGAGTTGTTCTATTTTTATTTATTTTTCTTCTTCATATTCATATTCTCCCTTCAAATCCTGTCCCAACAGATATTTGTCAATTGTATTAACACCAAACAGAAACTCAAGTGTGACCTTTTCCACGGGTAAAAAACTTACTGCTCATTAGTGAGAGGTTTGAGACTTCACCTCCCTGGTGCTCAGTCCAAAGCTGTCTGCTGCCATGGCTCTGACTATTTGTTCTGATTCAGCTGGATTTGACGCCTGTAAAGAAAGCACGTGTTTTGTGAGAAAAAAACCCTACTATTTGAAGGTAGAAAAAAGAAAATATCTGTTTATAACCCTTTTGTTTGGCTTTGGTTTTTTTTGGGTTTTTTGTTTTGTTTTGTTTTGTTTTGTTTTTCTCACCAGTTATTTCTGGAAGGATGGTGAAAAGGTCACAACAGAATAACAGGAGAAAGGTGTCTATAGATCAGATGTGCAAGCTGCTTTCAAAGCAACTTTTTGGGACAAAAAGATAAAACTTAGTCAAAGCAACAATGTTTCTTTTCTTTTCCCGAAAGTCCATGTAAAATTTCGGCCCTTTAGAAGGATTGAGGAGGAGACAGCCCCTTGGACCAGGCAGAGCACTGCTCATCAGCTGTCTGTGACAGCTCCAGGCTCCTCACCTGTACAGCCAGAGCCACGCACTTTGGGAGAGTAAGTGCATTGCTTGTTCCACTTGGAGATTATTGTCTTTAAATTTAGATCTATCTTTTTGTTTTTCCAGCACAGAAAGCTTCTCTTGGAGCCAAAAGCCTGGGGCAATGGCCACGTGCTCAGAGAAATCTGCGAGGTGTCAAATGAAGAAGCAGCAGGAAGGCAGAGAAGATGTGGGCTTGGGGGCTGCTGCTTTCATTCTTATGCAGGAGGACTGGAGTAGGGGATTGACAGCTGGAAATGAGTGAAGCAGAAGCCCCTGATGGTGAAAATTAGTTGGGGAAACACTGTTAAATCCAATAAGCAGACATGTAAAAACCTAAGCTACTAGTGTCTCACCATAAGAGTTATGCGCAAATTAAAAGAGAGGGAACTTCGGTCCCAGAGTCCAGAAACACTGTGAGGAATGGTTGGATTCCCTCCGTGCAGCCTGAGCCAGGATTGCTGGGCTGTTGTGAGAGGGCAAGCTCAGCTCTTCCTTCAGATCAATACTGTCCTGTCCTGGCACTCAGCAGAGTGTGGAATGTATGGCCAAACTGCCAAGACATGATTTATTGCATGGTTGGCTTTTTTAAAATTTTTTCTTAATGTAAATTTCATGGCTTTAGCAGTGAGAAAGAAAATAGCTGGGAACGCTGTTAAGAAATATTAAAATATCAAAGAGAGAGAAAATGTCTATCACATAATAAGAAGCTCTTCAAACTAGGACTTGTAAGATAATTAAGGATAAGAAGATTCTGGTTTGAGTGGCTGACTGGTGTGATTTAACAGGCTGCAGGAAAAGCAGCCATGGAAGATAGTTGAATCCCATTGGATTATAGAGTAATGTTGTTATGGTGCTGTCATCTCCCATCTGTCTCCCAGACTGGGGCTCCCATAGCACAGGGGAAGGAAGGCAGCAGCTTTCCCTCACGGCTCATCTTTCAGATTTAGATGATGGTCCTCAGCAGAGCTGCTAAGCCAGAGCTCCCTTCACCTGAGCACGTGTATTCTGGAAAAGGACATGTCGCCTTTTACCTTCTTGAAACTGGTAAAGCCTTTTTCCTAATTGATTACAACTACTGTAATTTAGTTTCAACACTGTGAATAGAGATTGCATATGATTAGATGAGCAGTTTAAAAGCTTAGAGAGGTGAGTAGTTGAATTTATTAATTGTGCTCACTCATTTATCTTTGTGCTTTATTTATGATACAGTCCCTGAAACCTTAATAAAACTGGATCATAAAAAGAAGCTCATTAATTGAAAAAAAATAAATTGTACATCACACTTTTAATGACTTCAGTTTCTGTGACCCTTCACAAAGGGCTCTTGCTGTCACCCAGGTGTGGAGCAAAGGTTTGGAGCTGTCTGTATATACCTGACCCTCTGAATGCAGCAGATGCATTGCCCTCTCTGATGGATCATCCCAGAGAGGATCACAGGTTTAACTGGATAATTTAAACTGGCAATTTGAATCATCAAATCCATTACTTTTTTTTTTTTAGACAGTTTCTGGTCTCAAAACACTAAAAACCACTAGTCTAAGAAAAAGCATGGTGGTCTGGCTTTAAATCCAAGGCTAAATCTTCGTGTCCTTCCTCTGTGTGTAGGAAAGGGTGAAGTTTTATGCTTAAGTTGTTCCCCTGGAAAAGAGATCACACTGAACTGTAAAGAAAGATTCAGGTTTTAGCCTTGTGTATACGTATTTTTTAAGAAGTGGCAAATTAAAAGTAATGACTTGGCCATTTTGTGTTTGCTTTTTCAGCTGGCCATAATAAATCTTTACACAGAACTGTCGGAAGTATTAAATCACTACAGAGCATCTTGTCCTTGTTCTTCACTGCAGAGACAATAGGACTTTAATAAACAGTATCTTTGATTAGGTTCAGCAGAAAAGCCAAGGATAACTAGGTATTTGTATCTGTCAGGGCTTCAGTAAGAATCCTTGTAATTCACCTTGACTGCAAAAGCTCTTGCAGTCTCAAGAAAGACTTGATAACAGGTTTTGGGTGTTGTATTCAAAGCCTCTTGCTAACTGCTCCAGAGTCTGATTCCCAAAGCTGGTGTACAGATGTTAAACACAGGGTACATCATGTACAGCAAGGCCACCTCCTTTGGAAAAAAAAAAAAAAAAAAGAAGAATTCTCATCTTAAGAACAACACTTGAGCCTGAGCAGGGAATATGATGACGATAAATGCTTTCTGTCATAAATGGAGTCATGTTCCTCAGAAGAACTAACTCATGATAAAAATAGCCAAGGAAAATGAGAGTTGATGGGCTGAACTGGCTTGATTAACAGTAATGATATATAGCCATCAATACAGATCTGCAAAAAAATGCACTCTGACTTGATTTTAAAGTTGCTTAGTATTCTTGTGATATCTGCAAAAGGTTCTAAGACAGACTTAGCACTGCTTTAAACATGTTACTATTTATGTTCCAGGCCTAGTGAAAAGGGATAGAATATGTGGCCAATACTTAAAATGAATTAAATGTCCAAAAGGAAAGTGGGCAAAGTGAGAGCTTTTGTTTCAGAATAATGACTATCCCAATTGGATAATTAATTTCCCTTAGAGCAGCTTGTTATTTTTCAAAGACATTATACTTATGCAGATTTAACTATAGAAACATCATATTGTTGTAATTTCTCCAGTGTGATGCAGCTATAATTACTCACTGCTCAGAGCATGAAAAGGAAATGAAAGATGAGCAGCAAGTTAATTTTTATTTTAAAAACAAAGATAAGTTTTAAAAGAAGAAAAACAGACCATTGTGCATCACACTGGGATTTCATGGAAAGAGGAGCTGCAGTAGTTCCCAGGAGGATGTTGTCATAGGTGAGCCACAGGCTGGAAAGAGTTCGAGGTTATTTACACCAGTGACAGTGAGATGAAAGCAGCACACCCTGAAGTACACGCCTCCAAGTGCAGGAGCTAATGCTCTGTGCTTCTGTCACCTCTTTCTTTGGATTTATCCTTAATCTGGCTGTATGCATTAGTCTTGACAAATCTTCAAGACTAAGGATGCTGTGGTGCCTATGGGGGTGTTTGCCTTAAGGCTGCTGGATCAAATGTGCTCCCAGAACACCCCACTTATGCGCTTCAGACAGCAAACCCATGTGCACAGGCTGCTCTTTGTCTGTCACGCCTCTGCTTTGAGTCTGGGGCTTATGCTCTACCCTTTAAGTAATCCAATAATTTTTCCCAGGCTATGAAAGCCCTTTTCTGCCTCGTTTTTCCTTGCCTTTCCAAGGCCTTATGCAATACACTGCCAGCTCTTCCCAATTATCTGTACTCCTTGAGTTTTCACTGCACAGTCCAAGGCTGCTCCAGAGCCCAGTGTCAGCTGGGTGCTCTCACCAGCTGGCAAGTGACTGAAATACTGGCCAGAAATCTCTCCTAGCTCCAAACAGCCCTGCACAGGTGAGCCTGCCAATGTCACACACCTGTGAGAGGTGGCTTCCCCAGGGAGCTGCTGCACAGGGCTGCTGTTTTGGGATGCAGTGACTAGGTCGAGGATGTGGCTGCAGCATGAAGGCAGCTAATTAAATGGACAAATCCAATAAAAATAGATATGCCACTTTAATATGCAGGTCCTGCTGTTCCCAAAGATAAAAGGACATGAAGAGGTGGCTGTAGCTACCATGATAACAGCAAAAATTCCCCTGGATAACCCGGGGAACAAACAGCACCACTACCGAGTTCTGCTCCAACCTGTGCCGGCCCTGGCTGTGTGGGCAGACTGCAGACAGGCAGCACTTCCCTGGCCATTAGCTGTCCCTCACCTTCCTTTTGTTTTGCCTCCAGCACTGTCTTATTCACCATGAAGGCTGGTTTTGCTCCGGAGGTGCAGAGGGCTCACTGAGCAGTAGGACCGATGCTCCCTCTGCTCGGTCCTGTTGGCCACCACTGCTGATGCTCTCATTTACAAGTGAGAAGGGGCTGGGGCGTTGCAACCCCAGACCTGCAGAGCTCCCGGTCACCCTCTGCCCCAACATCAGCCCTGCCTTCCCCAGCAGGGGCTGCCTGGGGAGGGGAGATGGCAGCTGTGGGGTTTATGGTAGGATTCAATACAGAGAAGAAAAAAAATCCCAGCAGCTGAGCTTTGCCATTTAAGGTTACTGCACGCAGCAAGCAATAAAAAAATAAAGCAAGAAGCAGCAACTGCACCCAAAAATGAAGATTTTCAAACCAAAGGGATTAAATGCTGCCCCATAATCACGTTTTGGTTTTCTAAAACTCTAGCCCAAACTGTACTGAGCAGGAGTTCCTAAGGAAAAGAGCAAAAATGTTATCCTGATGGCAAATCTGGGGATGTAGCAGCAAGGAGCAGAGCTCTGTAAATGTGCCAAAGCAACACGGGCTGCAAACACATGGCCTGCTCCTGGTTTCTGAATTCCTTATTTATTTATTTATTTGCAAATTAATGTCATTTCTGTAAATGACCCTTTGTTATTGTACAGTGAAGCACAGACTCACCAGGCAGCCGTCTCGGTGTCATGCAGACCTGGCAGTGCAGCTGGTACTCCAGATGCACTGGCGCTGGTCGTGGTCACTTGGATGTTTGTGAGCCAAGAATAGCCCCAGCACTCATCAGCAAGCTCTCAGGGAACCAAAGGCTGCTATGCCCTGTCAGCTAATCAAAATGAACCCTCAGACACAATCTAAATAAATAAGTAAGCAAGCACTTTGAAAAGGAAGCAGAGTGCAGAGGTTGCCTGTGGGCAAGGATGATGCTACAGTGTGTGAACGCTGACTCATGGGCATGATGGCACAAATAAAAGGTCTATCTTTGCTCCGCCTTCCAAGTCAGCTCGGACTTTGTCTTTCCAGCTACAGGGTTAGTTAACAGCATCAGGATCTATGAGCAAAGCCCCACTGGGGAGAACCAGGAGGTCATTTTGACTTTGGGCTGCAGCCACAGTCCTGCTCCAGCAGAGCCTGCACGTTTTGAGTGGGGTGAATGATGGGGGGATCAGAGGTACATTGCTGGTACCACGGGGCTTCACTGGTCCTCTGAAATGACAGGCACAGTCTGTACTTATTCCTGGCTCCCGGACAGACACCAACACTTCTGGCTGCATCCTTTGGGGGTGGGACCTGCCCCTGCAGCATCCACACTGCTGTCAGAGTCACCTTCATCACAGCCCTGGTCTGTCCCACGCTTTGGCCAAGAGCTGTGCCAGGACAAGCCCCCAACTCAGTGAACACTGAAGGATTTATTTGACTTTACATGGCCAAAGCCTCCTGTGGGTCCAGAGCTGTGGAGAGGGTGGGATAGGGCAGAGCTGATACACCAGCCAGGTACATCTGGGGCTACTGATGGCCTCACCCCTCAGGTCTTCTCACTGCTTCTGGTGTGGCATAAGCATAAAATAAAGCTACACTGGAGTTTTTAAATCCAATTAATATAAGTGGCCAATAAACAAGTAAATGCCCAAGCAGTTTGTATAAACCCTTCCCAACCTTTCTGCACCACCATGAGTGAGCCATGAATCAGCAGCACAGTCACACATATGAACTCTGGGGTCAAGTCACCCATCCCAGTGCTCCCAGGCTCCAGCTGCACCCCTCAGCCCCTGACAGACAGACAGACAGACAGACAGACAGAGCTGGCTCACATTGCCGTGTGACACCCCCACAACTCAGGCGTGCTCCTGGTCTGCTGCTGCTGGTGTCAGGGAGTGCAGTAAAAGCTCATTTATGGTTCTCAAAATGAAGTACCTGAATTCACTTTGTTGTCACAGCAACGTCACCAAATACATCAGGAGGGTAAAAAAAAAACAACGAAAATGAACAAACAAACGAAAGGCAAAACAACACAGACTCTTTCCTCCAAATAGTTTGGAGAAACCTGTTCAGATAGAGTACGATGCCAAGTGCTCACGTTTACAGCACCTGAATCAAGTGCAGGGCTTGAAATCGAGCACATCCACAGCAGAGACAGAAATTAAATGGCAAATTGAATGCCATGATTCAATTCTCACCTAACAAGGGCTGTAACAAAGGCAGGAAAGGAATTCCTTGACTCAGTTGTCATGACAATACTCTTGAAAAATACCTGCCATAGGATGAACCCTCACTGCCTCTGTGTGACAGCAGTGCACATTTCTGCTCCTCTCCCCCTTTAATGCAGCACTTTCTTCCAGATCAATTCCAGGATGGAACAATTACACTCAGCTGCTCGATGAGGAGACAGCAGATACCAACGGTGCAGTTTATAATGCAGTTGCTATAATTAGTTTTTGAAATGAGCACTGCATGGGGAACTCCTCGAGCCATATCATTATACATAAAATGGGCTAATTGCGACGTGGTCGTATTGTATTTCTTTTTTATTCACATTTTTCATTGCTAATATGCCTGTTAAATAGTGACAAGTACAAATGTTCATAGCAGAAAAATTAAATGCAAATGCTATTGCCATGCTGAACAAAAGGAAGAAAAAAACCCAACAAAAACCACAACAAAAAACTCAACCTGCTGTGTATTTTTTTCATGTTACCACTACTTCTATGCTGGTTTTTAGAATTACACTATTAGGATGAAACGGCAACATGTTCCTTTAAAAATGAACTTTGATTAGAGTAAAACAACAGTTTTGGCCTTATTCTAATTATATATACATATATCTCTCTCATTAAAATATACCTGTATCTATATAAACATCACCTATATATTATTATGCATACATATTGTGTTTTCATTGATTTTATATATATACAATAAAGGGAAAGAGGGAGGAAAAAGAAACTGGGTGACCCAACTGCTCAGTGTCAACTTAATTTTAAGAGAAATTTAAGAGCTAACTAGGCAGCAAGGGAAAAAAATACACACTTTCATCCATGAGTTAATATATTTCCCCTCATTGACTCTGTAGCAAATACATTACTAGTATCTCTTCCAAATTACTTATAAACTTCACCAGTGGGTGATTTAGCTATTACTGGTATGTTTATTTCTGAAAACAAATAGAGGAAGGGAAAGAGAGGAAAACAGTAAGGTAGGAGCACGAGAAAGGGCCCTGTGGGGTGATGGAGAGCCCATGAAAGAACAGGAATGAGGACTCTCCAAGAGCAGAGCATGGCCCAAAATGTGTAGCAGGTGCATTTTCTCCTTGGATCAGCATTTCAAGGGCAAAATGATGCAGAAAGCCTCACTGAGTTCAGCTGGAAGTGCAACTGGAGTTAATCTGAGGCAAAGCAGCAGCTTTAACATACAGATCCCCACATTATGCTCAAAACAGTGCATTACCCTTTGCAAGAGATGCCCTTGCCCCTTCCCTCTGCTTTTATGAGCCCGTTTACACCCACCCAGAAGTCACCTTCCCTGCTGTCAACTAGCCAGGCCAGCAGCAAAAAAATTGCTTTCGAGTAGAGGTGCTGCATTTGAATCCTCACTTGACCCCCACAGACCAGAGTGCCCCCAGAGCAGCCCCTGCTGATGAACTCACCCCCTCTGCCTGCTCGGCAGGGAGCAGCCCACGAGCACTTCTGCACACATCTTTCCCAACCCAGCACAGCTCAGATTAGGGATGGGAGCTAGAAAACCCATATTCCCTCTTTCCTGAGGTCATCTGTGCAAGTAGGGGGTGACTTGGTTGTTAAAATCCTTAACACCAGAGCAAACAGTGCCTCCTCCTCCTCTGCTTGCACGGGAACAGCCCGCTCAGCCATGAGGCAGCAAGAGAGGAGCAACATCAACTACCCCTGATCTGCACCGAGGTGCAAGAAGAAGCAAGGGCTCATCAGTGCCTGCATTGCCCTTGCCTACCCTCATGTCTTTTTCTGTAAAAGTTGGCATAATCGTAATTATTAATTGCTGGGAAAGGCATTAACTCTCTCAGCACATCAATGCAAAGTGTCACTGCACACAGCGAATGTCTGGGTTACAGATGCAGGTACATGGAAGACTTTTGAACCAAAAGCAGACGAATTTCTGTTTGCACTGGACTAGATTGAAGCAACTCTTGGACAAAACAAACAATATATGCAAGCAGCAGGATGCCACGCTTTTTCTATCTTGAAATCTGGAGAGCCACTTAATTCCTGCTTAAGCCAGACCCACTCCCTGACAGAGTATCATCAGTGTGCTTTGGAGATAAGAGGAGATAGTACTTCAGCTGAACCAAATGTCTTCTACACTGCAAGCTGAAAGTTCAAAATAAAAATTAAACTGAGACCTAAACAAAAATTCTAAAAAAAAAAAATAATCTTGCTCTTATCTCAGATGAGCTGAAACAACCGAGAGGAAAAACGATACCACGCAGTAGCAGTGTCAGGCACTGTGAGGATGTTCTCGTGGTTTGACAACTCTCCCCAGGTTTCTTTCCTTCCTATAAATGAGACGGCAAGAACAGAAACCTGAGAGCAAAGTCTTTGCTTCAAATGCAACCAGAACAGGGATACTGTAGGAAAGTTTTCCAGAGATACGGGAAGAAAAACCCACCAGGTTACAACAGATGATAATTTTAATTTTTTTTTCTCCAAGAAACCTCTGGTTCGACTAACCACAAATGACAAGACATGGGATACTGATCTGCTGCTCCTCAAGGTCTATTTACCATGCTGTGGTCCACCTGGGATGGGCAGGAGCTGCTGCTCAGAGGGAGTCTGAGTTGCTGCAGTTACCAGGCACTCACTTGGAGCATAAGCAGAAGACTCTCAGAAAAACCCTTGCATTAAATGGTCTGTTACTGTTTCAGCTGGAAGGCAGTCCCAGCATATGGTCAGGGAAGCTCCCCATCAAAATCCCTGCAGAGACACCTGAAAGAGGGACCAAGGCAAGAAACAGCCTGGCTGGGGACAACGTGCTGCTGCAGCTCCAGCATGACCCAGCTGGCAGCCCTGCAGGCTTCAAAACTCCCCCAGAGACACGTGGGATCAGGTGGGACAGCCGGCACACGCGCCATCACTTCAACATTGGCAAGTCCATTTCCAAGGTCACCAGCACTGTGTTCAGAGGGTGCATGGGCTGGTCCAGGACAGTACTCTTTATATTAAAAGGAAACAATTCATTAAATGTGCCTCTTGATGTCCTCCAGACTTTGCTGGTGATCTGAGGTGATCCAAGCCCAGCTCTGCCAGATCAGGAAACTAGTCATCGGAGTGGCGCAATGTGACCTACAAGTGGTTGTCAGGGATAGCAGGTACCTGCAACCCTGCAATTTTCTGGCCATCAAATAGATGTGGATGGCTTGGCAGATCCAAAATTACAGTGCAAGTAGGAACTGAAAGTTTTACAGGGGAAATTATTATTGTCAGGGTTTTATGGAGAAAATAACCCTGTAGAATGTATTTTAAGATAGTAGTTTAGACAGGATCATGATAACATCGTAAACCATAAGAGGAAAACTTGAGGCATTTAAAAACATCACAGGAAAAATGAGAGTGAATTAGTGCTGCCTCTTCTTTCCTTGTTATTTGATGTCTTAAATGATATGTGTGTGCCTGTGTGTGCATTTGTAAATATATTTCTTTTTTTCTCTTTAGATAGATTTTACAAAATGGAACAACTCACAGTGTTGCTGTATTAAAGAGAAAAATAAAAACCTAAGAGTATTTATAAACACCAGCCAGAGAGAACAGGTAAGTAACCACTTCCCTCCAGAAGATGAAGAATGGTATCACACAGCTGCCCATCCATCTGACTGCAGTCACCAGAGCCAGCAAACTCCCTTTGGAAACCTCCCACCCCTCCCTGACTGTGCTTCAGAAGCCACCAGAGCCCTGCCAGAGCAGGGACATGCCCTGAAATGTAAGTTTGGTTTGTTGTGAGTCCTTCTGAGTTTTCCATGCACCAGAGCTGCACCAGTGGTGCCTCCAGAGTGAGGGGCAGGTAATGGGTGTGAGCTCAGGGTGTGCACTGAAGTCAGGATACACCAACGTGGTGGCTTCTGCTGCCTCTGTGGAGCAACCCAACTGCTCGGGGGTAAATGCAGGAAGAGCCCAAAGCTCACCTTCGATAGCACTGCCCTGTGCCATCCCACATAGGCATGGCCCTGCCCATGGAGCAGCGTTCCTAGAAAGTGGGAGATGCAGAACCAGAGCTGTGAGATGTTCATTTTGCATTTCAGCATGGAGGCAGCCATGTGCCCCACTGAGTCAACACAGGTTACACTCCACATGTCTTCCATTTATCATAACTGAATGTCATAAACAAATGTCTCCCAGAAAGGAACTAAATGTCAGCATTTCCTGAGCATCAATACCCAGACACTCATGCTGTTTCAAGGATTTCTAAGGAAAGCAAAAGATCTAACTGCACAGAGAAAGGCAGCGGGATGGGAATCAGCTCATCTTTCTGAGGTGGGAGGCTGGAAGGTGGTAGAACAGCTTATTTTGGGAGCTGTTAGCTGAGCTCTCAGCTCTGCCTACTGGCATATCACTAAAAGCTTGTGTCTGATAGAGGAAGACAGGAATTAAAGGCTAAAACATATTTAAGCAACTTTCTAGGAATGATTTTCTCTCGTTTTCAAAAATATAATCAGGATCCATCCTGTTTTGAGACTCTAGTTTTCACTGCAAATCACCAACCAAGTGGGAAGCTGATGAAGTGCCTGATTGACACAGAGAGGCACAAAGTGATTTCACCCTTCACAGAACTCTTGCAACTTTCTCCCAGAATTCAGCTTTGAAACTTCTGGAAGTTTCAAATTACAAAATCCTGCTTGCAATCACAGGATATTAGGACAAGGCAGAGCTGGACATCTTCCAAGGGTGTGAAGAGCTGTCCTCCATGGATGAGTTGGCTGTGCAGAATGCTCTGCCTGCATCCCATTGCAGCAGGCTGTGGCAGAGCAAGTGTCTGTATCAGAGTGTGGGCAGCTGGAGCTGCAGGGCACAAGGTGCTGGCCTGGGAGGGTGAAGCTGGAAAGGCTGCAAAACCCCCAAATCCAATTCACCATCATCCTCCTCTGCCTCTTGGTGAACCTACAGCTCATGGGCTCTGTAAAGCACTGAACAGCTTCCAGCCTCACAAGCAAACCCCACTGACACGTTGTGGGTTGTGTCACATGTAAACAAACACAGCACAGCTGACTGCAGGCACAGTCTGAGAGCAGGCATTTCTGTGTGTAAGGGGAAAACAGTTTCTCCCCAGTGAATCAGCCTGGATGTTGATTTCGGTGGGACAATGCTGTTTTCTATCATTTAAAGATCTGTTCAGAGTATTTAGAAAGTGGGTCTCTGTTAAAGCAGCTCCCAGGTTATCTTCATATCATTACACCCCCTTCCTGGGAAATGATCACCCAGGAGCATGAGTGATTTCAATGGCTACATCACTTCAGACAAAACCTCACCATCTGCTCTACCCTCTAATTACAAATGCAGAAAACATAATTCACAATCAAATCACATATAAAAGGAAAGAAAATGAGCAATTAAAATGCACATTCTGCCAGGCAAATCAACCTTCCCTTCCCAGCCACGTTGTACCCACTACTGCTCTGGCCTGTTACAGGCAGGGTCAGGATTAGTCCTGGACCACTGGAGACCCTGGTCCTGCTGGTTTCTCTGACAGCTGCCTTCCAGGCTTCATCTTCTCGTCTACTGGGAACTCTCTGCAGCTCTAGCCTGCTGCTGTGCTTACCGGTGTCTAGCTAACCCTCAGGATCATTTTTTTCTGAGGGAGAAATTTAACCTTTCCAATGTACAGACATATCTTTGTTATTTCCCACTCCCTGCCTCTCTTCTGGAGTCCTCCTGGCTCACGAGTCAACACAAACTTGAGGGCTTGAGGGGAGTAAGCAGGGATTGATGGTGGTGTGTCTGCCAGCAAACACCCCAGGCTGAATTCATCTCTGGTGCAGCGTGGCTGCACTTAGTGAAGTTATTATCCCCTCCAGAATATGCATGCTGAAATGTACATTAACATTCAGGCATCATTTATATTCTTTAAGTAATTCAAGCCCAGAGAGGCAATTTCTTGCATGTTCAAAATTCAGTCTCCTTCTCTAACACCAGCCACTTTGGAAGGGCTGAAATGCAGATCTGAGGCTGGAGAGAAGGGGGTCCTTTGAGAGGGATGTTCCACTGGGGAGAAGGATTTGACCACTACACCTTACCCTCGTGTACCTGACCCACGAGACTGGATGACTGACAGCTCTGTCCATCAGTTTGTCCATCACTGATGCAGAGGCTTTTTGGAGCTGCACATCAGGTCTATCCCTGAGGATCAGGGTCAGGACCCTGCAGCAGTGGAGAGCAGGGGGAACAAAATTCTGCTCTATTGATGTCGCTCAAGGAATTCAAAGCTCTGCATCTGATGTGTCTACAGAGCCCTTTCCTGTGGCACATCTTCCCACTCCTGGCTTGAGTGAAGAAAAAACCCTGTGTGAGCCAGAACTGCAGTGTGATCCTCCCTTCTGTGCCTGCCCAAAGCCCTTGCAAGGCTCGCACCCTCTTTTTGGCAATGCTCTAATTTCCATGTTGGACCTGAACATACAGGGCTGGTCTCTGGTGTACAGCTGCCATGGAATGGGAAAGGCATAGGACTTAGCATGCTAGACACACAACCAGCACTGCCAGCCCTGCTGAGAACCCCACCAGCTGCTGTGGCACTTTGCCATTGCAGGGGCTTCATCTTGTCAAGCAAAACTCCAGCAATAGGAGGGCTACCATGGACCTGAGGAGGGTTCCTGGTTGGATCAGATTGCTAAATAATCTCTACTTTTCCTTTTAAAAGCCTGCTCCATGAACCTTCCCCCACTCCTGCCTTCAGAGCTGCCCCAAGAGATGTTCAGTGGTACAGAGAGCACGAGGCTCTGATATTATTTCGGAAATATTTCGGGACTTCACAATAGTTCCAACAATATCTTGCAGTGAAGTGGCAGATGGGATTCTGGACTAATCAATACACTAACAGAGCCAAGTGCCGGATCACTGATCTGAACCAAAAGAGTAAACAGTAAATCCAAGGAACACAAGAATAATATCAGTTCTGTAAAGCCAGATCTGTAACTTGTTCAGTGAGAAATTCAGTTCCCAGGTTTGCAAGTCTATACTGTGAGCTCAGCAGATGAAAGGAGAAAGCATCTCTCCTCCTGCATCAGATGCTGTGCCCAAGGATGACCCACAGCCTGGATTGCTGCTGTGGGGAGTCAGACTGCAGCTCTTGGGTAAGGCTGAGCACAGGCAGCCTGAGCTGAGTCCAGAGCCTGGGCAGCTCCCAGTTCCCAATGCTGTGATGCTGTGTTCACCTCCACTGGCCTGAAACTGCTCCTGATGAACTAAAACTGTACGATGTAGCACGAGGAGTGATGGATGAAAGCAGCAACCCAAGGGCCCTGCAGCTGGCCAGTGCATCGCTCCAAAGGCAGCTCCATGGAGCCGTATTTCCCCTCAGACCTCCCTGGCAATTAGCAAAAGGGTCTGAGATGACTCACAACTCTCTCTCAAGTGCCCTCAGAGCCATGACAAGGCCTCAACCAAAAGCCAAGGGTCACATCATGATGCCTGGCAAATGGGAATCGGTGGCCAGGAGTCTGATTAGGCCATTAGGCAGCTTGCCAGTAAGGGACAAGTGACCAGCTGTCTGGCTGTAAAACCTGGGATATGCAGCTCTGTGTGTGGAGGATGGAGCAAAGGGGAGGTCAGCAGCCTTGGATTAGGCTCTGGCAGTCCTGGCCACTCCATGCCCATGCCTCTCTCTCCTTTACAGCTACACTTTGAAATCAGGATTGCAGGCATCTTGTGCTGAATCAAGACAACCACAATGTTCTTTACAGGGGAAAGGAATCTGTCTTTCCCATTTTCTTAACAGCCCCTGTGCTGAGTCAATACGTATCACCTATTATCACCAAAAAAAAGCCTTTTTTTCCCCCACTATTTGGAGATTTTAAATGCCAAACAGAAGATATGCAACAGGTTAAAAATTCAAATTATTTTTTTCTAAGCGCCTAACTGCATTTGAACTGTAGTTATGGTTATTATACCTAAACAGACATAAAGCTATAATGTGGATCAACACATTTTATCACAGGCATTCACTGAATACCAAGTCCATGCAGCTTAGCTATTACCTTTCTACCGCCCTGAAAGATTTACCATAGTTTCAGATTAATCCAGAAATTTATTATGTAGTTATTTTAATCTCACTTTATTTCATCACTGCTTGGAGTCCTATTACCAAAGTAAGATCCTGTTAAGATATAGCAATGATGAATAGTGTTAGAACCAGCTAAAACAGAATCCAAATCTAGTTTGCTATATATGCAGTAAAAAAGCATCAATAGAGCCTTCATGAAGCATTATAGAGGGATTACTGGATGGGTGGGAGGAGTGCTTAGTTGGATGCCCCCCTCTCCCCGTTATTTATCTGTACGAGCATCTCTAGCCCATCATCAGATTGAAAGACAGAAGAGACCGTGAGACAACCTTCTCTGAGCTCATGACTGAATACTGGGCACTAACCTGATTTTTACTTACTCTTTGCTGAGGTAAAGCACTTGTTCAGGCAAGACAAACTTACCCCGGAATCCCACTCATCTCATCTTCTCCATAACAGTGAAGTAAGGCTGGGGCTCTTTGACTGCCAATCACCATGAGAACATGACTTTCACAAGACATCAGACTGACAGCGTGGGAGACCAACCATAAACCCCAGCTCAGAGCTGATGGTGCCAGCAGGGTCCCAGCACACCAGAACCAGCAGCTCCGGGGACAGAAGAGCCAGCCAGGTGCATCCTCTCTCCAGTGAGCAGAACCTCTCTGGCAGGTTTCCTGCATGATTGTGCCTAGTCCTTCGTATTGCCATAAAGCTTTTGGAGATGGAATTGTTGCTTAGGTTGAAGGGAGGTCTGAGTGCAGCTTGGCACTTGGGGCTGCAGTCTTTGCCCTGCTGAGGTGTTGTTCATTCTCTGGTGCGTGCTTTGCACCCTGGATCCTCAGCGAGGAATTCAAGGGAGTGTTACATAGAATCAAATGCTCTAATGCACAAATGTACACATCATCTACCAAGACTTTTAAAATACGTATCTAAATGTTATCCCAAATCAGAATATTTTTCTAAATTGGAACTGAAAATCTTCAGGACGTGGTGAAAAACATGAGGATGAAACGCCACACGTGGCAACTTTGGGAAGAGCCGGGGGAAGGCTGTTCTCGCAGCAGAGCAGGGCAGCATCAGCCAGCCTTCAGTGCCGGGGGCTCAGACACCGCAGCTGGTGACACACGGGTCACCGGGACTGAAGGTGCGTTGGAGTGCCCCTGATCACAGCCTGGCAGAGCCGCGCTGGGAGGGAAGATTGGGACCGTTCACTTAAAGTGCGATCACCTCCTGTCCCTCTCCGCAGCACCTACTGCCACATCCGTGACCCGGACACGGCGAGGGGGGACGCTGACCCAGGACACGCCGATGCACCTCCCTGCAATCCCCCCGCTCCCCACCACAGCGGGGTGCTCTGTGATTTCTCTTCCCCACCCCTCCGTTTTTCATCATCCTAGGCCCTGCAAAGCCACCACCCCATGGCACTACGGGGTGGGGCAGTTCCTTGGGCAGGGACAGCACAGGTCCCACTGACCTGCAGGGCGCTTTGGTTTGCTGCTGGATTCGCTCTCCTACATTACCCATCCTCGAGGTCACACATCCTGGTCGGCGATGCTGCTGCCCGGGGGGCACCTGCATTCCCAGGGAAGCTGCAGGAAGAGGTCGATTGAGATGAACTATAGGGAAGCGGCCGCCGGCACTGGCAGCAGAGCCCCGCGGAGCCGAGCGGAGCCGCGGCAGCACAGCGGGCACAGCCGCCCGGTCTACACCGTCCTCTAGTGGCCACCAGCCCCGGCTCACTGGCCCCGGGGCAGACCCCTGCCTTCATCACACTGTCCCCTCTTCTCCCCGTTCAGGTAAGCCTGGGACTGTCATCCTTGCAAGAACCACCACTGCAGCTGCCACAGTAATCCCCAAGGCTGTCTCCCACGTGGCATCTGCAGTTCTTGGCCACCAAGCCTCTGTTTCCAATGCCATGGCATGTGGTATCTCCCATCTCCATCTGAGATCACTAAAATGTAAATCCTCACTCTCCCAGTCTGTAGGAAACTGGCATGGGCAAAAGGACGTGATGATTCATTCGCTTTGTGTCTTGGATCCCAACACTCTTTCCCCAAAAGCAGCCCAAGAACATACCTTGCCGCCCACCTAAATATTTGATAAAAGTTAAACACAGCTACCTGCGATTGATGCTTCTCACTTGCACTCAAGCTGCAATCCAGATGACTTGTGGCATTATTGAAGCATCAATTATCTTTAGCACAAGCACAGCTCCATTAGCAGGCCTGCAGTCTGCTCCTTTTGATAAGGTTCACTCTGTGTGTTTATCAACAAAATGAGGATAAACAGCAGGACATAAGAGTCTGCAGTTCTTAACTCTGTTAGGACAGAGCTGATGCTCACATCTCTGTGTGCATCATCAGCCAGAGCATCTCATCTGCTGGGGCTATTTCTCTGCAAGAGGAAGGCTGGCACTGCAGACCCTGAGGCTGGCAGATAACCCCCTCCTATAAAATACAGGGTGAGCTCCCTGTGTACTTATGCCTGACAGAGGAGGCGTAAGTACCCGAGGAGAGTGGTCAGAGAGCTCAGGCTTATTGCTGGGCAGGCAATGTCATCAAACAGCTCAAATTCTCCTCCTCTCATGCATACAGGATGGTGGCTTGGAAGATTACAAGAGGCCAAGATAGCTCTCTAAAGTGGGCCACACACTAGTTCACTGCATGAGCTCTGAAGAGAAGCTTCCCTCTGTTTTTATCCCTTTTGGCTTCCTCCATATATTCCAGAACTCTCTTTTTAGAGATGCAAGCATGGCCCAGGAACAGGGCAAAGAAAGTGCAGGAAAGCAATTGTTTTTATTAACAGGTCTCAAACTTCCTCCATAAACTACACAAAGATAGTCTTGGCTTATTAATAACAGTAAATCTCCAAGTCCAATAGGCTTCAGTTAATGAATATTGATTATGATAGTGCTGGAAAAGGCTGGTGTCAGTCGAACTGAGATCTTGTAGCCCTCTTTGCCTGAACAGCACTGTAAATTAACTGAGTGCTTGTTTGTTTTTCAAAATTAGGTAGTAGAAAACACAGGGGTTATGGCTGCACCGTAGCTTTCACTGGCTCAGGGCTGTGAAACCACCTTGATGCTAATAGCAGCTGGTTGGCAGAGCTAAGCACTTTTTACTGGTCATTTAAGCACCTGGGAGCCTGTGGACCCTTTGAAGCCAAGACAGGATTTACCAACTCAGTGTCCAGCTTCTCTACAAGGACAGGAGTTACATGCAATCCAGAGGAGCAGGGATGGATTCCCAGGGGGCTAAAACAACCCTCAGGGCATGTGTGTCAGGGAGCCCCTAATACCCCTTGAGATACCTGACTGTATGGTGTGAAAAGTGAGTTACTTTACATTCACAAGCCTGATTTTTTGGAGAACCACTGCCAACCTGCAGCCAAGAGTACTTAAGTCCCACTGTGCTGGAAGAGGACGGGCACTGAGCAGAGATCCTGTGAGGCAAGCCTTCCTCAGGCCTCTACTGGTGTTTGCACTTCCCATCCATTTACAGATGTAAATTTACACTTCCCTCTATCACCCAGTGAGTATCTTAAAAGTAACAATCCAAGCTGATTAACACAAACACCATGGTCACCTCCCACCTTTGACTCCCCAGATAAATCTCATCATGCTCTTGATGAGCTGCTCTATCTTTTACAACCAGTCTGGGATGACTTTGAATGACCTTTAAATGAATGGAAGCTCAAGAAAATAAACCAAGGGGAGTCCACTGCAACACAGACCTTCACTACCCTCTGGTGGGGCACAGAGGCAGTGATGGGTGGGGAAGCTGGGGGGCTATGCCAATGTTTTCATAAAATTATCTTTTATGCTCACTGAAATAACTCAAAACAACAAAAGCCCCCAGAACGATCCTCTCCCTCCTCACCACATCTGATAAAAATCAAATAATAACAGGAGTGACTTATGCGCTCTATCTGGCCTTCCAGTTAACACACCCCATGATTAAAGCATCTATAATCTACAGTCTGAGGAGACCTGTAGAGCAGGAGCAGCAGCAGGTGTGTAGCCTGATAAGGGCTGTTCACTCTGTGCAGATGAAACTTTTAATATTTATAACTGATTTTTTTTTCCCTGATGCTTCCTATTGAGGGGAAAGGGGTGAAAGTTTAAAGATAAAAGCTTGATGAAAGACCAGGTGGGATGCTTTTCCAAGGACAGGCAGGGACTTAAAGCTAGCTCTACCAAAGAGCTGGTTTAAGAATGCTGCTCAGGCAAGTGCAGCATCAGAGGTGGAGGATGAAGTCTCTGGAAGACCTTCAAGGCTTGTCTGAAGTGCACCCAGGCTTTAAGCTGTAAGCTCCTCTGAGCTGTCTGTGGTTTGCTTGTCTGCACCCAGCACAGTGGGACCATGCTGGGACTGCCAGGCATCACCACACAATTAAGTCGCTCCAGGTCGGCTGCACATACTGCAAGTGAAGTGCTAATATCATTTCCAGCTCAGCACTGGAATATGCTGAGAGATCTGAAAACCCAGTGTCAGCCCAGCCCTCTGTGTTGACACCAGCAGGGGCTGCCATGGGCAGCACAGGGAGCACTGGGAGTGCACTCTGACAACACAAACTGCATCCTGCTCCAGTCAAGTCACCAGTAACTGCAGCATGCTGCTTAGGATCCATGGCTGGTGAAACACTGAAGATGCTGGTGCATTCAGTGTTCCTCCTGGGAAAACACCCATTTCCAGTGGCATCCCTTCTCCAGGTGTATGGGTAATATTTTAGTCTGTGGTCATTTGGTCTCAGATACAAGGCTCTGCTCATGGGACAGCAGAAGGGCACTTCAGAAGACAAAAGCTGCTGCTTTCCAATATTCCCAACCAACTGTCCTACATGTAGGGTATCCCCTTTTGGAGCCAGGAGACGCCAGGATGCCAGACAGACACAGAGCTCACTCAGCTCTGTGGATGCCTTGCTTACAGACTCTGCTTTATCTCTGCCCAGATGTAAGAACCCAAATTCCTCATTTTCAGCACCCTGAGACCCAGACTTCCCCCATGCCCAAATGGTATAATATTTGTGCATTCAAAATAAACCCAACACTCCTAAGTGTCAATATTATGCATGATAATGCCCCCTGGTAATTACAGACAGATATACCTGGGTTAATCTGAGTAAAATAAAAATATGCAGAGAAAGGTACTTAATACAGATATCCATTCATTTAAATATATTCATTCATTTCATCTGAAAGAAGATACACTGACATACTTCTTTCAAAGTGAGCCATATGGTCCTCACCACTACAGCAGAGCCCTTCAAAATATTTACCAAACATATACATACAACACATCATGACATAGGGAGATACATTTTTGAGCTGGAATACAAGGCTAGGGTGAACCTGAACTGAGCGAGGTCTCTTGAGCTTTCTGAAAGTTACATCTCAACCATTCTGCCTTCCTACCTCAGGCATCAGAAGTCAAAGAAAAAAGGGAAGCAGCCTGGCCAGGGAGGAGGCAAGATTGCCTTTTCACCAGAGAACAATGAGTGAGGCGTCTAAAAAAAGAAAAAAAAAAAAAAAAAAAAAAAAGAAGAGAAAAAAATTAANAAAAAAGCACCCAAGCACCTCAACTGAATTCAAAACCATCAACAAAAAAAAGGATAGAGCCCTACAGTCCAAGGACCTATCTACTGTTTGGAAAGCAAGAAGAAAGCTGGATGAAGAAAATGTAACACTTTGGTGTCTCCAAGACAGTTGGAGTTTTCCTTGACTTTTCTTCCAGAAATTGGATTTCTTGGTCTCCACTTTCTTGACTGCAATTCAGATCCCCACAAAATACAATTTCAAGTTATGCGAGCAGAGTTTAAATCTAAAGACGTAAAATGAAGTTGTTGAAAATGAGTTTAAAAAAAGTCCCGAGGTTGTTAATAAGGAGTTTATCTCAAACTTAAAACCCTGGTGGGGTGAAACCCTATCAGATGCAATTTGTTCATGAATTCAGGAAGTATATGAAAATCCAGATTAACAAAAAGCACCTAGTATCAGTGGACTAGTTAAAACTTCATTAGCATCTGGATACACATTGGCCAGAGTTCCTACAACACATGCAGGCTGCAAGCAAAACCCCACCAAGCTGCTTATCGTTCTGAAGCAAAACCCAAGGATTTGCCTCCCACTGCACATCAGCTGGCCTCCCTGGCTGCAGCAGTCACCAGGATTATGCTCATTGCCAAAACTCATGAGCATTTGGAATTAGTCAATCATAGAGCATGAGATGGATTTACACGAAGGAACACCAGGACCACTTCACAGATGGAATTACTGAGCATCATCTGAGAGGTTTGACAAAACAGAGCTTTCAGTGCCTTGAACGTGGGAGTACAAAGACAAGTGCAAGGAAGCTAAACACCCCTCTGAAGACATGAGCTTAAAAATGCATATAAAAATATAATTAGAATATCATCAGGTGTTTGCACCTATGTACTGAAGTCACTTGCTACAAACAGGTTGTCAGCTCTAGTATAAAAGTAATACATCTGCAAAATAAGAACAGTCAGATTGCAATTCCTCTCAGTCCCACCAAAGAGCAGTGTCCCACCAAGCAGTCTGTCCATGCAGCCACCAGTCACAGCCAGCACCAGCAGCTCTGGGGGAAGAGCTGGAACCCCAGCCATGAACAAGTCCAGAAAAACCTGCTCCCAGGAAAAAACCCTCCCAGATACCAAGTGGCAGCAGTATGCAGGCACAGGAAATGCAGGGAAGTCCATCCAGAGGTAGTGGCAAAGGTGTCTGAGGAAGGCTGCACCTCTGCCAAGCAGTCCAGCTCTCACCACACAGAAGGACTGCAGAGCATATGTGAGCTGTCCCTAAGATCAGTCCATTGCACAGATGTGTTTACAAGAGATGGCATCAATCTAAACTGAAGTGCTCTGCAAAAATATCATTTTTCTTCCCAAACAAACCTCGGATTTGCTCAAACTCCAGGGGCACATCAGTAGCCTTTTTCTTTACTTCTTTATCAAAAAGCTACAAAATCAAAAATAGAAAATATTGTCAAAACTCAGTACAAGCTCTGATACTGTGATACCACTGCTCACTCTAACCTCTTAGAACATCCAGCAAATAAACCTTTTAAAAGAAGACAGCCTTGTCACCAGTGCTGCTCATGCTCTGTTATTTAACAGATACTTTTCCTGTTTCTCCCTGGCTCTGGCTAACCAAAAGCCAGTTCAGCTCCCTCCCCAGCAGCAAGGCAGATAAATAGGGCATGGCTACAGCATTCAGAGTCACCTTTCCTCTGGTTTCAGTCATTCACAGGGGCACAGCAACATTACCTCATAACCTGAGAGCTCCAGGAGCCCTGATATGTCATCTTCCATTTCAGACAGTGACTGGTTCAGGACAGCAGCTGCTTTGGCCACATCTGGATGATAATGGTTCTGGAGAGACTGAAAAAGCAAAACAAATAGGAGATGGTCTAGTAAGCACAGGGTAACACACATCCATCTGGATTCCCCCACAGGTGTCTGCCTCCTTGTTGGTCAGACCTTCAGTGAACACCAAATTGTGGCAGAGGCAAGTTTGCTGTACCATGCTAGTACAGAGCTTCAAGAAATCCTGATTTCAGGCATTTTTCAAACATGTCAAAGGCCCCTCTCACCTGGTTTACATCCAGCTCAAGACAGATTCACCCACAAGCCATGCCTACAATGCATTACCCAATTCTACTACCTTACAGGGCTCTCCTGTCAGATCTGAGCTCTGGCTCTCTGGGAGTCCTGCTCCTGCACATCATTCTTGCTGCTGCTTCAACCACCTACACAAAACCCTTGTCCATTTCTACAGGATAACCTGGCTGTACCCAATTAACTTCCATCAGTGCCCAGCAAGTTTCTCTCTCCCCTTCAAAGCAAATGAAAAGCCTGGTACATTTGCAGCCATTCAGTCTGTCTCAGCTGTTAACTGCACACTTTTCAGCTGCACAGTCAGATGTGTGCTCACAAGCCACCTACTAATCAGCACACACAATTCCTCCAGTGTATGGAATACTTTGCTAGGAGAGAAAAGGATGCACACCAAAAGATCAGCCAGGAACTCAACTCATTTGCAAGACACGTGTCAGCAGGTTCTTTTGAGTGGAGCTGCCCTCTACCAACCTGTGTCAACGAAGCAGCAATGGTGGAAGAGACCCATACCAGATGCAGATGCTCGTTTTTGGATGACATACCTGAATCTCCCAGAGAGAGCTCTCCAAAGCCCTGCTTTCAGATGGCTCCTCCTCCTCCATAATATATGGATCTTCTGATATATCTAAGAAAACAGCAGATACAGAGCTAGTATTTCCTGTGTGATGTATGTAAGCCCAAAGGGAATACAGAGGCCCAGACCAGTGCTGCAACTTGAGTTGCTTGTTCTCAAGACACTTATGGTCCAGGAACAAGCTGGCACATACCAGCACAACCCAAGTCACTGTTGGCAGCACTAGAGAATCACGTTAATTTTAGAGCATAGGGGGCTTTTGGAATACTCTTGGACTTACAGGAGCAGCCTGCTGACCTCCCATAAACTCAAGGGACAGATAGACTCCTCTAAAACTCAAAACTGGGATGGCAATCTCCTCTCTTCCTCCACAGGAACACCACTCTTTATGTTGCCTAAAGGCAGGACACCAAACTCCCCTCTCACCTCCTGGCCCACTGGGCCTGTGCACCAGCACTTTGCAGGCAGGGTGCCTCCGGAAGAGATTACAAATGAAGGGAATGACCACGAGGAGAGCCTCAGGAGGAGCCGTGAGGGCCAGCCGGGAGAGCCGCTTTATGAACGCTGCCACCAGGTACGCTGGCAAGTGACTGTGGGAGAGCAGGCACAGGGAAGCAGCACGTCAGTCCTGGCATGGGAAGCACAGCATCACCCCCACCCCAAAAAGTGTGTCAGGAGAGAGATAACTGGGGCTCTTCAGGTTTCCTGGGCTATGGAGTCAAAAGAAGCTGTAAGAATCCTGGTTTCAAGCAGCAATGCAGGGGCTTGTGTGCTCTCTGGAACAAATCTGGGGGCACTTGCATTCAGTACATGAATAACCTCAGATCACTCAGAGACTCCCTCCAGACACATGGCACCACTCCAGGCACTGGCCAAGCACAGCTCCTCTACACGGCCATTCACGTGGCAAACTTTATTCAGTTCTTTTATAAACTTCTGAGTGCTTGGCCAAGCAACCTTAATTATATTCTTCTAATGTAATTTTGTGGGTTTAATTAATACACAGGACATGGTGTAAAATTTATGTAATACTTCCAGGACTATAGCAAGCACTGCAGCTTTTAACGGGAACATAAAGCTGCTGTAATGTAAATGTGCACAATAATTCTTTTTTTTTTGTGGTAAAAACGCAGAGTTCTAACAGCAATCAGCTCATCTAGGCACCTTCCTCAGGAGAGCCAGGATGAAAAATGACAATTTTCAGCCACTCAGTCTTCAGCCCAAGGGCTCACTACAAAGCAATGCCACCCCACATGCCTTGTCACTCTCTCCAAAACACACCATGAATACAAGGGGTTGGATATTAAGTGCCTAGAGCTGAACTGTAAAGTGTTACTCTTGGTTTGTTTTATAACATATGATGGCAACTATATGACCAGCTGCTTATCTAGTTTCTTCCCTGTGTACAATGAACTGACAGCACCAAGACAGACTGTCAAACACTTTACATCTCAATGTTCTATGTCTGCAAATAGCCTTCAATTTATCAACAGCTTTATAATCTATGAAAAGGTTGCAAATTTTACTTTCCCGTATTTGCAAAGACAGAAAACTCATCACTTCCAGCCAAAGTGGAACCCAGAGCAAAATAAAACCATAAGCACTTGTAGCTCAAACTTTGGATAACCAACTGCAATTTTTTCCTTCTGAAACTCTATGGTTGTGTGGGAAATCTTCAAAAATAGCACTTGAAAAATTACACAACACTACAGTAACACTGTTGGACTCATTTTTCTTGGTAAAAGTGAATCTAACCCAGTAGGCACACTGAATACATTACACCCAGATATGAGTGGGGACAGCTCAGGAAGAGTCTCTGGCCAACAGAAAAGCAGGAGGAAAATACGTGAGCCTACATAATAAAGATGCCACTTACGATGACGACAAAAACAGATCAGTCAGATGGAAAAAGCGAGCTCGGTACTTCACGTGATATATGGAGGGGTCTAACAGATTGTACAGTTTTTTGTAAAAGTCAGGATACTCCCTGTTAAAAACAGGAAAATACAACATCCATTAGTGCTGATCAGAGGGACTACACTGTGTCTAAATGTTTCTGTGCTTTCAAAAATGAAAGACCACTCCAGACTACTGCTGTGCCCTGTTCAGCTCTCTTAGGCTCCTCTCTACAGTCATTTGAAAACAGTAGTGAGGTGAATTCATGGCTCTTGCAGTGCCCAGCCATTTTTGGGATGTGAAGCCATGTCCACTGACTGGTCCACTGCAAATGGTACAGGACCTAGTGAAAGGGACACCAAAGACTACGGCTTCCCTATGTAATCAAATCAATGGAAATTGATTTTCAAGTGCTGAGCAACCACAGTCTGGAGAAGAGGATATTTAGGCTCAGTTGTAAAAAACGTCAGCAAAAGAGCTCAGCATTCAAACAGCTGAGCCTCTTGGGCAGAGTTTGGCTTTCCCCTGGGGGAATTTCTAAGCCTGAAGGTGTGACGAATCCATTTCAGTTCCTCTTACAGAGAGATACAAATGCAAACCCCCATATGCCTTTAAACAATATGATTTTTACTTACAGATTATGCTGATGAATCAGAATAAATAATCCATTTAGGGCTAAAAGACTGATTGCTCCACCTGTAAGAAAGCAGGCAGGAATCAACACAATAAAATAATTAGGAAAAAAAAAAAACAAGCTTCCAATTGTTTGTTAGAATGAAACCTGCCCAGAAGGAACACAACAGTGAGTAGCTGAAATAAGAGCCAGTGTGATGGCTGAAAGGTGAAATAATTTCACCTACAACCTTTCAGTGGCTCCCCAAGTTTCTACCAAGACTAATCTGTAGTTTAGGAGAACCAATTCTGAATGACTGACTGAGACAAAAACGTGCTGCTATAATTCCCCAACAAAGCCACACTGGGGAGGCAGAGGTGTCCTCAGAAAGGACATTTCAATAGGTATCTGTGGCTCCTGAGTTTTTGGATGCAGCTCAGTTTTTAACAGTGTGGACTGAACTCTATATCTAAAATAAATAATTCCAGTATTCTACTATTCCCAAAGCCTTAAACGTAATTTTCCTTAGACACAAGGAGCAATGACCCTGACAAACACAGGTAAAATCATCTCACTTTCAGGGACAGGGGAGTTCACCCTAGTTCCTTTGCNCAATAGGTATCTGTGGCTCCTGAGTTTTTGGATGCAGCTCAGTTTTTAACAGTGTGGGCTGAACTCTATATCTAAAATAAATAATTCCAGTATTCTACTATTCCCAAAGCCTTAAACGTAATTTTCCTTAGACACAAGGAGCAATGACCCTGACAAACACAGGTAAAATCATCTCACTTTCAGGGACAGGGGAGTTCACCCTAGTTCCTTTGCTTCATTCCAGCCAAAAGTACATGAATTCCATCATCCAGGCTATAGTGCTGCATCCAGCAGAGCTCCCAAGTCTGTATGTCCCCTGCTGCAGCTACACAGCACAAAGGATAAAAGCCTGTTCTCACTCACCTATGCCATAGGCCACTGTCAGGAAGTCCATCATGAGAGTGGGTTCATTCATGTAAGGCAGGACAGTGTCATGCAGAATGACAAGAACCTTTTTGTAAAGGCCAGTGGGCAGCTGTGAAGTATGAAACAACACAGTGAAACAACCACTGCAGGGAGAACTCTGAGAACAACAGGAATCTGTGGCTCAAAAAAGCAATGCACAAGCAAAAGGAAATATGGCAGGACAACACAGAACAGCTTCCAGCAGCATTTCCCAAAGGGGAGAGTGTACAAGTGACACCTGACAACCAAGTTCATTCAAAGAGACAGGTGCTCCCAACTAAGAGTGTAATCACAGCTCAGGAGGGAAAGTTAACAGGAAAGCTGAAGAAACTTCATCTAGTGAAGAGAAGTTGTTACACTGCAGAACATTCTTATAAGCAGACATGTTTATGGTAGGGAAAAAAGGCTGAGAGTAAGAAGAAGAAACAGACCATATATGAGGTCAGGTTTCTTGGCACAACAATCCAACAGGAACCGTCACTGGGCTGTTCCCATCTGATACAGAAGGCACCCTGTAGTCCTACAGGAGCTCCATGCAAGGATGGCTGCAATTGCTAAGTATCAGCAAGTCTTAAGGAGTGATACAGACCAGTGGCAGAAGTAACACTCACCTTGTGCTTCAGAAAAGTGAGCCACATTTTTTCAAACACCTGCTTGTGTGCCTTAAAACAGAATTGTAAACAGTGGGTTAAACACACCGGTACATAAATCTCCATTGTAAACAGATACAATTTCAATTCTAAAGCACCAAATGAATAGTTACCTGCAGCTTTGACATTTTTAATTCCTCACGATTATCTAAGAAAAAAGAGAAGACACATGTTGAACTTGAAATGGATGTTTAAGAAATTAAGATCCAGCCTTTTTACTTAGCCCTTTGATATCCTAAAAATTTGGGCTGATGTCCTTGTCTTGATACAAGGCCATGACAGACCACTCCGTAGACTGAGAAATGTGGATTTCGAACACTGTTTAGAATCACGGTGATCTCAGAAGCAGACATTCTTCATTAACAAACTTTACACGACAGCGATCTTAAAATCTGATTTTCCTTTTCACCCACGTGGAGCTTACTAACCTTGTTTCACCATAAATTTGACCAAATCAGACTCTTTGTTTGGCATGTTAATGGGCGAAATGAGGGAAAACACGTTCTGCTGGTAAAAAGGCAGCGGCCTCTGAGGATAAAACAAACAAACACACAAAGCACTAGTTCTTCCCTGCTTCACACACAAAATACACCACCCAGAACAGTTTATCCAGACCCACCTCACCAGGAACGATTAATAAATGTTACCTCTTTTGTCTTTTGCATGACTTGCCCAATACTGGCAGTGACTGCCTTCATGACAAAGTATCGAACATCATCGTATTCCAGGTACTCTTGAAAGCGAGAGATGAGGAGCGAAGCGTCCTCACTCACGGGAAGCAAACCATCTACAACTACCTAAACAAAGGGTTTGCAAAGGACACCGAGAGGTCAGTCTGGCAGCCCTGGAGCAGAGTGAGCTGAGATGGCTGAGGCCACCGGGTCACTGACAGGAGCAACTTATCAGGAACTTTTAAACTTACCTTAAGAAGATTGCAAGGAAAAGTTAAAGTCCCCTTCCACTCTATTTTGATCAATGGATATTGTGCCTCCAACTCAACAAACTTCATGAGGGTGCAGAGTGCCACTTCCTTTCGAAAAGAACACCACACAAAAATAACACTTCAACGAGGGCACCAGGGGTCAAACCCAAAGGAGTTAAACCCAAAAGGAGGCAGAACGAACCCAGACGATACACCCTGGCAAAGCTGCACGGCAGGATGGTGGGCAGAGGGAGGTCGGAACACCCACGATGTCTCCCAGCACCGCCCGCCGTCCCACACCGAAATACGGGCCGACAGTGGCCAGAGACCCCGCGACGAGTCACCTTGACCTGAAAGGTGTCGTGTGCCATCAGCTCGCCCAGGCAGCCCACGCAGTCCAGGTAGCGGTGCCTCATCCACACCCTGTACTTGTCCTCGGCGCTGTGCTGCTCTGCGGGTGACACAAACACACACACACCGACACGCGTGGGGGCTCGGCCGGGCCGGGCCGTGCCTGCCCCGGGCAGCCCGGGGGGGACCCCCCGCTCGGGGCTCACCGGCCAGAGCGGCGTCCTGGCCGGGCAGCGGCCCCACGAACAGCTCCCCGCGCTGCAGCAGCGCCCCGAACAGCCGGCTGCACGTCCTGGCGGCGCTCACGATGCTCTCCTCGTCCTCCTCCTCCTCCTGGGCCTGGGCAGGAACAGCGTGTCTGAGCACCGCGCGGCCCCGCTCCCCTCACACCGCCGCGCCCGGCCCCGATCCCTCTTCCCTTCCCATCCCATCGCACCGCCAGCGGCTCCAGGATCTCGAAGACGCGGTTGGCATTGGCTCGGCTGCCCAGCACGGCCTCCAGGCTGGCGGCGAGCGCGGCGGCCTTCGCCATGCTGCGGGGAGCGCCGGGAGGAGGAGCCGGGCCCGGCCCGCCCCGAGCCCGGCCCTTCCTTCCCTCCCTGCCCGTCCCGTCCCACTGCCCACCCCATCCGACCCCCCTAGCCCAGCCCTTCCATCCCAGCCTAGCCCGTCCGACCCGTCCCACTCCCAGCCCGATCCCCTGAACACAGCCCGTGCTCCCATGCCCAAGCTCATCCTCTCTCCTGACCCCTCGAACCCGACCCGTTCTCTCCCCGAGACCGGCCCTTCCTTCCCTGCCCGGCCCGTCTCCCCCAGCCCGTCCTCTCTCTCGAGCCCGACCCTCCGCGCCCAACCCAACTCCAGTCCCTTCTCTCATGCGCGGTCTCGTCTCCTCCCGAGCCCAACTTGACTCCCCGACCCCAGCCCGTCCTCCCTCCAGACGCCCCAAACCCGGACCGTACTCCCCATGCCCGTCCCGTCCTGCCCTCCCCGTCCCGACTCCCCGAGCCCAGTCGGTCCTCCTATGCTCGTTCCACCCCGAGCCCGTCCCGTCCTGCCCGGATCCCCCCGCGGGACACAAGGGAGGGCGATGCCGCGGTATAAAAATGTACACTTTATTACACCTTCAGGTAGGATATAGCACTACTCTTTATCATCCTACGGGGGCGAGTACGAACGCTCATCGCTTCTATCTACAGGCTGACTTCCTAACACGCTCCCGGGAGAAAGATGCATCGAAAGGAAAAAAAATACATCATCGACTGACCTAAACAAGAAACAATCGCCTCTTTAGACACAAAATCAGACCAGCACAACGATGCACCCAACAGCTTCCCCACTGCTGGGAATATGTCGTGTGTCCCCAATTCCCCCACCCCTCGACTTTCATGCATGTAATAAGAGCTAAACACTTAAAAATAAAAATGGGGCTAACTAAGCAATATTTTTGGATGAGCAAGGCTATACTCTACACCGTGTCACTATCCATTACCACTGCATTTGCTTTGTGTTTTAAACTACACCACTGCCAGCAATCACAGCTCCATGGCTTGCCATGAAGTTTAGGTAATGGCACCAGTGGTTCGGCAAGGTCAGAATACTACTGCATGCAAAAACAGCTTAAAAAACCCCAAAATGCCCTTGTATTTGCAGACCTGAGGGTCCAAGGGAAAAAAAAAAAAAAAAAGAAGCAGGATAAAAGAGGTAAAAAAAAAAAAAATTAGGAACACTGCCTGAGCCATGTTTACATTCGTGATCTGAACAGACCAGGATATACCTATCCTAACACAGAAGAACTGGCTGGGTATTCTCTCTTGTTTAAGCCCTGTGCACTGCCAGGTACCAACACATGTGCGGACAGACAGAGGTAAAAACACAAGATACGCTTTCCTTGCCCTTAAACAGACTCCCTCCTAAAAGAGTAAAAAGATCACAGAGTGAAAAAATAATTTAAAAAGCATCTCAGAAAAGGAATGTTGGAATTTTGCCTGGATTTTACACATTGTGCAGTTTTATGGCCAAAGTAAAATAAATCCCTTCAAGCCACCAAGAGCTTTTTAATTCCTCCCTCNAGCTGAAAGCCGAGTAAAAAGTACTGAACGTTTAAACATGTTGCAAGAGCAGAATGAAGCTGGGAGATTAAATTTTATCAGTTGGAGATTTTCTGTGACAGAAGTCCCATAAGAAACAGCTACGATCATCTGTTTAGCTGTATCCACTGAACAACTCCTCTACAAAAAAAAGAGAAAAAAAAAGGGCTACACTTTAATACACATCTACTATCAACACAGTATTTACTCAATTCATGCCTAAAATATCCATTACCTTAAAGTGAAATACGAGAATGAGCACACAGGTTGGATGATTCAATAAACTGTACACAAAACTACTAACAAACATTTTAAAAGACTTACAAAAATGGAGAATGAAACCATTTTTTTTTTCTTGTTAATTACATATACTTACAAGTTTTCACATTTATTGGCTAAATTTTGCAGGGAGCACTTCAAATCTGTGTTAGATCTTCCAAAGGAATTTACCTCAGGGAAGTGCAACACTCAGCTTTTGTACAGATGNCCACCAAGAGCTTCTTAATTCCTCCCTCAGTGTTGTTTGCTAAACCTGTCTTTCACTGTATACAAGAAAAGTAAAGAAAACCCCCACAGTTCTATGCAGCTTTTTGCTTCTTTTTTTCACCACAACAATAAGGCAAACTGATTTGGAGGAAGAGGCCACGCTCTATTCACATCCAAAATACCTACCTGAAGATACATTCATCGTTAGCTTTAGTAAAAGAATAGTACAAAAGTTAGATCTTACTCTTTACACAGTTGAAGAATTAAGTCTTAATTTCACTATTCTCCCCTTCCCCCAGCCCCCCACCCCCCAAGCTGAAAGCCGAGTAAAAAGTACTGAACGTTTAAACATGTTGCAAGAGCAGAATGAAGCTGGGAGATTAAATTTTATCAGTTGGAGATTTTCTGTGACAGAAGTCCCATAAGAAACAGCTACGATCATCTGTTTAGCTGTATCCACTGAACAACTCCTCTACAAAAAAAAGAGAAAAAAAAAGGGCTACACTTTAATACACATCTACTATCAACACAGTATTTACTCAATTCATGCCTAAAATATCCATTACCTTAAAGTGAAATACGAGAATGAGCACACAGGTTGGATGATTCAATAAACTGTACACAAAACTACTAACAAACATTTTAAAAGACTTACAAAAATGGAGAATGAAACCATTTTTTTTTTCTTGTTAATTACATATACTTACAAGTTTTCACATTTATTGGCTAAATTTTGCAGGGAGCACTTCAAATCTGTGTTAGATCTTCCAAAGGAATTTACCTCAGGGAAGTGCAACACTCAGCTTTTGTACAGATGGAAAACACTGTGCTGTGTCAGCCACACCTGGTTCTTTGTGTGGCTTCACTGCGGGTACTGAGCACACACTGAACTACAGCAAAGAGCTGCATATTCCCATGGGCAGGTGTGGTATGCTAACACAGATGGATCTTACTGACATTGATGGCATTTCACCATTTCACTTTGGAGAAGCTGGGCAGAATTTAAACCTAAGTAACGTTTGCTTTGTCTGGTTTGGATGAGCACAAAGAACAAAAGCAGAATGCATCTTGTAGAGTTTGAATGCTAAACGGTTGCTAATACACTGAAGTTCTATTAGAGTTTCCATGTTTAAATGTTCACCAGCTAGAAACCTTTTGCTACAAAACCCCCAAAAATATAGAGGTGTTTTGTCTTCATTTGGATGTTTGAAGTAGCTTCTCACTTGTCTCAGCAAACAAGAAGTGCTGTTCCCCTGTTATTGCATTATTTCAACTTGGTTTAGTAGGTGCCTTTAATCTGACAGTCGGCGTCCTCATTTGTACTTTCGCTTGCTGATTCTGGGCCTCAGGTGTTGCTGGTGTCTGGGCTGGGTTCTGTACACCTGGAGCCTGAACCTGGGGAGATGCTGTTGTCACGACTTGCTGCTGTATCAGTTTCTGCTGGACAACCTGAGCAGTAGCAGTCGTTGCAGGGATCACCTGAACCTGCTGTTGACCTGCTGTCGTCTGCGAAAGTGTCACAGTTTGGGGCTGAGCCTGTACCTGGACATCAGGATGACAAGACAATTACAAATTAATGCACTAAACTGAGCATTCATTACATTTCTGCTCTACAGAAGGAATCCTACTTCTTTAGGCATTTTCTCTCTTAATGACAAACATCTTGGACAAAGCAGGAAGGCTTGCAGGGATTCTGGGAACACAGGCTCTGTGGCATCACTAGGAAACACCATTCTGTCATATTTTCTAGAGCCTAATAAATCACAACTAAGAGCCAACATGCCTGTAACTCAGATCTCTGCAGTGTAAATCCAAGGACAAGCCCTCAGATACATTCAGAAGACAGATGGAAGGTATAGAAACCCTACTGGATATAAAGGAAAATCTCTGTACTGCTGAAGTGAAGAAACAGGAAAAAGATCGGAGGGACAGACAGGGGACCAAAGAGGTTAAAACACCAACTCTGCACCCGTATTGTGACAATAAACACAGCCACAGACACTTCCCAACAGCCTCTGCCACTACCCTTTCAGACTACAGCTGCCAGTCTCTATTGCCAATTTAGAGTAGAATAGGTTGAACTCCATCCAGAAATCTAATTTTCATAACACTATCCAGAGCAAGGGAGAAAAAAAAAAAAAANCCTTGTTCAGAGGACAAGGCAGTTTTAGCTGCCTTTGTCAGATGCAGAAGCAAAACAAACCTACAAGGGCTTCTCCAGGGTAAAAATAAACTCTTAACTAATCCAAAAGGAATCCACTGATTAAAAAGAATGCCACATATACATCAAGAACACAGCTTTAAAATTACTTTCTATGGCCTAATCCTACTGTCACTGATGTAACTGGTGTGTGTGTGTGTGTGAGGGAATCTATTTGTCTTTTTACCACAGACTCCAACAGTCCCAGAGTTATGACAACACTGACAACTTTTGAAAATGATCTAGGAGTTCTTACTGACTAAAAAGGACAACTCGTGTTGACTGATGAGGTTTCTGCTCCCTGCTGTCTACCTTGCCCTTGAAGCATTCCCATCTGAAGTGATTATTAGTCAGCTTACATCACTTACCGTTTTAAGATAAACAGCTACAAATTTTATTCTGCACTAAAACACCACACAATAAACCGTGACAGATTAAGAGCCAATTGGCTCAGATTTTTGTGCACTGAAGGCAGTAACTTCATCTACCATACAAAGTTAAATGATTCCTGCCAATCAACTGCCTATGTTATGCCTGTTGCTAACTATCTGGATGACATTGTTCTAAATAGTGTTAATTAAATTGCCTGGTAATTAGAGGAAGAGAAACCAAACCATCTGACCTTCTCTTGCCCTAGTCCCTTCTGCTACCAAACCACAACTGGAACACCTACCACACCCTTCTGACTTTTACAATGCACTCAGCACAGCTTTGTGAACTGGAACACAACAAATTCTAACCTTCAATTTGTCCTGATTTTTGCAGAAAAAGTTCAGGTGGCATTCAGTTGTTCAATTATCTGCTAACTTGAATTTTTAAAAATTCTTTCGAACTCTTTAAAATATTTTTTAAAAACTATTTTTCAGCTTATCTATAGTGATGAACAAAGTTTTAGACTAGAGAATACAGCAGCTGACTCAGTATTCAGGACTCATTTTTATAGAATGATATTTGCTATGTGAGTCAAAAACACTGCCTATGCCACACATCTGGTGAAAAATACACACATTCCAAATAAATGAGCTTTCAGTAGAATCACTTTTCTAGCGCTGTAATTTGACAGGTGCAAAACCTACCTGTTGGGAAACTGAAACCATCTGCTGAATGTTGGCAACAGTAGCCTGTTGCTGAACCACTTGTGGGAGTTTTGCAACCTGCAGTGACATGAATAAAGAAAGACTGGGTCAAACTAAAAAAAACTATTAAAAGCAACAAAACACCACAGCTGGCAAAACTGCCACCACGTGAAAGCCTTCCCAAAGGCCTGCTCGTGATAAGGTGCAGGTTGGCATTTTCAGTGAAACTGAATGTTTGTAAAACATTTTAGATCAGTGAAATGAAGGACTTTAATGAGGGGAGGAAGAGAAGTCATATTTGCTATTTTAACTACAACATATTCATTTCTTCCTATTTATAAAACTGAAGGAAGCACCTGAGTTCTAATGGATTACATTTTCTGGGATGTACTTTTGAAGGAGTAAGGCTTCCAGTTTCTAACCTCTTCTTTTTCAACTTGGTAGACTGATTCAGTTGGGCAGAAAACAAGTGAACTGTTACCTACTCTTAGCAGCCAGAGATCAGGCTGGGAGGCAGCACCAGAAACAGGAAGAACTATGGCTGACTTTTCCTTAGTAAAGACTATATGGAATTTCTTCCTTAGTAAAAAGGAGTGACTCAATTTTTTTATTTCAAAGAGGAAAGGTGAACTTACAGCTCATAGTTCCTCTGACCTCAGCACCAATGAATTTTATTAAAAGTCAATTTAAATGAACTCATGACAGAATTAATATGAGTGGGTGCTAAAATGCTACCTCACCTGTCATCTTTACTATTCTCCAGTCACAGTACAGTTTAAGGTGTAAACCTGTGTTACCTGTACCTGAATCTGGGCCTGCACTTGCTGGGTTCCACCTGGTTTCTGGGTTTGGGAAATTGGAGTTGTTAAGAACTGTGTTTTAATGGCAGGTTGTGTAGCATAAGTTACTTTTTGTTGTTGTGAAGTCTGCTGTTGGGTTTGAACCGTAACCTGTTGAGCATTTATCTGCAGAAAAGAAAAAAAGAAGGCATCAATGATTACACAAAAGATACAAGTATTTTAAAGAACAAGTATGTAGCTAACAGTATTAATTACATTTATTTATTGAAAAAAAATCCTCCCAGGACTAGTAATAACAAAATGAGCACTAGATGAAAGCTTTCAAGTATTCAGAATTAATTAACATATTTACTGAATAGGTTCTCTCTTACAACACTCACAATAATGCACTTCCAAAACACCACCTTGGTGGCTGATTGAGATGGCCTTCTTAGGATCATGATATTCGCATGACACATGAGAACATAGCATTTCAGGAAAAAGTATATTTTACACAAATTCTATTGTAAACAGTGAAAATCTTTGGGAATTTTCCACATGTTGTTTTATTAGAAGCGACTAAAGAGAATCTTAATCTTCATCTGGGTCATGAGAAATCAGACAAAACACTTCACTGAAAAAATACTTCAGCACCTGAGAAGACACCTGAGAACCTGTTCTCTCCAGATGTAGTTAAGATTCATTCCTAGAAATCCTGACTGCCTCTCTAGGAATGTCCTTGTAATCCAGAGCCACAGAAGCACTACAAAACTTAATGGGAGAGCAAACAACAGTACCTTTTGCTGCACAGTAGCTTGTCCCTGTGCAACCTGGGGCTGGATCGCCTTCTGCTGCTGTGCTGCTTGGTGATGCTTGAGTTTTAGAAGCTGCTGGACATGCAGTGGCTGTGCAACTACTGTCTGGCCTCCTGAAAATTACAAAAACAATTAGAACTGTAGAAGTCTTCATTTTATTGCTTCGCCCCCGTAATCACAGCTTGCAAACACAGATTCTGTTTTTTATAGACTTCTACATCTGCACAGCTTTGAGCACTAGTAACCCACTGGTTTTAATGGGAATAAGACAGATGGATTTTGACAGCAGAGGAAATTTCTTATCTAGGGGTATGACTAAGATAACTCTATGTTCTAACAATAATCTTCCTACAGGAAAAGTTCTGTCCATAGCATAGGAGACTGCCATGAAATACAGTTTTTCTCATTTCCAATGTGCATTTTAAAAGAATTATGAAATTACTATGTCCTTATTTTCAAAATTCTATCTGTTCACCTACTGTCATGCACAAATTTTTAAAGAAAAACCAACCACATCTGGCTAAAGAATTATGCCAACCTCCAGGTTAAATGTAAACACATCCCTCTTATCTTATTTTTGAAACAAAGGAGAATGCAACCTTCATCACTTAAGGCTGGAAAAAGTGTGAGTGTCCCACAAAAGACATTACTTAAAACATCCCACAGTTTAAAAAGTGGGCTTTAAAATTTTCTGGTTTTAACAAGGCTGTTCACATACCTGCTGCTTTCTGGGGTTGCCCAATGGCAACACTAATGCCTGCAACAGTAACGGGGAGCGTAGTGACTCCTGCTGATGACACAACAGCAGCTGGAACAGACACCACTGGAGGCTTTGCCAGAGCAACCTGTGCTGCCTGTGGAGTTTGGGCCTGGATCTGTCCTTGTGCTTGAAGCTGGGAAGCAGGAACACGAGTCTAAGCAGTAAGGAATGAAGATTATTGTACTGGCACAAAAATATTTGCTGCATATAACAGGTCATTACAAAATGAGAGTTGTAAATGTTTCTAAATATAATGCCTACAGTAATACAATGCAGAGATGGTATCAGTGGGTAAGTACAATATAAAGCTATTAATGTTTCAGCTGCTTCTTTTGAACTGCCTAAGCAATGCAAAGGGCACTTGTGTGTGTGAATGATCAGCATCCAGTTCATGTAAACCCGCAAAGAAAGTAAGATGTTTAAGACTGTTTTTGCAAAGCTAAAGCCAACTTACAAGACGAGCAACTTGTAGGTTGGTCACAGTGGTGCCCGTGAGGACAGCGCCAGGACGAGGTGCCGTCACCGCAGTGAGCTGTTGAGTTTGCTGCTGCTGTTGCACTTGGACTTGTGCTGTTTGCTGCTGTGCCCCTTGCTGTGTCTGCTGCCCTGACTGCTGCTGGGGGAGCTGCAGCTTCTGCTTCTGCAACTTGAGCAGCTGCTCCTGCAGAAAATCAAACACTTAGATCATTTCCAATGTTTCACCTCACAGGAAAAAAATGGAGATGAATTCGAAGCATAAAAGGAGAAACATTCTATATCAGATTACAGTGAAGAGATTAAGAAGCTAAGAATGTAACACTGTTACACAACGGGTTGCTAGTGAGTAACAGTAAGTGCCTTACATCCTGCCCTAGGGATACTATTGAAAGGGCTGACTCATTGTCTGTGTGGAATTTTAGTAGGGTGAAATTTAGAGAAATACATTTCACTCTAGCCCAAGAAAACAAGATATAACACACACTGCTGTTGAAGCTTATAGGGACAACGAGACCAATGTGCCCCATTACTTCAGAAGCATTTCCTTACCTGTGACAATTTCCCTACAGTTTTTATTTGAGCTGGAGACTGGGCTTGTGCCTGAGCCTGGATCTGTGGGACCTGCACCTGAGCAGCCTGCTGCTGCTGCTGCCTCAGAAGCTGGAAGTGAGCAGGGGTGATGGTTTTGCCAGACAGCTGGACTGTTGGTGCAGCTGAGAATAAAGACAAAACAGAATGTTCTGAAGAAAGTTTTTCGACATTCAGTGGAATTAATTGATTTCATCTGAAAAGTCAAACTGTTAAAAGCATATTTTTCTGCTCCAGGACACTGTAGACTTACCACAAATAACAAGACATTAGCATAAACATGATGAAAAAGTAGAGTAAATAATAAAATACACGTGTCTTTCTTCACAATGGTTTTCAGTCGAGACAGTCAATTCTAATATTTTCCAGCTAGATTGTTAATAATCTTTTCATATTGCAATGCCCAGGGGCCAAGTAGTTCTCTACCTGCAACACTTTCTCCAGAAATACTGGAGAAGAATGTAACATGAGCACCAACAATAAAGCAAGTTAAAAATCATAGCCCTGTTTAATCGGGTTCCAAACTTTCAACACTGCGGGGCTGTGGAGATCAAACAATCTACAGAAATTCCGGGGCCCTTGGAAGAAGTCCCCTTAAGCACAGGATTATTACCTGGTGTAACTTGAGTCACCAAGGACCTTGTCTGTGTCTGCACAGGTGTGAGGTTCGTGGTGACCACGGCCGACGCCGTCACAGATGTCACTGCCCGCACGCTCTGGGTGGAGGCGATGGTCACCAGCTCGGTGGAGGCGGTGGGCGCGGCCGCGGCTCTCTGCTGGGTGTGCACCACCTGCGCGGCCGCAGTGCCCCCCGAAGTCTGCAAAGGAACACACCAGCATTGCTCACAGTCTCCATGCCTCACAGAAAGCTATGGAACTTCCTGCAAATGGACCACAGGCTTTTATGAACAAACATAAAAGAATGCAAAAGCGAAAAAGGCCCAAATGTTTCTATGCTTCAATCTGTTTGGATATGCTTTAAAATCAGCATCTTGGTATCTTTTTCAAACAGGCTGATCACCAAACCCTTCACGACATTACAGAAATTTGATTTTAGTACCTTTCAATATTTTGCTGTATCTTCCATAGTTTTAAACCATTAAAATAATAATAAAGATCATAATTAACAAAGAACAAAACAGTTACAGTCTGAGAACGATAATGACATAACATATTGCTTTTAACTGCACTCATCTATAAACTACTTTTAACAGTATTAAGCATTTTTTTTCTGATAAACTCTTCCACGTTTTAGTACAGGAGAGGGGGTTGATACAGATCCCACAATGCACATGAAATTTGCAAGAAGCAGAATTTCTGACAACATGGAAAGTTAAAGAAGAAAACAGATATACTGACAAATCAAGCAATCAAGATCAGTCCAGGGACACAAACAGTGACAATCTACTCACAGTCAATGTTCCAGGTATAACAGGTGAGGCCAGACGTTTATTGATGGGTTGAAAGGTGGCAGCAGGGACCCCAGCAACAGTGTTCACTATGACATTTCCACTTACTGTAGCTGAAAGCAAGGCAAGATTAAATGTGAGGTTCTGAAAATGAAAATCCTGATGTCCCAATACCTCCAATGCCCAACTATGAAGCCTCCTTACCAGTCTGGATGCTTGTGCCCGTTACTGCTGTTTTGATGGTGCCAGCCTAGTTAGAAGACAATTAAAGTACCAGTTCAGAAAAACTGTAACAGAAAACTGACCACAGCTGTCACTCTACCTTGCTGTTGAACACAACACTGTACTCAGAAGTGACAAAATTAGAAAAATGCTATAGAACACACAGATATTTCTGCAGCTGCTCATTGACTCTACAAATCAGCATCAGCTAATGTATGTATTAGGATTCTGCCACACTAAGAGCCATTGTAGACCAGTCAAGCGTGTGGCAAATATTGGTCATTGGAGACCCCTGTTGCAGAAGAAGTGAGCAATATCTTACTCTAGCATGCTACAGACAATCCCTTACACATGGATATCACTGAGCACTAGACACATGACAATACTTATGGGTCAGAACCCATCCTCTGTGTCTTTCCGCAAACCTGTAGTATTGTTACTCTTTAACAAGGAAAATAAAACCACTACTGCTTGCACACCTTAGTGAGCAAACTGGATTGGCTTGAAGAACAAAAGCCTCAGACCAGTCATCAGGTTCATTAAAACAAAACTCCAGATTTAAGGAAGATACGAAAAATTTGCACATATTTGCAGTAAAACCACGATGGTATATCCTGTAGGATGTAACATTCCATTTGCCTTGAAAAAGTTAATCAAGTTTTGGTTTTTAAGATCCTTTAACAGAGTAGTTCTTACAGCTATATTCTCTGTATTCTCCAAGTTCTCTGTATAAATACTTCTCATTGCCTGTGTAAATGTATTTGCTCAGACTTCATTAAATTAAAAAAGGAAAAAATGTTTGCATTTTTCCACCCTAGAATGCCAAGACCTATTGCTACAATGGTGTGAACAGTCTTACTGAGAAAAACAGAAGATACCCAGTGTACCCAAGGGGAAAAAAGAAAATGAAAGGAATATCTTTTATCTCACTATACTGACCTAAAATTCTCACTTTCCAGGGAAAATTCAACACAAATACGGCACACACAGAAGAGCTGAAGTTACTACATCAGAGACACCAAGCTCTCCCTTTCTTACCAATACTGCTGTGTTGGCCACAGTAGTGACTGCAGTCTGTACCACTGCCTGTGGCTGCTGAACTACCTGTGCCTGTGGCTGTGGCTGAGGCTGGGCCTGTGCCTGCTGCACCGTGGGCTGCTGTGCTGGTTGCTGCCCCGCCTGCTGCTGCTGGGGCTGGGGGCCTGTCTGCTGCTGGGCCCTCTGCTGCTCAGCCAGCGCCTGGAAAGCAAAGAGGAGCTTCAGTCCTCAAGCATGGAATGAGCACGATGTGGTTTTTTAAAGACAAAATAAAGCAATAAACAAACTCCCTTTAATTCTAACCATAAAACCCCTTTAATTCTAACAATGTATTATATGTGTGTGCAGAGACAGCACACAAATCTGCTGTCACTCTCTAAGTCCAAATGACCTGACTGGTATCAAACCACAAGCTACACTCATGGTTATATGGCTTAGAGCATAGCACAGCAAGCAACTTACCACCCACAAACAAGGACAAGTAGCTCCTTCTGAATAATATAAGAAAGGAGACTGCAGAATTCAAGAATTTTATATGTTTTTAATACCTTTTCTAAAAAGATGATCCTCGTTTAATGAGCCTGAGTGTGACAGCAAGCCCAAGGAAAGATCCCACTTTGGATATCTAAACTCCAGTGTGTGACCAATTTGCAGCTGCTCCTAATATCTCCTTTGTTGCCAAACTTGTCCCAGGAGGTAGCTTTGCTCATACCTCCTCTGTTGTGTAACTTTTTAATTCCTGCAGTCACATGTGCAGCTGAGACAGAGACCATACCTTTTTCTCTTTGGCAATACGTTCTGCTCGGAGGGACGCAACTTGAATGGGAGGAAGTGGCTTATCATAGTTGATTCCACTAGAAACAATGATAAGGCAAAGCACACAATAGTTAAAAATAACTGAAAGTTAGAAAAGAAAGCACTTTTAAGCAATTTATAAGACAGGGAGTGCCCACCTTTCTGCAAGCACTGATGCATGCTTTGGATTCTTCTGGAAAGGATTCATGCCAAGCCTGAAATTGAGCAAAACTGTATTACTGGAGACAAAAAAAACTTTAAGCCATTTTTAATTTGACATGTGAATTTCAGCATATGACAGTGCAGTTAAGTTTACATGATACTCCCACTAGTACTAGAGCCTTCACATAGATAGACATTTTAAGAAAGAGTAAACGCCAAATAAATACAGAAAAACTGCAGGAAGATACACAGCAAAGAATGTACTACTAAACAGCAGACACCAATAATTTACAATTGAGGCAACTGGATACAAAGTAGATTGAAGGAAAAAAACAACTCAGTGTTGTTCTGTTCTTAATGACAAAGAGCAAATTCTTGCAGTGAATAAAGTCTAACCCAAACACATGCAATACCAAAAACCAAAACAAACAAACCCAAAACAAACAAACCCAAAACAAACAAACCCAAAACAAACAAACCCAAAACAAACAAACCCAAAACAAACAAACCCAAAACAAACAAACCCAAAACAAACAAAACCAAAACAAACAAAACCAAAACAAACAAAACCAAAACAAACAAAACCAAAACAAACAAAACCAAAACAAACAAAACCAAAACAAACAAAAAAAACAAAACAAACAAAAACAAAACAAACAAAAACAAAAGGAAAAAAAAACAGGATGCAAAGAGAGAAATCAAGAACAGAGTTCAGTCATGAGAGCAATTCTGAACACACTTTCCAAGAGAGCTGTGGTAACAGGGAGATCAAATGATTCCACGTAAACTTACAGAGGTTTGATAGGTGGACTTCTTTTCCCTGCAATCATTTTCATCATCTCAAAATGATTAGTATAAAGTTGCGTGTGGGTTGCACCCTCGTCTTGAGCATAGATCTGATTGGTACGCAGTGGGCGACTGTTTTTAGTCTATAAAAAAGAAAACAAACCAACTTTCAATTGCAAACACACCCACATGGCGTTCTGTTTATGTATAAACACAGGATGCGCTTGTAGATTATTTAAAAACGTACTCCAACATATCTATCACAGACTGGTTTCTGCCTCGTGTCACTGATAACTTACTGTTACACAAAACTCTATGGGAAATATATAAAGAAAGAGCAAAATAAGGAGGAGCAGTTCTCACGGTCACACTGGCATCAGCACTTGGGGACATACAAAATGGCAAACTCTAATTTGAAAAAGAATCTTTGCTTTAGTTTAGATTTTGCAAGTTTAATTCAGTACCCAAACCAAGAGCCCATTAGTTTATAGTTATGCACAGCGCACACATAAGGTAATAAAACAAAACCATCACTGCACTGCTCTCCCAACAAAGCTATGTTAACATCCACACACCATGCCACTCTAACATTTGGCTTCTCCTAAGCAGAAACTGCCAGTCAGGGACAAACCTCCTTATCAGTTAGAGAATGGGACTACAGCAGAAGTTCTAGATTATCTGCCCACCTCTGTCACTAAAGTGCTGTGTGATTTGGAAGAAGGTGTTCATAGTCATGGAATTTACTTTTGTTTCTGTAGCATCCTATCATCCTCATTTACTAAAAGGTGTTTCAGGCATCAAATTCACTATATATTTGTAATCCACTTAGACTCTAGCATGAAGTTTATTCTTACAGAAGTACCATCAGGATAAGTTACATGGTGGTTGTTAGGTGGAAAAATACGCACTACAGTTTAAGTGAAATCACAAACTTCTTGCATGATCTAAAATTTATCTATCAAATCCAAAAGCTGACGTCTGGTGTCAATCCACTGTATCAACAAAGAAAGGAAAAATAAATTTTGGAATTTTAATTGATGTTTCAGAACTCAAGTAACACTCAACATGGATCTCATATGAATTATCTGCCCACCTCCATTGCTGCTAAATACCACAGTGTCTAGATTTGATTTTGAAAGAATACCAATGCACACCTTATAAATACTTTTTGTCTTCTTTTTAGGATTAGCTTCGTACATTAGCTGTAAAATAAGAAGGAAAGTTAGATGATCTTTTGTGGAAGATTTTGTTCAGGTGCTTTTTCTTTTCAATGAAATCACATAAAATAAGTGGAAATCCTGATGAGAATAATTTTAAAATCTTTTAAAAGTTATTTATTTACACTGTTGAAACGTTTAACAAAAAAACAAGTGTTTATGGAGATAAGGAAAAAAAACTCTACGAACTTAAGGTAAAAAATAGAGACGCATCATTCTACGTAAACTCACCTTTCCTTCCTCCCTCGGAATGATGACATTTTCGTATCTGTTCCGGCACTGTTTTGGGGAGCGATAGACTCTGCTGCACGAGTTAACAACGTCACTGACCAGGTCCCAGTTGGGAGTATGTGCTGGTGACACAACAGCAAGATTTAAAGGAAGCTCCAGCAACTGCTTCACTGCCTGCAACAGAGAGAGGCACAAAAGCTTCAGATGACAAATCATTCCCATCTTCCAAGCCTACCCTTATCTGCATGTGTCCACAACTGTAACCACAAGGACACAGATAACTCAGGACTAAGGCTCTTCCTTCACCTGCATTCACAGAGAGGAAATAAGCATGAAGTGCTATTATGCAGATTGAAGTGCAAGGAAACACTTGGGGACTGGTATGAGAGGAACAGAGAGCTGCCATTCAAGTGCGGCTCTCCTTTCAGAAGTGGAGAGAACCTTAGCTGTGTTATCCTATGGCCAGCCAGCACAACTAATCTGAAACATAACAGTAAGTGGTTTCTAAAACAAAAATAAGGCTTAATCATACATTTTGTAGTTTAACCTTAAATTTCTCCTTAGAGGGACAAAAATGACAGGCAATCTGTTCTGAGTTATGTCAGCAAAATGTCAAACTGGCCATTAAGAATTAGAAATAACCTTGAAGTGATAAAGTACAGGAATAACAACATAATAACAGGAGAAACTGAAGGTATTATCTGACCTGCAGAAGTGCCCAGTCTTCGCTGATCAACCACTCTGGATTATCCTGTCCAGCCTCAGTAGCTGGTTTGACAAGAGTTGGCAAAGGCTTTGCAAACTGTGTCTGTTGTTTCAACAAGATGTTCTTCTTTTGCTCTTTGCCTTCTCGGCGCATTTTCAACATTCCTGGAGTTGCTCGATCAAAAAGTGAACGAGGTGGAATAACTGTCTCTCCATGACGTTGCTTCTTCTTCCTACCTGCAGCTAAGACAAAAAAATAAAGCATTCTTGGCAAACAGATACTGCCATTCTTTGATTCCTCTACTTAGAGCTGCAAAATGCTATGTACAGAATATTCCACACTGCCTCAGAAAAGCACAGTGAGCTATTAAACAGAGCCTGGTATAAAGTAAGACCAGCCTTGTCTTAACTCACACAATCGAATGTCTGTTTTCTAAAACTGACCCTTTAAGGACACCTATATGTCTAAATACAAGACACATCATAAGAACTGAGCCTTCCAGTGTTTCTGTTGCTTTAAGATCATGGTGAGACAAGACTTTCATCTCTTCAAACCTGCAAATTTGATCTTTACTGGACCAGACATGTAGAAGGTATGAAAAATCCCCTGATTTTTTTATAAATCTCAGAACAGTTTTAAGCAAACCCTTACCAGATGGATCTGTTTTGTGTCGTTTACGCTCCTTCCTGACATACACTGGAGGCAGTTTTGATTCTGGAATAGGGGTGGTGTCATACATCAGGCACATAACAGAATCTATGTAGATATCATTGTCATCCTGAGGTGGAGTAGGAGGAGTCCAAAGCTGCATAGAACAATATTTTTAAGTACTGCAATATTAACTCTCCATTCATCTTCATGCTTCAAAAAAGAAAAAGCCTGTTTAGGTTGCCTGGTGTTGTTTTGACTTACCGGCATAATTTCAGTTTGTCCATCTGGACCCTCATAGACATATTCCTACACAGCAAAAAGAGAACACAATTCAAATGATCCAACTAAACCTTGAAGGAAAAGGTATTCTCAGAGTAACTGTTAATATAACACTATTAAGAAAAACAAGACAAATCAGGAATTACTTTGTGGTATGCATCCTCCCGAGTGTAGGTCAGAAGTTCCTCTTCATCTTCCCAAAGCATTTTTTGCTCTTTTTCCCTTAACTCCTTCATATGCTGGATTTCCCAAGCTTTCTTTGCACTTTTCAATTCCATCTAGATGAAAATAATACTCCTTATAAGTTTTATGCAGTAACAGACACTGTATTAGAGGTCATCAGTTTTTGGTTTTTTTGGATAAACTCCTTGAACTTTGACATTTTCAGGCACAGAAATCTTACAGCAATTTATTAGCACACACTTTCACAACCATTTAGAAGATATTTCTTGGTCTTTGTTGAGGGTTTTTAAACCACCAAAATAAGGCCATCTGAGAATTTCAGTTAAACAATGAAGACAACCAGAACACAGGCTCACTGAAATTAATGAAATTTTCCCCTGCTATCAATGGAGTACAACAAATATTTGCTGAGCCAGGCTGAATGCAATTCCCATTTTATAAAAAAGAAGTTAAGAACTGACACCTGCTTAAACCAGAGAATCCCAAAGTAATGAGCTCTCTGTAAGACATTATGCTCTCCATAAAGTATTGCAAGAAACATTGAAGTGCCTACAATATATTCCACATTATTGGAGAAACTTTCATTTCATATTGAAAATATGTTCAGTGACAGAACAACACAGAGAAGAAAGATTGGTTGTTTTACCTCATTCAACCGTGGCTCATTCTCATCAATAGAACCGTGGAAGAGCTCTAGATAATTCAAAGCATACTTCTCAATTGGAGTCAGCTGAGAGAACATATCAAGGGGAAAAAAATGTTAGTTTTAGGATAATAGAAGAAATGTTATCTGAAGTATCAAAGCTCTCCTTAAAACCCATCTCCCTCCGATGCTTAACATCTTAAATCAGTGGGAGATCTCCCATCCGTTTCATGGTACTATCAATCCCATAGAGAACAAAGTTGCTTTAGTCCCAGACTGCAAAGAAACTGAACTATTTGAAGTACACATTACTTTTTAACCAGATATTCATGGAAAGTCACTGTACCTGATCCACAACAGCAACTAACTCCTGCAGCTGTGAGGGCTCTTCATTGTATTTTGTCTCGTAGAGCTCAGAGATTAAAGGTTCAATGCTTGACTCAGATCCTATTTCTTGTATGTGATCATTTGACTCCTCATCCTCTCGTTCAATACTGTTGAGGGCCTTTCAGAAAGACAGAATTTAAAAATAATGAAGACTTCAAAAGTATGGAAAGAAACCCCATAGGAAGTTCACTAGAATGCAACACAAATTTCTGGAGCAAGTCTCTGCTGTGGCAAGAGAAACAGTCCCTAGAAAGCATAAAACTCAGCTGTGGGTCTTTGGAAGCTTTGTCACAAGAAAAATGACAAAACAACATAAAATTGCCAGAAAAAGAGACAGACAATTTATGCAAATAAAATGAGATTAGATACTTGTTTAATACTAATGTTGCACAGCTGTGTTTTTAATGTATGTGTTAATAATCATTACCTCTATGAATGGTCTTGCAACTTTAGGTGAAATATTTTCTGCTGGAGATGGTTCTTGAGAAAGTACTACAAATTCTTCTGCTTTCACTCGAAATCCAGAATCCTCCATAGGAGAATGAACCTCAAACAATTCCTGAATTGTTTGCTTGGTAAGGAGAAGGAAAAAAGATAAATACATAAGTGATCATGAAATCTAATATGGTTACTTCTAGCCCAAAGAGACTGCTACTGAACTGTTATTAAACACTCCAACACAGATGCTTGACTTTACTAAACACTGCAACACGGGTGTTTCAATGTATTCTGAGCATTAACTTACCTGTGTTAAAAAGGCCATTGAATAGTCATTTCCCTGAGCAGCTACTTCTCTGATCAAGTCCTTTGTGCCATTTTTCAAAAGTTTCTCTTCTACAGAATTACCACTGACAAGTCTAAGAAGGAACAAAAAAAAAGGAAAAAGTATAGATATTTGGTAAGTCATTTCCAAATCAGCTTTCAGAAACAAAAAGATAAATTGTCCTCAGAGTGTGACACTGAAGTCTTAAACTGTGGTAGTTTGTGGTTCTTTTTTTTGTTGTTGTTTTTTTTTGTTTGTTTGTTTGTTTTTTGTTTGTTTTTGTTTGGTTTTTTGTTTTGTTTTTGTTTTGTTTTTGTTTTTTGTTTGTTTTGGGTTTTGTTGTTCTTGTTGTTTTTTTTGTTGTTTTTGTTTTGTTTTTTTGTAGTTCTAGTACAGACCCAGAACACACTACCACATCTGCCTTAAAGCTTTCTTTTAATAATTCATGTAATAAACACCACTCCACTCCCACCACCCACAAAACATAAAGGATCTCACTTGGAAAATTCCATGTAGACCAAGGGTATGATTCAGTCATTACTTCTAGTGTTAATCCCCTCTACCCCCCATTTTCATATGATACCCTGACATCTTCTATATTGAAGTGAGGTGGACTTTTCAGCACAGCTTCCACTTTATTCCAGGTCATACAGGGCAGCACTATCTGAAATAGCCTTACATTAAAGAATGTTGAAGAGCAGATGTTGACTGTAACCATCACCTGTATATATGGATATCTTTACATCTTCCAATTCTGTCACACCATTCCTGAGCTTTTGCATCCATCACTGGGTTTAGATCATTGTCATAGAACACAACAGTGTCTGCCTCAACAAGATTGACTCCAGTGGAACGACTGTGAGAGGAAAGGATGGCACAGAAAATGCGCTTGTCTCTGTTGAAGATTTTCATCAACTCCTATAAAAAGGGGATCAAAGTAAGGAGTAAATAAATCATATATCAAAATAAAACACCAAACCAAATTCACTATAACTGAATAAAAACCAGACAAAACCAAGTCCAAGGGTTTCAAACTGATTAAGAAACAAGGCAAATTTCCTGCCCCTGCTGTAGTGTGTAAGAGCGTGAGTGGCACACAGTGCTGTACCAGTGCCTGTTAGGGCACACTTACCTGCCGTTGTTCCTGGTTAGCATATTCATCAATCCTCACAAAGGTGAGGAAATGGAAATTCAGGAACAACTCCAGTATGTCCAACATCAGAATCATCTGTGACAAAATCAGCACACGGCGCCCTTCAGATTTCAACTTCTGAAGCAAGACAGCAAGAGCTTCTAATTTTCCTATAATTCAAACAAGAAAACCAATAATGGTTTTATACAGAAATTCCATTCCTGTGACACAGGAAATTACTAGAATATTGTCATCAAATGTCCTCCTTTACCTGAGTCATACTGCACCAGTCGGAGGTCGGGGAACTGCAGCAAGTGAGGAGTTGTCAGCTGTTGCAACTGATGCAAGTGTGGAGCTGCCTTCTGCCTCAGGCTGTGCTTAAGGAGTTTCAGTCTGTGACTATAGGAAGGGGGAGGATTTGCTACATACAAACATGGAGGAGCAGCAACTGCAGCTGGCAACACGAAGAGAGCCCTGTGAAAAGCAAGAAAACAAGGGAAGACCAATTTAAAAGCCTGCACACAAAACAATCATCTACAATCAGAGATGCAGCAATAATTTTCAGCCCATCAAACACTATCCATTATATGTCAGTCTTGGCTAAACTAGTCTCTGACTACATCTCTGGGTCTTAACTTTTGTTGGTTGGTTACAAGAAGCACCTGCTAACAGGTAAATCCAAAGCATACAAATGAAAGCTTAAGTAGGGTCAGTTGAATCTGGGCTTGAAATTTGGAACGAGACACTGAAAACTCTCATTTATAAAGATTCCAAAGGAAACAGAAATTACTTATTTTTATGTTCATGTTGGACATCACTTACTGCTAAATGAATCTGTCTAAACCAAATAAGCTCATGAAAAGAAACACAGGTCTTTTGAAAGGGAGTGTTTTAGAAATAACCAGAGGGGGTAATGGCTTATAAGGCAGAGTCACACATTACCTGTTAACAACATCCTTTAGAGATTCTTGTTGCTTAACCAAACTCAGGATCATTTCCTGCAATGGGTTACTTGGGCCTCCAGAGGCACTTGAAGAGAGGCAGCAGTTCACAAAGCCAGCCCACCTCCAGCTGTTGCCTTCACTGGGAGCCAGCTGGGAGGGCCTTCTGTCACCAGCCAGAGAGCACACACTCAGCACGTCTCTGCCGTACATCGGGACCCGTGAGCAACGGCGCTCGTTGCCACAAAATATTCTGTCCAGGCGCTCCTTCAAAAGCCGGTTCTTTTCCTCGTATGTCTCCTTTGCCAAGAAAGGTTGGAAAAAAGCCACATTTGCTGCTTATCACAATCACCAAGGAATATGAGTTCCTTTAGAATGAAGCTATGAGGATCAGAGTACCTTGAACTTTATACCACAGTGTAACTACTACTAAGACAAATCACAAAAGGTATCAATTTCAGACAAAATTTGAAGACTGCAGCTAAATTCAATTAATTCTAGAGAATCAACTCTTATCTTAGTTTAGTACCTTCTTGCTTCTTTAAACTACATTTTCATAGCTTCGGAAATAAAACAAAATTAATCATTACTATTTGGGACATTTAAGTTAACACATTAATATTGATAAGGTGCAGGTTCTTGCAAAGTTTGATATATACTTCATGTTTCTCCATGCTTTATAAGTTGCTTGAGTGTCTTTCCTAAAAACTTGTTAAAATAGAAATCTATAAGTATTAGACCAATTGCCTTTGTCTTCAAAACACAGAAAATATTATGCTTCCTTAATTTATGCATTACTAAGAAATTACAACATATTAGTTACAAGAACACAGCAACAGAAAGCTGTCAGCTGCTTTTATCCACCAGAATTCATTTTAAACTACAGATTATGGAAGAAAATGCATCAGAGATCTGTCAATCTGAAACACTGAAAAAAGTTAAGGTTTTTTACCCACTTTGTAATCATCAAAGTTCCTAATTAATTCCAGCTTTGTAAATTATAGCTTCCAACTATTACATGGACTTAGTATTGACTCTGAAAGGTTGTTTCTATAAGAAGATAAAAATCAAGTACCTGTGACTGTCCATGTGTAGGTGCTGGTTTTAACACTGCTCCCATGTCACCAGATGGTAAATTGGCAACTGCAGCTCTACCTGGAATACAAACTGAGAATAAACCTTGTGTTTATATATTTATTCTTCTAAAGATTGGTCTCAGTTATTATTTTCAATAAGCAGACATGTCATAGCTGTAACACATCATCACTGCAGACAAATTCTTAGTCTAAATGTCCACTGGGTATTACAAATCTGTACTCTGTTAGACATCAGATATCTGAGAGATATTTACACTACCTGTTTTCACAAAAATCCAAGATAAAGCAATGAAATTTTACTTTGTTTTGTACAAAAAAACCTGCTGCATTTGTACTTTAATCAAAATATCATGTATAGTGCAATATGAATGAACATTTAGAAGTACTATAATTCAGGAAAAGATTGTCCTCATCTTACACAAATCATCTATTCTTTTTCAGAAAATATCAATTGAGTTTGTATTTACAAATTGATGAAACTGTATGATTGAATCTTGGTAGCATTCTTGTGAATTTAACTGCTGGCAGATGTTTTCCCAGTTAACTACACTATAAGGGCATCACATGCAAATAAAGTCATCAAACTAGTAACACCCTTCATGTACTAGCAGACTACAGACCCTGTATAGTAGTTATTTTCTTGACAGGAATACAGGTTTCTATGTCAGCCAGAAGGTACTGCTCATCAGCACTGACTGTCCTAGAACAGCAGCACAACCCTCTGTGAAACTATTTAGTAGTGACTCAATACACCCATGAAGAACTGCATTCAAGTTACCAAGCAGGGGCCAGTCCCTACATGGAGATTAACATACTCCTAGGAGTATGCGGAGGTTTAAACTTTGTCTTTCCATGTTATTACAAACAAGGTAATACTCTGCTTTTTATGAGATGATTACTCTTCAGAAAGTCAAAATACAAGCTTTGAGGCCACATTAACACAACAAAATGGAACAGCAAACAGTCTGTTTTGAGGGAATTGTTTAGATCCAAAGAAAATTACAACAGATGGTCATTTTCAGTGAATGATTTCCTAGTACAGTATTTATATTAATTATATATCTATAAAATTTTAGAAATTGCTGTTTTATTGTAAGTGCATTCATTTCTCTATTATTTTTGATAAACATCTTGGCTGTGCTTTTAAGCAAGGAACTGATCACTTTGCAGCAAAGCACAAAACACCTAAGCAACACTTGCAGAGGTAAAGGGAAAACTGTGGCTTGATCAACTAGAGAAGTGAAGAAAATTAAAGTAAAATCAATGTGGAAAAATGGAGAGAATTGCTGGACATTCTCAGTATAAAAAATAATCCCCCTTCATTTTTCTTCGCAAAAATTTTTAATGAATTTCAAATTCACCTCTTCCCAATAAACTTTCACCTACGGCAAAACCGGCAAAACAAAAATCTATAATGAAGTTGCAAGCATTCCCAAGTTTGTACTAAAATGATCTTAAAACTCCAGCACACATCATGCACAAATCAGAAGGATTTGCCTCTTGGTTTACCTCCTTCTGAACTCCACTTACTGAATTATGAACTATGGCAATTCAGAGTTATATATCATTGTGATTTTAGTAACTGAATATTTAGACAGAGACAGTTCTTCAGACTGGGAAACCCACCTTGCTGTGTCACTGCTGTGGAAGTTGGGACACCAGCCTGATGCTGGTTCCCTAAAGCATTCAGAGCATTTTGCACAGTTCCTGCTTGGGAAACTGTCTGCATGACAACTGGGCCCTGAGGTCTCAGGTACTGCTGGCCAGGTGCTGAAACAATCTGAAGGACACTTCCTGCAGTGGAGGATTTTGAAACAGATTAGTTTGGATAGAGTGGCAAACAATAAAGAGTGTTCCCTAGCAAAAGCTATTACTGTTACAAACTTATCATTACTCTTTCAAACTATGTTAAATTTTCCCAGACAAGTTAATTCCACCAATCTGCCACAATATCTGACAGGAGGGAAACACCCAAGTCTTCACTGTTAAAGAGGAGTTCCTTGTCATAGGGGTATTACTCCAAGTATTTATATAGAATTTAGACAAAATTCAACCAACCAAAAAATTTATTATGTTGGCCACAGAGAATAAAGATACCCAGGTTCTCCTGAATTTGGCAACCCATACCACCAAGTAAGGGAAATTTGAGGCAAAATATATTGTAGGTAGAGCATTCAGGTGGGGGCACTAGTTGGGTCAAAATTCAGAGGTACACCAATCTTGGATTATTAATTTCCACCATTTCAGAATAAACCAAGAATATCCTCAGTTTTATCAGTTATAAACATTGGAGATGGTAAAATCTCCTTCGCATACAGCAACAAGGAACATGTTGCCCATATCAAAACACAAGCATCCTAAATAATGGAAAATTGTTTTGAAATAAGTACCTTGTAACTGCAAGGGCTGCCCTGCAGTGAGCTGGCGAAGTTGACTGTGTGATAAGGTGAACTTGTTCCCTTGGAACTGCAGAGTTACCGGGGTCTCTGGCTGAGCGATCCTGCCTTGTGCTCCTGCTATAGAAGCCAGCTGGGCTATTTTTACTACCTCACCACCTGTTAAGGGAGGAAACAGGCATTAAAAACAAACCAAGTGGGAGACAAGTTGTTCAGTATTCACAAGTCTACGTTTTGGTTAGTAAACTGGTGCTGAAGCGCCTTCCATGCATAATTACACTTAGTGCATCAAAAGTGTCATATAAAAGTTAAGCAGGTATTGCTTTCTATATTTGTTGGACAAACTGGAAAGAAGCTGATTGTTTAAAGGGTAAGAACATCAACATTTTAGAAATTACCACTTCCGTTAGCAAGAAAGTTAAGAGCTACCTGAAAACTCATGTGACACTTTGTAACAGAACAAGTATAGACATTAAAGTGATTTTCACTGCCTTTTCAAGAGCATGAAGAAAGTTTTAAGGAAGAAATTAAAATAGTCACACATGTGAACACACATTTGAAATGGCCCAAAATTTGCTGATGAAACATGATTTATATTAAGCAGTCTGCATTTAGACAAACCAAAAAGCTTTGAAGTGACAAAGGGCAAAGCTTTTTGTGATTTAAATGCAGAAAGGTTTAGAGGCATTTAAGCAGTAAGTTTTACGATATTGAGAAAATATTGGTGTGAAAATTTAGCTTTTGTAAAGGCAGTGCATTTACCCCAGAGATAAAATTAATACATCAGTGCTCAGTACTCTATACACATGCTAATAGGCAGTGCACACACAACCTTAAAGCAAAGCCTCATTGTTTTTCTCTGCCTAACAGTTGCGACGCTCCTCTCTGCGAGAGAGGCCTTCAGCAGATGGATTAGTGTTTAACATGAAAGGAATAATTAGGATAGAGCTAAAACGTTTGGTCTGAAGGAAGTCTTGCCAGCAGAAGAAACATGCAGAAATAGGAGATTAAGTTGACACCGCTAATGTATGTCCACAGCAATTCTATTGTTTCTTATCCAATTTTCGATTTTCCTTGGTCATAAAGCAACATACTGAGCAAGGCTAATCAGAAGAGTGAAAAAAAAACAACGATTCTGTACACATCTTAGGGTGCCTAGTAACTTAACCTCATTGTAGTACAAAGGTGGGAGAAACCTTGAAAGGGGAGGCCACTTACTAGGCAACCGTGCCTGGGCCTGAGAGGTGAGAACCAGCCTCTGAGGCAGCACACTCTGTTGGATGGTGTGCGGGGGGGGCTGTGGCTGGGCCTGGCCTGGCTGGGGGGCCGGCGCAGAGGTCTGGCCCCGCGGTTTCACAGGGTTGGCTGTGCTAGTTGCTGTGGTGAAGGTCGCTGCGGGCTGGTGTCTTGGAGCACTGGTGGAAGACTGAGTTGTCTGAAACTGTGCTGCTGCGGCTGCAATCAATAAGGGTTGTTTGTGCAAGCTGTTAGAGGTTTTAACTCCACTCTTTTTAAACAACCTGCATTAAAAAGAAACCTTCCAACAGGATATTAAAACGGCTACAGGAACGGCTTGTCCTTACAGATGGGGATTTCTAGCCACACCTTTTACGCCATCCTATTTTTACAACATTATCTAGTTATGGCTAAATAAATACATAAAGGCACTGTAAATTCCCATCTTTGACAGAACATTAGACGTCTTTGGGGTTTAAATACCTACTGAGCCATATTTACTCCATATGCTAACAGGTTACACAAAGTTGAGTTTTGCATTATACTGGCAGATCATACTGTAGAAATTAGGGGGGAACTTTACTGGCAATTAGTCTGTTTGTATTTTAAAGCCATTAACATTCTAGACCATTAAGCTAGAGGGAGAAGGAATCCTATTAAACAGACTAACTTGCACCTGTCTACACAGAGATGGAGATGACCAAGGTAGCACTAACTCTCTTACCCTGATTTGAAGACACTGTGGCTATGGGTGATCTGCCTCGGACTTGTCCCTGCTGAGTCACCGTCGCTGTGGTCACCGTGCGTTGCACTTGAGTGCTTGGGAAAACCACAGTCCTGCCCTCAGGCTTCTGACCATACTGAACGGGCTGGAACAACCTGCAAAGAACATTAAAGTCAAAGCCTATAGGGAGGATTGGCCTTTACACATAAACTCTGTCCCCCCAAGGAAAGTATAAACTGATCATGTCAGATGCAAATGGCCTTCTTGCAAATGGCTGAAGCTAGTGAGACTCATCACTTCAGCAACTTCCTGAACAGACATTCTAGAAAGATTTTGCTAAGTCCAAGAAAGAAAACTCATTGCCATGCATCCAGTTTAATGTAGGATGCATCAGATTCACAGCAAACAGCTTAAAGAGGTTAGGTCAATATCTGCAAAAAGAACAGGGCTCTTATTTCAGGAGAGACATTAATGTGCTGCAGGTCAACAGGCAGATCTTTTGCATCAGAAAACCAGTTCCACGTTACTCTGAGATCACTACTTTACTAGGAGAGAAACACTCTTCAAAAATTTGCTGCTATAAAACTTCATATGCCTACATAACACTGCAACCAAAGCTAGCACTGTAGGCCCAGGTTAGTCTTGAATTTGCTAATTTTGCAAAACACTCGGTTGTCATAAACAAGGTCCCCAAGAACAAAGGTCATCTGCTGGTGAAGTAAAAACTACAGAAAATCCATCAACAAACTTCTAGTGGAATGATATACCTCGAGAAGATATTAAAATGATCGTTATTTTCAAGGGTAAACAAGAAAGCAAGAGAATAATAAAGTCTGAAGTCAAGCCCGAGGTTTTGTGTGAACCACATCAGCAGAGACGCAGACAGAACTCTGTAAAGACTGAAGCAGAAGTACCTTTTTTTCCTGCTGCATTTCTTACTTAAAAGGAATGCAGGAGTACATACCTGCTTGGTTTGAGCTTCACTGGGGTGGGCCTAGCTGGTGGTGGAGGGGAGCTGTAGATCTCTTCAATCAACTTTCTAGTAACCTTTTGTTTTGGCAACATTTGTGCTTCATAATGGGTCATTTTGTTCTCCAGTCCAATGAGATCAAAAAGAGACAGATCTGATTCCTAGGGATATTGTAAAATAAGGTTTGTTTTATGTGATGACCCAGTTAAGTCCTCTATGTTCTATGCTGAATTAAATTTCTACATATTTACTTTCTAACTTGAAATAAATGGTGTAAGTTTAACAAGTAAACTATTAATTATTAGCCAGAACTGCCTAGAAACCTTGGAAATACATCTTAAAGTCCCATTTCAAACAACAGAAGGAAAAGAACTGAAATCATTAGCCAGTTACAGAAATCGAAGCAAGGCATATTTAACAATTCCTCATATATCATAATTTCCAAAGAATTAACTCAACCTCTTAAAAGGTGCTTTTTCAATTATCAAGCTCTAATGCCAAACTATAATTTACGAGTGGAAAAATATGAAGGACGAAAATAAAATCAAACAAAAAACTTCAGCTGTTTCATTACTCACAGTTCTCTCTAATGTATTTCCTTTGATCATCTCAAAGAGGGGCATCACTTGTTTAACAATGACAGAAATAGTGGTACTTCAAATGGATTGACAGAAGTGTACTAATTTAGTCACTGAAACAGAGTGTTTACTCTCATGCGAAAAAGATAAAGTTCTGCTTTCCTTTAGCTACTGAAAGCAAAAAGAAAATTACAGAATGCCATAAATAAGCACTGTGCTACCCAGAGTGTTTTCAATGTTGGAAAATTCCTGCAAACATGATATGATGAAAGCAAAGCTAATTTCTCTTTGACCAAGTAGTTAATGAAAAATTACTGTTTACAAATGACTTGAAAAGCTCAAACCACTGTTACAAAAAAAGTGATGCATCAAGTACACACTCGGTAGGCACAGTTACGGAATAGTGAATTCCTTCTACTTATAAACTTCAGGTAGATTTATCACACATATGAAAACAATACTAACACTGAAATTCTGTCAGGGCACTAAGAAAAAAAAAAAATTAACTTTTCTACTCACCTTCCAAATGTCCCTTTCCAGGGCACTCAGTACCAGAGATGCTGTTCTGTATTCCAGTGTTTCCAACACATAAGAGGTGCTTGAAAGCCGGGGGTTTATCAGATCAGGGTGATTACAAATCCTCTGCAGCTGCATCAGGACATGCAGGACACTGATGAAGTGTCCACTTTTGAGGGCTTCTTGGGTCCTATCAATTAAATTACACAGAAATACATTGATTTATGTACAGCTTTTATGGAAGTGTCCCTAAATCAGTAAGGTGACAATGTCCAATGCAGTAGCCCTAAAACAAGTTTAGATTTTACCTAGGTCTTTCTAGAGCATTTCAAGCAGCACTGTACCAAAAGTAAATTTGGAAACATGAAACTTAAGGATTAGTACTGCCTTATAGTTCAATACAACCTATGCAATTCCCTGTCGTCCACCTGCTTTGTTTGTTTCATACCTGCACATATCAATAACCACCTGGGTGGGTCTGAGGAAAAACACTTCGGGCTTAAAGAAAAAATTTAAGAACTACTCATCAGAGACAAATACTAAAAAAAATAGCAAATCTGACCATTATAACTCGATTTTTTGGTTCCAGACGTGAATGCATGTTTTTCATAAGGCCATAGCATCACCTGCCTGTAATCCTGGTTTACAATGCAATCACATTCTAGACACTGGTCATAATGGAAAATTTCAGAAAAACACCAGAACACTTCCAAGTGTGGCAACTTATTTACTTGCTTAAGCAACAGAAGTGACAGCATTCTTTATTTCCTGTTTTAGCTCCTTACCCTGGCTGTAATATGACATCTTCATACATGGCTTTCTGTCGATTAGAGAGGCGGCACTTCAGCACGTGTTCATATTTCTTTGTCAGCTGCTTCTCCACATCTCTCTTTGACCTCCGCAAAATAAATGGCTGAATCATCTGAAATGTTTCATAATTGAGGAGAAAAAACTTCTCACTTCAAAGATGCAGTCTTACAACAGGAAGCTATACTTATTCACACCTAACAGATTTGATGTGATAAACTGCATATGCTATATATAATCATATTTTCATGCACACAGTTGTATAGGCATTAATTTGTTCTTTAATTTCTGCATGACAGCTTAAAAATCTGAGCCCTATATTATTTTTAAAGGAAATCTTCATACTCTGGTGGTAGCAGAACCACCTGCTTTCAGCAGGATTTTCTGTCTGAATTGAAAAAAGTGTTACAAAAGGACATATTTTGAGCTGAACCACATATTTTTATTCCCCCACCTCCCCAAGAGCTTAACTACTGTAATAGGGCAGATAAGATAAAATTACAACATACTCTGTGTAATCTGATGACAAGTTTATGGCAATAATCCTGGTTCTCCTCATTAGGTGCCTTTACTGGAAAATCTAGGTAAGGTCTGGAAATTCCTGGAATCAGAAAATGCACCATCGTCCACAGCTCCATCAATGTGTTGTGCAAAGGAGTGTCTATCAGCAGCAAACGATGCTGGCTGTGAATAAATGAAGATTTTTAATTGACACGGGATACTAATATTCAAAAACTGGTTACTGTAGCTTTATGATTGGCAGATACACAGAAGAATTAAGTAGAGGCAGTAAAATTAAACCTAGGATAAATTATCTGTTTAATCCTGAATATACCACCAAACTAGCTTCCTCACTGCAGAGTATCAGAACATAGAAGGGAATCTGTTTGAGAGCTCAAAATAAAGGCAAAGAAGAATTATGTTATGACAGTGGAATCAAAAAATACCCCAAGCACATCTCCAAATCCTGATTGTTTCAAATAAAGGCAGCTCTCTATAGGTGCATGTTATACAAGAATTCCGGCAGACCAAGTCAAGAGGGGTTTTATCAGTTTTCTGCTAAGAACAGTGTGATATGAAAAGAGAGAAACCCACTGCAAGCAGGAAAATACTCCTCTGCTCCATACCTGCGGAGACTGAACAGTGCCTCCCAGTGTTTCTCAGTCATATTCTTTATTTGTTGCATCTCATCTACTATTAAGTATTTCCATCGCATTTTCATAAATGCTGGGTGGCCTTTGAATAACTGCTTGTAGGAAGTGATACACACATTGAAGCTATTGGGTTCTGTCCATTCCTACAGTGAAAGAAAGAGAGGATGAGACAGAAAAGTTACGGCAGAACTCTCAAATATGTTCCAACCAGCTATTTCTTCACTAAAAGAGAAGGACGCTATCACCCAACACATTCTAAAAGAAAGTATTTCTTTGAATTATAGTCAGTTCAGAGAACAGGTGAAGTATTGCATGTTTTGCTCAATGCCAAGGGGTCCCAGAAATGCCTTTGAAAATCTACAGCCACGAGGTGTGAATGTCTTTGTAAACCAACTTAAGAGTATTAAAGACTTCTCATATTGCATCATGACATAAGGAACATACAGATAAATGTAAGTACAGGTCTCTGACAACACTTCAAGAGTTGTAAAATACAGTACCTGTCTTTTTGCCCTAAGTTCCCTCTGGCTCCCAAAATAGAGAAGTATTTTCAATCCTGGGCACCAACGTTTCAATTCCAGCTCCCATTTCAATATATTACAGCTCCGTACAACAACCAGGTGAGGGCCCCAGTTCCCTACAAAAGGGAAACATAGCAATTAACACTAAAAGCTAAGAGCAGATTGATCAGTCTACTTGATTAGAAGGCACCTCTATGTCACACTATCCAACAAAGGTTTTCTGATGTAGTCCTACTCCAAGCATTAACTAAAATCTGATATGGTTCACCAGAAGAAAATGTGACTCTAGGTTACAGTTCACAAAGATAATGCTGGCCCAGTATCTGCCAAAAATTTTGTGGCAAATGAACTTACCTTCATTACAAGCCAAGTGGGCAAAAAAGGCAATAATTTGCACTGTTTTTCCAAGCCCAGCCTCATCTGCCAGGATACCATTGAGATTCTTCCTGTACAGCTTTGCTAGCCAATCAAGCCCAATCTTCTGATACTCTCTGAGAGACCCATACAGCAGCGATGGAGTGTTGTATTTCACCTGTAATATTAATGATTTGGTTTTTTTTTCTGAGTTACGTTCACACAGCATGGCATAAGGCATAACCATTCTATAGTTCAATAACTAGAAAAAAAATCACTGCAAATTGTTGTGAATATATGCAAAATTATGAAAGAAGCATTCTTTATGTAAACATAAGAACACACAGTAGCAGAAAATAGGGATTCTTACTGCTGTTGTTATCCTGGAACTGCCTTTAGGTAACAGTATCTCTGCTGCAGCAGCAACTTCTGCTATGTCTCGCATGTGCTTCTTGGGAGGACTTGATCTGTCTATGCCCTTGTACTGGTCAATGCTGAGAAGGGAGTCGATGAGGACAACTTCTTTTTGGGGACTTTCCCTATCAGACATAAGGTCTTCCATTTCTAGGAGAGAGAAAAATTACATTGGCATCTAAAATAAACTTAAGTAGCTGTTACACAAAGGAACTGAGATGATTAGAATTCAGATAGGGAGAAAGAAAAGGAGGCAGCTAACTTTTAAAAACAATTCTATGATTTTCAAGCTAGTCAAAAGTAAAATGAAAATAGCCTAAGCCCAGGATCATGTATATATTCTAGACATTCGTATTAGCTAGGCTAACATGACCATTAGTTTTTCACAACTTCACGGGAGGTCCTCTCATACTACTTGAAACCTATCCTCAAATATGTAGTTCTATCATCATGTTAGTACAGAACAGATGTGTAATTATAGCTACCCATGGAGTGTGCTGTTTAATCCAGTGTAGAGAGGCTCTTCCATGGCTCACTACTGTACCTGAGAATTATACACATCCTGACCTTAAGACAGGCAAACACTACTCTCTTTTAATGAACTGAAAAATTTTACATGTGATTCACTCAATGTATGTTTTCCCCTAGAACAAAACGGCCTTCATCTGAAGGCCAAGCAACTTATTTCACCTTGTAAATCAGCACAACTTCTAAACAAAAACTGATTTACCTTCCTCACTGCTATCCTCTTCACTGTCAGGCTTTGGCTGGGGCCAGTGAAAATTTTCTGCAAAGGCACCTTCATACATCTTTATCAAGTCTTCCAGAGGCAATTCAGCTGAAGGTCAGTAAAGGATGCAAGTTTTAAAATATCAAAACTTGGACCAACCGATACCAATGATTGTAATCTCATTACATTCTTCACAATTGTATAAAGGCAGTTCTCCAATCAGCTAATTTAAGAGGTAATTGTTAGGTGGATGATGGCAGTATTTATTTAATAATATCGATTACAGAGAACACTTGGCATTGCACCAAGCTGTCTGCTCTCCCAGTTTGCTTGTTACTGTATTACAAACCACCTTACAACCCTTAGTAAACCCATAGTGGGAAAGGTATGGGCATCAAATCCAGCTTGGACAATTCAAGACTTCAAAGTTGCAAAACTGAGTTGTACCTCAGCCTTTCTAAACAATAGCTCCACAAGCTCTAGTCTGATCTGTTAAGTAGGAATGTGCATGCTGGCAGTGGCAAATCAATCAGGAAACATCCTCATTAGAAACTTGGCTGACTGGCCAAGAGTTGTAATCCCTCCAACTGGCCAGTTTGCTGCAGCCACTAAGCTGCCAAACAGACCAAACAGATTTGGAAACTGCATATTAATTGCCAGGCAGGCTCAGCTTAATGGGAAACTTGCCTCTAAGCAAGGCTTTTACCACGTGAGTGACACAATCCCTATGGGATACATTGCACACACCAAGCTCAGCACAGCAGTTATGTTGCTAATGAAAGAGAGCTGCCAGTCAGAGCATTGCCCCTAAAAGTCCCTTATCTTCATTTTTACCCCTCTCAAGAGCAGCACTTTAGGGACATCTCAGACCTATCAGGTCAGTCACAAAACCTTTCTGAGATACTCAAGACGGCTGATGATAAAATGTTCATGTTGTATGAGATACAATCCTAGCTACAATCACCCACTCCTAGAACTTAGGCTGAAATACTTTTTCTCAAGCCACCTTGTGTGATAACTACTTTAAGTACATGGACTGCTTTATGAAGTATAAATGTCCATCATCATTCCATGAACTGCTGCAGCTCTCCAAACAGAAAAAAATAAACACTGACTGCACAGAATTGAACGACAATATATTCAATTTCTCACCTATAGTCCTCTTTACAAATAGAATAATTGCTACATGTTTACACCAGCTGTTTCAGAGCCCACCACAAAGAATCAAGCCACACATCTACCTTCTTTGGCTAGATTGGACAATTCAGTTTGATGGTTTATGTTTCCTTCTTTAGCTTCTTGTTCTTCAATTGTTTCTTCTTCATCTTCAACTACAAGAAAAACAAATGCAAATCTTGGCATTCAAATTACACAATAATTCAAGAGGTTTCTGGTTACATATCCCCAGTGTGTACCAGCACGGAATACTGTAAGTCAGTAGGATTTAAAATGAATGAAACATGTATGGAAAAGAAAATTTGAAAACAACTACATGTAAAACTTCAAAGGTAAGTGAAAAGGAGAGAAGCACTTCTGCCTCAGGACAGAAGGTAGTTAAATGTTGACTGACAATGTTCACCAGAGGCAGGTTATTCTGTAGCTTTAAACAGAAGATTGCCTTTGTCAGAAACATAACTCAGTTGTCATCACAAGAAAGGACCTAAAGGAGATGAGTATTTCAGTCTGAAATCCTCAAAAGAAGTTTAAGATCACTAGTAAGGTTTGATACATGCAGGAATGAGGACAGAGGGAATGAAAATCCACCAATAATGATGGCAGTATATTTTCAAGGAAAAATTTCTTTTCAAATTTTCACTAAAGCTCTTTTAAGGACAATTTACTATCTAATTGACTATCTTATCTCTGAAACAGATGAAGGTTGGTGTGCAGTTTGTAAAAAGCACGGCACCCATGCACCTGTGGTTTTAATATACAACTTATGTATTATGCTATGGATGCACCATTTTGGGAAGTAACTTACCTTCCTCATCAGTCAAAGATGTGCTTGCCTTTCTTTTCCTTCCAGATGATGAACCCCCCTAGCATTAAATAATTGAAATATTTAAAATCATAGAAAAGAAATACAAGCAGGGAGTTTTGTTTGTGTTTTAAATAAATTAAAAAAATGCCCTGCAATTACAACAGCATTTTTTGACAGACCCCCTAACAAGTATTAGCACTTTCCTGGTCACACAAAAACAGAAACTCTGCTTCTGTATTGAAAGGAGTGTGTAATCATCCACTTCCAATGTTTGTGGGTCTAGCTGTGGCACAGAGCCATTGTACACTCTTTCCCTTCAAAACATCCTTGAGGCATAAAATTTTTACCCAGGTTGGAATCAAGGACTAAATTTTTTCACTAGTCAGTAAAAAGTGGACATGCCACAGGCCTAAAATGGTCTCAGCTGTTCAGTAAACCCTATGGAACGGTTTAGTCTCTGCAAATGAACTCTCACAGTCAGTGCTGGGCCACAGTCTGGCTGATAACACATGCTAAGGCCTATTCCTAACAGGAAATTCAGATGCAGGCATTTTGCTGAGTGAAAGGGGAGTATTTCAGCATGTGGGCATCAGCTGTGCCGTGACAGATGGCTGAGGACCTCGGAACAATTCCTTGTCCACTTTTTTTTCCAACTGCACAGACATAGCCAAGGAGTCCTAGCACACATTTTATCTCAGACAAAAGATATATAATTTCATTCAGTTTGGTTCATTCTGTAAGATATACAGATTTAAACGAATTTGATGTTTTTTTAAAGAAACAGAAAGACTTACCATTTCACTTTCTTTTTCCAAAAAAAGGTCTTCTGCAGCTTTTGCATCCTTACCTGGAAAATTATTATACTTGATGTATGCATTAATCATTAGCAATTTTACATTCCTTACATGAACTTTTATATGTACTCAACCTAAACCACATGAATTATTAACAAAATCTAGCACAAAAACATAAAATCCCATAATCCATTGTGCAAATCTATTCATAACATTTTATTAGCAACTCACAATTCTATCACCAATAAGATTAACCTGCACTGAGTGAAATTATATACAACAGCACCGGAATTTAGACTGTATTCCTTATGAAATGGAATACAATTACCTTTCCTTGAAAATCTCTTCAAATTCAAAGCTTTTTTCCTTTTCTCTTGAAATTCAATTTGCAGTTTTATTTCAACAACCTGAAATGTAAATCACGTCTAGTAAAGCGCTTATATTTCATAAATAAATTACTGAAGATGAAAAAAACAGTACAACCTGCACAAGTCTTAGTAAGTTGGTACTTCACCTGCTCAATGTTAGACCAGAAATACTCTATTTCTCTTGCAATTGATGCAGCAATTCGCCTTAGTTTGTTCTGTTCTTCCCTTTTAGTTCGCTCTTCATTAAGTTTCTTCTCTTCATGATAACGAGCCACAGTTCTCACCATCTAAAATACCATGAGACACTGAATTAGGTTACCTCAAAATACGTATCAGTGCCTTTCTTAACATTATAGTGGTTCTCAGGAGTCAAATATTGACCATAGCTTTACACACATTGCATTTACCTCCGCTGTTTCTAATTCTTACCATGTCAATAAAGCAACAGCCATGAAACTCAAAGAAAAAAGAAAATACAAGAACTATCACTAACCAATCAAGTAAGAGACTCTTAACTCACTCTCTCAATACAAAAATTACTTTAAAAAAAACAAAAAATCTACCAAAATTGGCAGCAAACACACAAAACCTTTTTTTTTCAGACAGCATTTACAAAGTCACAGAAACCACACCACAAAATGTCAGAGACCAAAGCTAAAATGAGTTCAAAATTAGTGTCCATACATGAGTGAAAGATCAGTCAACGGCTGTTAAGACTGACTTGATTGCAACGTTTAGCTCAGGAGGTCCCTAAAACATTGACTTCCAGAAGTTTGAACCACAGCACCAGGGGAAGGATCACTTCATATTTACCCTTCCTGTTTCTCCTATTCTTAAAAATCTACCACTGGCCACATATGGAAACCCAGATATAAAATCTATTCAAAATGCAGCTATTCATGGTACAAAATGATACAGCTATTTCAATACTTGGCTTCTGAGTTTCCATCATTTCAGAATACACTGTATAAATCAACATGGCAATTTAAACCTTCAGTTGCTCCCTTCATTATCCTAAGCTGGTCATAAATGTATCAAAAAAAGATGCAACATTGCTGGAATCCACAGAAAACTCCTGCTTGTTGTAAATAAAAAGATTTTACATATTTCATCTCACACCACCTCAGTTTCCATTCCATTACTGTAATCCCACAGTGCTGCTCTCTTCCCCTATGGAAACAGTTCTCTACCACGTTTGCACTGCTGTCGTTACTCTCATTTTCTTCTGATAATAAGAAAAAAGATTTAGACTGACAATCACACCCAGGGGAAGCTATTGACAAAATCCTGTATTTACCCTCATTGAGAGGAAATAGGTAATTTGTGAGAGAGACATGATAGCTCTACTTTTTAATTATGACCCAGTCAGCATATTGAGTGGGTCCCTAAACTAGCTATTTGATTTCCAGAGGAGTAAAAGCCACCAAATCCAGAATTATTACTTGCATCCACAATCCATACAATGATCTAGTCTGTTTTAAATGCTAGAATATCCAAAGCTGACAAAAAAGCTTCTCATTTGAGTTAAAAACTGGTGCCTCATATTCTCACCACTTCTATCTGTAAGAAAAGACAAACAGCTTTGCTACCAAGCTGAGTGATATCATCGATTGTTCCGAGTTTAAAAATGTTTTTCAAGTACCTTCTTAGCAGTTGCCATCTTCCACTTTCTCTCTTGGGCAAAATCAGTTGCCATCCACTGCATTTCTTCCAGCAAATAATCCCAGTGAGATTTTGGTCTTGGAGCCTCTTGGAGTTTAGGCAGTCGCCTCGGGGACCATAAACCTTCTTTTCTCAGTTCTGCTATTCGCTGATGGATTTGATTTTCCTTAAAAAGAAGTACAGGTGGTTACAATGAAGCTGTAGAATGCACCTAAAATAGCAGAATCAAAGAAAAATAATAATTGCTCCCAGTTCGTTATATTAATTGACGGGGGAGGGGGGAGAAGGTGTAAAAGTAGGAGAGATACATACTACAAGTACCAAGTCGGGACATCAACTAAATTCAAATTATACACAAAGACAGTCATAGCCCTTCAACATGTATTACAAGAGGCACTCTGTTAAATAACAGAACAAAAAATGTCTAGTGGACAGCACAAAAAAAGTTGTAAGACACACGCAACCTGCAATCAAAAAATCCTTTTTTTAAAGTAAACTGAAATTGCATATGTATTTATTCACAGAAAATAAATGTATCTTCATTATTAATAATGTTTGATTTTGGGAAAAAAGAAACAAGGTCTCCATGATGTTCCTGTTGAATAAGCAAAACACCACCTCCAGTTAATTATAAAAATAAGTAAGTTTGCAGTCACCTCCAAAGAGCAGATAGAATGAATAGAAAGAACACAATAACAGCATGAAGACCAGTAAGTTGTCTTCAACTTTTCTGAATGCCCATAAAAACAAAACTCAGCATGTAAAGCGGTCTGAAAAAAACCCTAAACCACTCTCTGCAACAAAACTCGGCCATTACCGTAACTCAAAACACATCACTCACATTACTTGTTACTGTGTGTTAACTGCCCATGAGTTTCAGGGGAAAACTGAAAATATCTTACCAGCTTTACTTGCTCAGCAAGCTTGTCTTGAGAATTTTCCTGCGGTAGCACTGCTGAATTCTGAGCCGGACTTTGTGTTTTAGGGGCTGCAGCTACTGCTAAGCCAGGGGGTTTGGATGCAATAGGAGACAGGGACTTGCTTGTGGCTGGAGAGGTCCTGTTTGTCTGCACTGGGAATGGAGAAGGAGGTGTTGTGCCTGAGACCGTTGCTGGCGCTGTGGATGAGGTAGGTGGTGCTGTATTCGCCGTAAGACGCTGAGAAGTCTGAGCAGTATCTGCAGATGGTCGTGTAAGAGCCACAGTCTGCCCAAGAAACACATTGGATGAGTTTAGGGTTTGATATTTGGTTTACATTAACAGCAGAACATAAGGAAGACTTTGACTGAATAAAAAAATATACCTGTGAAGTTTTACAAGGAAAGGATTTACGTGCCCAATGGAATAAAAAAATTGACAGCGTTCTTAGATTTTACGAGGCATTGAAACAAACATTTTCACCCCAGTAAAGCTCCCATACCTGTTGCTGTATTGTAGCTTGTGGCTGTGACACTTGGCTTGGTGTCTGTCCTTGCACATGGATTGCTGGTGGCACCTGCTGTTGGAGTGGTGCTGGAAGCGGAGCGGTCGTCAGGGGCACACTTTGAGGTTGGATCTTCACCTGAATCTGAGGCTGAGCTGAAGATTCCACGATCTGAGGCTGCTGCTGGGAGAGCTGCAGGGTGGCTGGGAGGGATGTCATGGGGACGTTGGTGGGCTGCAGCCTCCCTGGCAGCTGCGGGGGCGGCGTGTGCAGACTGGCCGCGTTCTGCACCGGAGGGCCCTTCGAGGGGTCGTACTGCTGCTGACTCTGCTTCTGCCCTGTCAGCTGCACAGTCTGAGGAGTGGGAGGCATTCCACCTACAAGGCAAGAGGAAGCACAGCACAGATGAAATCAAAACATCCAATTTTCTGTACTGATAGAAAGAGGAAATCAACTGCAAAGAGAGTGTTTTGTTACTTACTTTGCCACAAGACACCATCACGTGAAAATACAACATCACGATCACAAAATAAATAAATCACCATTACAATAAACAACAAAGTAGTTCATGCACAGGACTGTAACTAAAATTTGGAGCACAGCAACTACAAAAGAGCATGTCATTATAGGTCTTACAAATTTTGTATACTCAAAAAAAAAAACGAGTGGTGAGCTAGTGGAATGTAACCTAAAGTAACAGCAGCAAGTCTAAATACTATTTAGTTCCTAACACATTCACTCGAACACAAATTCTAAAGTTTGGCATAACTAATGAATAGAAATTTTTCACGATGGCCACATTAGGTGGTTTCTTTTTCACAAATCATTTGGCTCAGTTCCAGAATTCTCAGATTAGCCATTTTGCATCAGCACCTGTGACGTTTTTCCATGCCCACATGCACCTTTGGAGCCCGTCACTCAGCTCCTTAAACAAACCAGGCATTGCATACCAAGTATTAATTTACATGGAGAAGTGTGTGGTGGGACTAGGATCCTGGAAAGCTGGAAGCCCAAGTTTCTAGTCCCATCACTAACATCTCCGTGTTAAATTAATGTGCAATTGGCATGTGGTGACACAGTACCTTGTGCTGTTGGCATTAGCTGTTGAAGAGGAACTCCTGAAGCCACACCCGGGTGCTGAAAAACCATCCCATGACGGCCCACTTCAATTCGTGGTCTCTTAGACGAATCTGTGATATTCAAATTCCATTTATGGCATGGTATAATGGAATGGGTTCAATTTCACAAAGCAAACTACTACACATGATTCCAACATCAGCTCAGAAAGCTACGACTACTGTACATGTGTAGCATTTATGAAGAACATGCTCCAAGAGCTGAGTCCCTCTGAGTTGAAATTGGCCATCTCCAATCTTCTCAGTCAGAACAATCAACCTAACAAAGTCTCCATGCCTGCCAAATCCAGGCCTATGTACTGTGAGTGGAGTGCACTCTTCACACAGCACCATTCACAGCAGATAGTCCTAAGGCTCCAGCAATTCCCAAGGTGAGGCAAAACTGGATTTCACGAGTTACAGAACAGTGGGCTCCATTCACTGTTTGGACAAAAAAAAAAAAAAGGACCAAAGTGAAATTGTGCCGGTGGGACGTACCTGCTGGTGCAATGGCCTGCTGCTGCCTCTTAAAAGCTTCAATCTCTATGGTGCTCACAGTCCCCGTGCCCGCAGTCCCTGTATGCGTTTGCTATGGGGAAAAGAAAACAAACCACAGAAGTTCAATCTGTAGATGGTCTAACACCAGGACATAACTTACAAATGGATCTAAAGAGGTTAGCAGGGAACAAATTCTTCAGGAAGCTGTAGGAAAGGAAACAAGACTCGTTCAATATCTGTAATCAAGTTTTAGATGTCCACAATGCACAGATACTGTTTATTGAGATTCGATTGTAAAATGGGAACTAAACTGATAAAGTTGGTTATACAGAATACACACCTGCATTTTGTTAAAAGTGACTCCAAACCCAGGAAAATGGGACATGAACAAAAAAACCAAACTTGTCCAATACTTTTTATTCTTTTTTTTTAAATTAAAGGATATTTCCATTAATGTATTACCTCTGTGTGAAACATCAGTAACACACCAATTAACTCCCACCCTGAAAACAGTTTAAGCTTATTTGAGTCTCTACCACTCTCACTCTCAGGGTAGAGCTCTGTGAGAATTACCCTTGAAATATTTCAGGAAAATCTCGTAAAACTCAGAAGATGGAATAAAAGAACCTCAGCCAAGTTACACAAGTTCCAATTCCAGTTTTCCAGATACTAGACTTGTACCTGTTTGCACAGCTGGCAAAATGAGTATCATGAATAAACTCATTGAGGAGAAACAATATTGCCATAAAGCCAAGGGGACATCAGAGCACACCAGAAATTACTATACATGTTGTCTGAGAATAAACAGCAAACAACTGAACAAACCTGGACGAGCACTACTGATACTGAGCTGCAAAAGGAAATCACTGGAGTTAGATTCAGCAAGTTTGAATTTAGCTTCAGTAAGATTACACAGTGCATTCAAACTTTATTTTTAAATCACTGCATTTAGTACTGGCAGTGATGGCAAGAATATATCACAGAGAATCCTTTCAGTGTCTAACACAGGTGGCAGCTCACATGCAGGATTACAGAAGCAAACAAGTTTGAGTATAAGACAATTTTCATGTTCTTTCAGTCCTCAGCATACTGGCAAATACTTATCAATGTTCATCAGTGCTTGTGCAAGTCCAATTCCTTTCAGTGAGTTTCCAAGTCATATTTTTAAATTCTCCTCAGTATTTTGCCATGCCATACCCAATATTCTACTATGAAAATTAATATGAGAAAAATTAGGGCTATCCCCAAAAACATCATAAGAGATTCGATCAGAAAACACAGACTTCATGTATGGTAGTGTCTAGGTCCTAGGAAATGAGATAATTTAGCACTCTAGTTCTCAAAGTGTAATTTTCTGATGGTGAGAGCCTTTGCCATGACAAGGTACAGTAAGGGTTTGCAAATGTTGCAAACATTTTTTATGACAGCACAGCAAAGACAGTAATTTCCCACAAGAATCTTCTAGTTTATTCATAGGTCTTTTCTGATTTTCAATAGAAATTTTACCAATGTAAATTAAACCTATGGAAGTAAGCACCTGTCTAGATTGAAATAAACTACAGTACTCCTATCTCGCATTTTCAGTGCTTCATCAAATGCTATTAATAATCAGGGACAACATCACCTAAAATGACTGGGTTTCAAACACTCCTTTCTGAGTTGAATAAATCTCATGCCACGCAGACTCAATCAATAGCTATGAATTAATAACATTTAATCTCTTTGCTGCTGTGAGGGAATTTGCGGCCACTCTAGAGATACAGCTCCAGTCTTAAGATACAAATTTTGGTTTTAAGAATCTCTGGCTCATATTCATCCCTAATGGTCACGGTTCACTGCCATCTCACACTCATTAGGATTAAGTTTTCAAATATTTGTCTTCTCACAAGGCTGACATGCAGCATATTTCAAGTCCAACAGCCAGTGTGTGGCAGAGCATCATACACCTGGACATTTATAGAACTTGCAAAATAAGCCACAAAAACTTATTTTGTATAGTGCTACTGAATTAACTAACAAATTCAGCTTATGTGCCATTTGCATCAAACGCTTTCTGGGACATCAGTTTAAGTACATTCTCCAAACTCCCCTTCAAATGCCATTCATTTCACCTGCACTCTCACTCTGGATGATCACATACATACTCAGTTTCAGGCTGTTTGACTGACAATTTCTTAAGAATATGCCTCCCAGTTGCCTGCATTATCAACATGTAATTTAGGCCAGACACTTCAAAGAGCAGAGATGTTATGCCTTTATAAACTGCAGTCACATACTATAGTAATAGTAATAATAATAGTAGACTAAAACTGTCCCAACTTTAATTAAAATAATGCAGCTCTCCGGAAGTCACCCGGGTTATGCAGCACACCCACAATAATCATTCTGAGTGCTGCACTTATGCACTCAGATTTGAATGGTAATGCTGATTGGGACACAGTATTGCTCTATAAACAGTTGCAAAGAAAAATACAGATGGAAAGAGATGCTACTTCCTGTTAGCAATTTGTGCTAAAAGCTATTGTTACAGAGTTTTTAGCATCAACCAGTTTCTCTGAGACTGGTCTGAAATGGTACAATACTTGCAGGAGCAGTTCATCACTGCTGTAGCTACAGCTTGATGGTAACCCTAATCACTACAGTAAACAACCTGATATAATATTACATGTTTTAAACAGCTTAGATGAAGCCTGACTACCTAAGGAGACTTCCAAGACATGTCAGTACTGGCCATAAGGAAGAGCTCTCAGTGTAAGTCCCTTCACTGCAGAACTCCTTTGTATGCTATCACAGGGAACATCCCTTTTGTTACACACAGGAACTCAACCCATTTTATATTTCATTTAACCCTCCTTTCTCCAACGCCAGTACATTAGAGTAAAGGCAGTACAGACTGTAGAGCTGCTGTGGTACATCAGAATAATTCACTCTCTAACATCTGCTAAGCATATGATTGAGCTAAAAGGTAAATATTAACTGCAGATTGAATTAGAGTATATTATTTCTCAGGGCATATAAGCAGTGGTGTCTGGGTAACAGAGTTGAAAGCAGCTGCATAAACCCATGCTAGCCTGAACTCAGAAGTTGCATTATCACTGATCCATAAAAATTTGCACTGATTGCCACATTTATTTCTTGACTTTCTTCAGCATTCCCTCATTAAAAAAAAAAAAAAAGGAAAAAATTTGTTAGAAAGTATTTCTCTAATAAAAATAAGACCTTCTGTTTCTTCTTCCCAGCGTTTCCAGGACAGCTAACGGAAAGCAGTTAATTACTTAAGACAAATTGTGTCAGAGGGTTAGTATTGTTGTTCAAAACATTTCAGGGAAGGCCAATCCAAAACCTTCTGTAGCCACACTGAAAACCTTTAACATATAAGGGGAAAAAAAGAAAAGAAATTTAGAAGAAATCCACAATTACAATGCCACAGACAAAGAACCCATATTATCACTACGCAGAATGCACAAATGAACCAAATGCATTAGGGAAACAAAAGACAAACAAACCAAAGTGAAAACATTCAAGCTGAAAGTTAATGAAATAAGCCAGCAACCTGGAGACAAAGCTTTAACTTCCTCAAGGCTTCAGTTATACTGATGTATTTGAAGACTGCAAAGGTTTTTTTGTTTTGTTTAGATGATAAGGGATGGGCTTTTGGGAAAATTCTAATTCATCTAAGAAATATCAAATCTGAATGAAGAAAAAAAATCTGGGATGAAACTACATTTTAGAACCATTGAAAAGTACCTGAAATGGTTGCTGCTGGGATGAAAAAGCAGCAGAAACATTTGGAGGAAGCTGGGTTGCTATAGCGACAGGAGTACCAGTCTGCCCATCCTTTCCTGTCACAACCTTTACCTGAGAGAAATATTTTGGGAAAAAAAAAGAAGGGAGAATCATTTTCTTTTTAAAAGTTTTTCTTCTTTTTTTTT